>BROE01000015.1:5100492-5319622 GCA_036571765.1 Plecoglossus altivelis
TAGCTGCTAGGCTAGGCTAGCTCAGGCTGGAGCTAGCGGGTGATTTAATCCACGAAATACTGAACAAAACTTGGCAAAACTGAGCAAAACTGAGTTGTGATAAACTCCGGACTAATCGGGAAGCAATCAAACTGTCGGTGATGTGTAATGGTGTGAAATAGTTTGTGTATAGACCGTGAGTTAGCACTAAAGTGTCGAGCAAGTAACTCGCTGAAAACAGAACGAACTCACCGGATGTAACGACGATCCTGTGAGTGATAATGGGGTTATAGCAGTACCAACCTAGAACACATTAAAGGCATGTCAAAGCACCTCACGTGTCTCTCCCTCTCATACACACCTGCCTGCTTGCACTCACCACTCATTATCACCATAGAAATATATCCACCAAGGTGAAATCCAGTGTTTTAGCCTTTGTGAGTACAGTACTGTACAGAACCAGCACTCATATTGTGAAGGAAGCAGGGCCTGACAGTATAGCAGAAAATTATATTCCAGTAAGCAGGTGCAATGTGAAATGATCTATTCAGAAAATAACCTAATTTAAAGTCTTAAAACCCAGCTATTAACAGGACAGTTATTTTTTGCGTGTTCTTGTTTGATGCAGCGCAAGGTGGCACACAAGACACAATTTTTGGACACCACTATGGCACATTACATCATTGAGCTTAGACGTTTTATCCATGTAGTGTGATTGTTGCATTACTCAAGACAGATTCAAATACAATACCCACAACAAGACTAATGGAAATACTTGACTTATTGTGAATTCATGATGTTAGTGAGTAATTCATGTTTTAAAGTAGTGTTATGAATTTGCTAATTCTGCTCAAAGCAACTTATAACTATCAGGTGTTTGATCCCATATTTTTACTCACTTTCATAATTTGACAACATTTTAAACATCTTTTATGAACACTTGTGATACATTAGAGCATCTGTACAGAAATGTATTTAGTGATCATGGGACAGAAAAAAATATTTTTCCATTGGCTTAGACTGTAAGTCTAGACATGCAAGTCTATGTTGAGTATGATTTTCCTTGTGGAAAATGTCTGTCAGTTCCGAATTATTGAACATAAGTAATAATAATTAGGTCTACATACTTTGGCAGGGTCGTACAGTTACTTGGATTGTTAAGTAAGTTAACCGCACGTTTCAGCCTGCACGAAGATGGATCAGGTTTGCCTTTCAACAAGTAACAAAAAGTATTTGTTTTTACATTTCTTTTGAAAAGCAGATCTAAAGTAATAATAAGTTTGGACACTATGTTAATCAACCAAAATAAACAGTATCAAGCACTCAAGGTCGCAGCAGTAATGTGTACTCTTTGCTGATCTGTGATTACCTCTTTACCCCTCCCATTCTAGTTTGCTATTTACCTCTCATTTGACATTTTTTCTCAACCTCCCTTATCTCTTCTTTTACCCTTTCCACCCTACTCTGATCTTCTCACTCATTTTTCCCCAAGAGAAAGCAATGTTGATGTATCCTAGAACTCCTGCGCCCCTGTGCGAGAGTGCTGGTTGCTATGGGGACGTCATTGGAGCTGGTAGGCGCTAGGTTCTGGTTGGTCAGGGGTTGTGGGATAGAGAGAATGATAACCTGACTCAGTCTGCCTGCCTTACCTCTACTGCAACAGGCAAATAGGAGAGGAAGTAGACTTCAACACATCTGGTTGAGGATTGTCTTTCATAACATGTTTATTGAGTGTGCTCGTATTTTCCTTTGCTAGACACCTATATTCTCTCTTATATTTGTTGTTTGTGCTGGCCTTTGGCAGGCACAGCCAATATTAAAATGTACTGATCATTTATTTTCCCACCGTAGTAACCAAATGTTTGCATACAATGTCAGTGTCAAATTGTTCATCTTGGTCCTGATTGCGTTGCGTGTATCTCTGTGAAATTTCTGTTTAACGGTTTAAGCATAATTTCTGTGAAGCTAACCGTAGATAGCAAGCCACAGTCAAAAGCATCACTATTGTCGCAACATCGCAAATCCGCCTGCGATTACCTATAGTACAACATTACTTTAGTAGCTTCTTAACTTCTGGGAGACAGCTTCAGAAACACCACAAGCAAAGGCCAGTATGATAATGTGTTTTATACTTATTATAATGCCTATGTTTCCAGGCTGTGATATCAGCACCTTGTATTTTTGTTTGCCGTTCAAACTGGTTATCTTCTACAACCCCACACAGTGGTAGTCCGGTTAGCACAGCTGTATAACTGAATGACCTGGGGGTTCCTGGGGGGTTCCTGGGTACCTGGTAGACAGCTACATTGCTACCTACAAATCAGTTAGCTAATACTCTGTCAGCTTTGTTTTCCTTCTATTTGTTTTGTTAACACTGATAGATTATTGAAGCCGTAAACTACAAGAGGAGCTTTATGGTCATCAAATGATGAGAAATCAAATGAAATATCTGAAAGAGTTGAGTGTACAAACTTGAGGTGGATTTCCCTACTTTAACACAGATAGCTTGTCACATGTTCTCTCAGAGCCCTCAGACAGGGATGTTGTTACTGACACTTAATGATCACTCACAGAAAGCATGTTATGTTAGCCAGTTTTCCAGAAATAATTTTCAATCTTATTTACGTTTTTAGGGACATATTATATGTTTGTAGATGATACTGTTTGAATCACAATTCCAGTCAAGGTACTGCAAGCTACAACATTGTAGGAATCATTTTGTTTCAAAGGGGTTCTTTATTTCTGAATGAATGGAATATGAGTAAATGCTTAAAAATATCAGTAGGAGGGAAAGACTATGGGTAAGATTACATCACATAGGTAAGAACTTTTTTTACATGATTGCCCAATTTTGTAATTTTAATGGAAATGCTTCATCTATGTGAGTCTGCCACATAACCTATCACTATGCCCTCTTACATTAGGGAAATTTCAAGAGTGACCTGTTTCATTCTACACTTTACAATGAGTATTTTGAGGTGTAAATGAGCAGAAACTAAGCAAGTTTTTAATCTATGCAATCTTCATCAAGAACTCAAGGGTACAATATCTGGGGAAATTGTGAGGTTTACTTGCGTCAGTTGCACATGGGTATGTTTCCAGGCAATCAACACCCTGTATTTTTGTACACCCTTTGACTGGTTATCTCCTGCAATTCCCATACAGAAGAAGGCTTGTAGTTAGCTAGCGCTACAATTTTCTGGGGCTAGGTCTGACTCTTAGAGCAAAATTAACTTATGTATGAAACCAGACTATTTTACTCATAGTACTATAATCCTAAACTGCAATAATACTGCAACACATCACACCAGCTTGAATTCAAATACATTATTTAATGGAGACATTACGTACTGTACATTCAAGTCTTGAATTGCTGAAATGTATGTTGTGCTAGTTGATGAGTCCCAAACCATGGCACAATACTTTCTGAGCAACAGAAAGCAAACACAGATAGGGATACAGAACACTAATGCTAAATAACTATTAAACTGGTTGGCTCCATGACGCTGGGTAAGTAGGGCTCGTGAGACTGCTAACCAAAGAACAAAGGGATACCCACATGTCTTAAAAACTTGTTTGTAGATACTTAGCAAAAAGTAGCCTTAACTTTCTTGGTCTTTTACTTATGGAACTAATGCTGAGTGCTCGTTGATATCGCTTTTTGCCTTACTAGAATGCCTTATCTACGCATGTGCTGATATTGTGAAGGTAGCACTAAAGTCCCTTATATCACACGGGGCACTTTTTCTTGCACAAGTCACGTTTTGCCAAAAAACATTGAAAGCTCTTAAACTGTGTAACGGAACGTGAAATCAAGTACAAGCCACACAATCAATTTAAATATTAACCTTTTGACACCAATGCTGTCTATGTTGTCCAAATATTGATGGATACTTAGTAGAGGAAAAATAAGTGAATAATAATATTGAAGAAGTGATGCAATATGTTGCTGCATACTGTCAACCCAAGGGTAGTCTAAGAAAACAGGTCAAAGGGCTTTAAGAAGTGTAGTACACCACCAGGCTTTGATCAGCATCTAGCTTGGTAGTTTGAATGTTTCCAGGTCAGTGGTAAGAAACCAGACTGTTAGCAACCTAACAGCTGCTTGGGAATCACAAGGAGAGTTGTGTGAAACAACAGACTAGCATGCTAATTAACCAGATAGCAAGAGGCCCTGCACAAGCTCAGACTGGCGGAGTCAATAGCAGTCAGCACTATCATGACTGAAACAGGTATTGTGAACTATAAATAAACATGACACTTAAAAGACTATATAGATAGTGTGGTGAAAGATTCTTTGAGATATTATGATTTTTTTTGTTCACCATGTGGTTCAGGGATAGCCTGGTCTTACCAGACTCTCAAACATTTCATTTGAGTCTATCCTCTCTCCATTGACAACCTTTAACCTCCTTGAAGGCGGGTACTCTGTTTAAGTTTAATACTATTGGATCTGCCATAAAGCTCTAGTGTTCACCTAAGCTAACTCTGGATATTTTATTATTATTATTTTATCTGGACAACGGAGTGTGGCAACACACAGGGTGCAACGTGGGGAGTGTGGGGTGCACTGTGGAAGCACAGTTAGAGCCCTCCCAATAAGGAGATCTTGGGTTCAATTCTTGGGCCAAATCCACCATCACATGATCTCCCTGGGTGGAGTCTACATGTGTTACTGTGGGCTCTCCCCAGGCCCCCTGTCTTCCTCCCACCATCCAAAGACATGTAATAGGTTAATTTGAAATTCTAAAATTGCCAGCCCCATTCCAGGGTGTACCCCACTCAAGCCCCAAAGTTACTGGGCTAGGCTCCAGTCACATATGACCCTAAACAGGAGCAAGCAGTACTGCAATCCCTCCAAGGGATCAGCAGTAGAAAATGAATGACTGCCACAACAGACTGAATGGTCTCCATCTTTATCTGCAGCCAGTACTGAAATACAACCTCAATGTCATAATTCTCAGCCAGTCCTTATGTTTTTTGATTGGGCTGCCAAACATTTTTCTGACAAAACCGATAAATATATCGAAATCTCAGACTGAGTACAGAAGCAAAATGAAAATGGAGTGGAAATACATTGGAGGGCAGAGCTAGGATCATTCAGGGCTTTCAATGAATACATCTGAATATAAGTGCTTTTAAAAATATTTTTGGGGTGCTTTGGTCTTTCCTGGGGGTGCTGAAGCACCTGCTAACCCCTCGCTAGCTCCGCCCATGCCACTTTATTGATTAACCCTTTTTGCAAGTTGATTACAGAAGCCCTTCAAAACATGGAGTCTAAGAGGCCTCACTGAAGCTCAATTGGCTTTGACCTTGACATGTCTAGGGCTCTTTTATGTTCTCAAAATAGCCCTCTGACTTCTCACATAATGCCAACCACCCAGCGTTACACATGGCAATTCTGGGTGACTGATGCAGTGCAGTCTTCTACCCTATGGTTTTGTGTGCACACAGCCAACATTGTTTTGCTTTACAGTATACTACAGTGTACTGTCCTGGTGTGCTTATGCTGGGAGTGTGTATGTCTGCAAAAAGCTCAATCAAAAAATTGCCATATGTGCCCATCTTGAATTTTGAAAGATTAAGTATAATTGCAGGCATAATTGGAAAGAACATGTCTTTATACCTGCTGAGGTGAGAATGAAAATAATTAACCCTTTTTCTGTGTAAGGCAATTGCTGTATTTTTCCTTTGAAGCACCTAAGCTGATTAAGGAACAAGGAAAAAAGGAGTATGCCTTTTTGCTGACAATTTTCACTGTGTTGTCTTTCATGTCTTTCTTTCCTCATCCTTCTTTCACATTACATTAAAATCCTTCTTATCTGTGACTGAATCTGTCTATGCCAAAAGCAACTAGCTGACATGAAAATAAGGTGTCAGACTGGCAAGAGGTTTTTAGTCGATTGAGACAATGCCTGAACTCTTAATATGCTGCAGCAACCTTAGACTGTGTGTTCTTGAACAGTTACATAAAAGGCACACGAACATCCAATCTTATCTTGGGTGTGAATTCATTCAGCCTTTAGGGCAATACACATGGAAACCATTTGATTAAGCTTTATGGTTATTAAAGGCACACAAGAGATCAGCACATAGACAAAACAGTACTTCGACAGTGTCTTTCATTCTTTTCCATTTCAAATTGACAAATCAAATTAATTTCTCGAGGCACTGATAATGTAACCAGAAGGTTCTACTGCAGCATTTGCTGTGTTTATATGTCCGGAACGGTTATGACGGGACAATGAGACAAAGAAGGTACTGCCTTTAATGGATGTAAGATAAACAAAATGTAATATTTAACAGTCTCATACATGCAACTTCCATCTAAGTAAGTTTTGTACTTTCACAAAATGGCAAATGCTATTTGTGTCATTACAATGATGATGAAGTCATATCTGTGATGTGAATCCATAAAGTCAAGTTTTCTTCTGAAGCTTCTTGGAATACTTCTAGGAACATCAGAGCCTTAAAGAACCAATGGTAAGAGGGTTTAACAGTGTAAAAGTCTTTATTTACCCGGGCAATAGTTTCTCTGCAATTTATAACCAGGGGAAGAATACTACAGGGCACTAAGGAGGCTATACAGCCACACCATGGTAGTTCAGTCCTCCGTCAATCACACTCCACCCTCCCTAATTCACTGTAATCACGGCACCCTCAAAGCAGGCCAAAATCCTATTTAACACCCCAATGTCACTGCAGTTTCAGCATTCAGTTATACACGTACCTAGGCTACGTGATACATGCGAGGGAGACCCAAATACCCCACTTCTGACTATGGTCACCTCCCCGTACCTTGTTCTCACCTCTCACCTCATAATTAAAGTAAAAACATTGTTAAAATTTCGCGAAAGACAGTTATAAGTGTACCTAACTCTCCACTTCTCAAGACCCTGCCCCTGGTCTAAGGTTGTGACGCTGTCCGCTTTCCCTGGAAGAACGTCTGCTGGATGGCATTGTAGAATCCTATTGATTGATATAGGTCAGTTTTTGGGCAACTGAGGAATTCCCCGTCCTAACTTCCCTAGGAGGTACCTACTTGCCTATCGCAGGAAGTGAGTCATTAATTAGTGAGAATGAGAATGAGTCATTCTGTCATTATGTTACAATATAAAACTCATGTCATAGTTATTGTGAGTCTGGCCAATCATGCAATAGCTTTGTTGTCATCAGAGCTTGTGCAGTTGCTCTGGAGAGCAACACTCTGGTCATCTTTTAGGCATCAGTGAATCTTATTCGAATTTAGCATTTAAAAAAAGAGATCAAAATAAATTGTATTGATATCAATAACAAAATAAGCAATTATACACTTTTCAGGTGTTTGGTTCATTGGTATGTAACTCCTAACAGTATGTTTTCGGGGAGTAATCAGCTTTACAGGGACTTTCAAGACGGAAAAACTAAGAATAATTGAGATGTTGCGCAGACATACATCACAGTGACGTGGTTTTGGGACTGTCTCAAGTCAGACATAGATTCTAACTGGCATGCATTGCTTCAAGTCAGCTGTCTATCGATGCCACTGGTGCTACATGGAGTCAAACACCTAATGATTATCCACAAAATTAAAACGTGATCCACAAATGTAAAACATGTTCTGCAAATGTGAAACCATTTCCAGAAATGTGAATGACTTTCCACAAGATGCCGGTTATTTGGTGGAGGCTACTGGAGGGGGGGCGTTTTGATATAAAGCACCTCTTCTCTGGAACAAATGACCTCCCTCAGTAAAGGAGGCTGATACCGTCTCTACATTTAAAGCTAAGTTAAAAATGTTTTGGTTTAGTCAGTTTTGTACTGTATGTTGTTATTAGTTAACTGGTGACGACAGGGGAGTGGACATTCTCAGGATTCTTAGATTTTCTCATCCCTGAAACAGATTGTATGTTCTAACTGGTGGGGGGGGCAGTTGATGTCTTGGGCTGCATCAAATACCCTTTTTAGAATGTTAAATTGCTGTGCTAGTCTACACTTGATCGGTGGGGACCTCAACTCTTAACATAGCTGCAACTGTTAGTTGCTCTTAGCACTCTCTAATATCTGCTCTCCTCTCTCTGACCCCCCCCCCCAAATTACCTCCCACCTGTGTGGTTGTCGGCCAATGCTGGACCTGATTCCACTGGACATCGATCTGTGATGGTCTGCCAATCCTGAATCTGGTCGCCAGGTCAGCGGTCAAAATGTGAGTTCCCGGTACCTTTCCTCATGCCCCTGCCTGTGGTGATCACATACCCCAGCCCTGTGAATGTTTAAACTGACTTTGTGTTACTTCAGACCCAAGTTAAGCACAGGATTTTGATGTCTCTATGACCAATTAACACTTTCTTGCTGTATGACTATATTTAGCTTGTGTTCTGCACCTTTCTTTCACCAACCATCTCTGGAGGAGGGTATTCCTCACTGAAATTCTCCTGACAATTTTTCTTTCTTTTTTCTCCTCTAGTGAGTTTTTTTGGGGAGTTTTTCCTGGTTTTACTTGAGGGTTTAGGTTGGTTGAGGGGCAGTTCTATGGCAGTATATGGAGCCCTCTGTGAAATTGTTTGTAAAAAGGGGTATATAAATACATTTGTACTTGTTTTTATTTGATTTGATTGATCCACAAAAGTAAATCACATTAAAAAATTACAAATCACATCCACAATTGCGAGACGGGTTACAAAAATGTAAATCACAGCGTACACCCTGTAGGGGTAGTAGCTGCTATCACTTCTGACCACCAGAAATTGTTTGAATGGTATCTCGAATTGTAAATTGCAAATTGAGTGTGCAGTTCCTGTTAATTGGCCGAGAACAGACCCCCACCCATTAACTTATGTACAGTAGATACAACAACATTGCTCTTTAAAGATGGTGTCCCCATTCATTCTATGGAAAGTGCTCAGTGGTGCAATGAGGCAAGCAAGACCGGGAAAAGGACCAGTGAATGTGTGCATTTTGAAAGGCAGATGAGCAAACGTCTAAAGAAGCAATCCATGAGTCAACTCAACAAAGAGATAAAAATATATTGTCGTCCACAAAAAAGTTGTCTTTTCCTCATGACATGGCCCTTTGAATATTAGAAAGTGGTTGATTGTTTGATGTCATAAAAGGCTATGTAGAATACGTAAAGTATCATTCCTGATGAGGAGCACAATATCCTCTAATAATGAACGATGCAGAGGTCCATTATTGGAAGATATTAAAGTCCATTATTGGCTGATATTGGACACCTCGTCAAGCATTATACCATCCATACCATGGTCACATGCCAATTATTTTTTTACAAACATTAATTTATATTTCATACTTTTTGCAACAGAATCGAACGATTTTTAACATTAGACAACACTGATATTTATAGTCTGCTCAGAACACATAACCAACAACGGCTTTCTTTTGCCTGAGCATTTGGCCTGAAAGATAACGCTATGCTAGCAAGATTCAATTGCATACGGTTGACATACAGTAAATACAATTTTATGGTATTTTTGGCAAGAAGACTAGCTGGCCAGCTTTGCCTTTGTTCCATAATCAACACAAGATTGTCATATCAATGTAGCTATAGTCTTGCCTACTGTTGCCACAGTCGAGCTAAATTGCAAATGGATGGTAGATGATCATATCAAAGTTTACATAATCTCTAAAGATTTAATATAATTAGCAAAATGTATAGTGTTTTTTAGTATTCCTATTATTATTTTTCTTCTTCTTCTCCGTGAAATGACTCAATATCTCAAAAAGTCCTTGACCATTATAATAAAATTTTGGCCAAATGATACAACAGGTCACTCACAACTACCAGATGGCTAGTGCCTCACATGTCCCCATTAGGTCGCGCAATAAGACAGACCCAAATGTTATGTGATATCCCCAGTAACTCAATGCCTAACATTTGGTAGACATGCCTTATCTCTCATTGGGAATGAAAAATCTTCAAGGACCCATAACGTCATAAATACGAATGTTCTTGTACTGGCCAAATTTGGGACAACTTTCATAATCTCTTCATGAACCATAAATCCAATCGACTTCAAAATTATTACACAATAGTAGACACATGATGATGAAGTCTTTCTATTGGGTCATATGAAAAAATACATTTGATGCAAAATGGCTGAAAATGTTGTATTTATGTAAATACACTCATTGCCTCAATATCTTTGCATTAATAAATGAAATATAATTTTGGCTGATGGTTATTCAAACCTTATTGGCATAAAGCTGACACCATTCTGCAACCATGCACAATTTCACCTTGATATGTCAACAGATCACTGAATTACAGCTGTTTAAACTTTGGCCAAACCAAACAATGCGTGCCATAGGATTAACGGCTTCCTTTTATATAGTATTTTTAAATAGTAAATGACTACACTAACACTGGAGATAGCTCAATAGGCTGGAATGTTGTACTGCCATTACCATGGTTACAGGTTTGAATCAAGACTCAGCCTTTGGACTGGTACTAACCTTGATTATCTGTTTAGTTACACAGGACTGCATCATTCTGATGGACCATATGCAATTTCACCTTGATATGTGAATTGAGTGACTGAATTACAGCTGCATGAACTTTGGCCAAAGCTAACAATGAGTGCCACAGGAGAAACGGCTTCCTTTTGTTATTCAGTAACTGACCATAATATGTACCAACATTGAGAAAAGCTCAATGGCCTTAGGGTGGTGTGGGCCCCTGGGCTTGAGTCATCTTTGGGCCCCACCTTCTCAACACAACTTTAAAGATCAAAATGATTGCATACCAGGGGTGTAACGATACATTCACGATTCAATACAATTCAGATTCAATCACAACACTCCTTCTCCCACCAAAAGATTTGACATTTAACAACTGCACTTAACAAGTGCAATATTTCAGATTTTTAGTCATACTTCTTTATGTTAAGTAGCTATGTTTGTATGTTAATGTGTGTTTCACTGAACAAGAATTATGTTTTACATGAAATGAGAAGACATAACTTCAACCTTTTGCTGCAAGCGTTGTAAATATTTCCAACAGTCCCAAGTTATTTTGCCAAACGGTATCTAGCTTTAGTTAGCTTCCGGGTTAATTCATCTAGCATAATACTTGTAGAAATACAACTACTAATGTTAATCAAGACACACACACAAGAGGTCAAGACACACACCCGACTCATATGATAACATGAATTTGAAAAATATCCAATTTAATTTTTCCAATTAGGAAAACTTTGGTGAATTTGCGTATGAAACTGGTGGGGTCCCGCACCCACAACAAGGTTAAGAACCACTGGTGTAGATGTCTAGGTCAATGTTCATTCAGAATCCTGATGGCCCTTGGAAAGAAACTGTCTAGTCTGCGTGTGCCAGACCGAATGCTGTGCCGAATGAGTTGGTTGGAGAGCCTTTATTTTCTGTAAATAGTTGAGCCACTTTGATACAATGTACTTCAATAATATTTAAACAATTCTATAGATAAAATACCTGCACTAAAAACAAATTTATAGCATAATCACTTGTTAAATGCAGGTAAAACATGATAACAAGGGTACACACATTTTTTCAAAGAAATAGAACAAGATCGCCACGCCCACAATATTTTTGTATTATGCACTATTAAATGACAAGATTAAATACAATAAATACAACATCAAAGCCATCATCAAGAATAGCTGCATGTGTAAGTAAGTAAGTAATTAAGTAAAGTTTATTTATAGACCTTTCACGGATACAATCACAAAGTGCTTTACAAAGTAGAACCACATTTATAAATTAAAACAGATAAAAGTCACAAAGTAAACTTAAGCCCAATCAACTAAAAGCTTGTTTGAATAACAGTGTCTTGAGTTGCCTTTTAATTATTCAACAGAATCAGTCGCGCGGAGGCACAAAGGCAAGGTGTTCCACAGTCTGGGGGCTACAGCCTCAAAGGACAGAACACCCCGGGTTTTATAACGAGTCTTTGGGGCAATTAAAATACTTTGGCCTGCTGATTGAAGGGGACAACCTGGGGAATATATACATAGCAAGTCAGTAATGTATTGTGGGGCCTCACCATTTAAAGCTCTAAAAGTTAAAACTAATATTTTAAAATCAATGCGAAATTTGATAGGTAGCTAGTGTAGGGAAGACAAAATAGGGTTGATGTGAGCCCATCTGCCAGATCCTGCTAATAGCCTTGCAGCAGAATTTTGTACCATTTGTGCCAGACTGCTCATCCTGACCACATGTGACTGTGGACTCACTCAACACCCTAATACAGCAAAGTCAAACAATAACATACTGACATGCTGAGCTTCAGACTGACAGTGCGTGCCTCATGCATACAGAACAAACAACAAGTATTGACTCATCGCCACTAACACCCTGACGCAGACTAACCTCCCGGGAAAGTAAAGTGAGACCTCAATAACACATGTATCCATGCTGATCAAGTACGCACCAACCAAAACCAGACACCATGAGGGAATAGATTCTGGTATTTATGAGATAAAGTTGAGAATATTCTTCCACTTGAGTTAGCGTTAATCAAATAATCTTCTATAGAACTCCTATAGAACTTCTATAGAACCCTGTGTTGACCATGTGTCAAATACACTGGTCTCATACAACGACTAATTACTTCTTGAGTTTTTTCATCTTTATTTTGAATGTTTAACAAAGGTTCTTCCAGCAAAAACTTTTATAAATATCCTATTTCAAGCTTGTCTGTGACAAGCAGACAGCAAATGGGAACTAGTTCCAACTGCATAGGCCCCATGTGAGCAGGTGGAAAACATGAGTGATGTGCAGGAAACAAAGCACTCGGTGGCCCAACATGATGGACTGTGCTCTGACATATCTCCATCAGCCAAATGTTTTATGTAACATGAGAACGCTTGACAATTTCGATAGGGCCCTTTATCCTCTTCCTCTTTAGGGTTATTTGCACAGGACAAACTGACCCTAACTGAGCAAACATTCGTTCTTGACCATTATATTTATAGGTTTACCAAATCCCTCCCAGGTTGGATATATAGACTGATATACACACTGTTTAATGTGCACATACTGCAGACACACATAGGCTTGAATAGTCACAGGAACACCCACATGAAACACACAGTTGTTTATCAATTGTACACATACACCTACACGCAGTAAATCCTAGACAATTTACTAAATGCACAAGTCAGTCATCATTCAACCATCACTATGATACTCTAGTGCACATGATGCAATCGTTATTAAGATGTTAGTGAACACACAGATTCCTTGAACTATTTTAGGGCATAGTGCCCACGATGATGTCAGTGACACACACGTTTCCGGAATCATAGTGCCACGGCCATGGTGCACTTGGTGATGACCTATTAGATATGGTTTTGGTACATATACTTCTCTGATTTCAATTAAATGTTTCTGTCATCTTTGAAATACGTGTATAATGTCCACATCTATTCTTGTCAAATTGCCAATGCTTTGGTAGCCTACATTCATGCAAATAATTATGTTGCTTTCATCTGTCTGCTGTTTGCTACATCATCAATTGCTTATGTTATGTTGATCAAACTGTACTAAATTGATTATCTGTTAAATAGTCTTACCCTCACAAATATCGAATCGTTAAGTTCAAAAGTATTTCACATTGGTTGAGCCAGTTGGCATAATTGTAGGCCTAACTCATCATTCAATGCTTGTACTTTTGCAATGTGCAGGACGTTTTGACATAAATAAGACACATTTAAGTCATAGAATCCAGTGATCTACACAGACAGTATATCCACTTCACGAACACAGACAAGCACACGGACGTCTTGCCGACATCGACTCGATGTTTTAGAAGTTACATTAGGAAGATGTCAGGGACATAGAGAACCTGCCTACGGTGACTGACGTGTGACGTCTGCTTCTGGATAAGTACGTCGTCGCTACTTGTAGCAATGAGAAGTTCGAATGGGGGGTAACTGTCACACAAACATTTAATTATCATGCAACACAATTACGCTGCACTGAACTGTACAAAATGCCCAAATTAAAAAACATGCAATCAAAACACCTGTAACTTTAATCAATCAAATCAAAGATTGATGTAACCTGTAAACAAAAAAAGAATAATCAAAAAACGCGTATCATTCACGTTGCTAAACCTAGCAGTAACGTGAGAGAGAATGATGAAAACAAATCATTTCTGTTATATTTTCGTTGCATATGTATTAAGATCACTCGATATATCTAAAGGACTCGTATCCGAAGACAACAATCGTTGTTTCTCTTGGTATCGGTTACCATTACAAGTACTCAGGTTTTGGAGGTTACGTGAAAAATTATCCAAAGACTTGTACCAGAAGACCGGGGGGCCGTTCTTCGTACGTCGTTAACTCAGTTAGCTGGATTTGATTGTTGACGATTTGGCATGACTTGCTATGACTTGCTGTCATAGCAACAGGTCCGTAAACTCAAACCTGCTCGGAAACAGGCTTATTTCATGTAAACACGATTAGATTGAGGCTTTATAAACGGAGGAGATAGGGAAGTCTGTCGCAGCCATGTCTTGACCGTTTTTACGCGAGCAATCTGTTACGGAAGGTGCGAGAATAATTCGCAGAGCTTTTCAAATTAAACGGGTATTGCGGGATAGACAGGATCGTTTAGCCCAGCGCGAAAGTGTAAATGTTGAGAGATACAGTTTTTCTCGCGAGGGTGTCATTTACATCATTAATTTGTTGGAACCACACATTAAGAGTTCAACACGGAGAAGTCGGGCTTTGACAACTGCACAGACTGTGTGCATTGGCCTGAGATTCTTTGCGAGTGGCACTTTCCTTTATACTATTGGAGACGCAGAGAACTTAGTGAAAAGTGCTGTCTGTCAGGCCATTCGCAAAGTTTACCTGGCACTCAAGCAGTTTTGAGGGTTTTTTGTGGTATTCCCAAGCCACACATATTTTGTATGAACTGAAGTTCACACGTTTTCACTTTCACATAGAGTTGAAATGACTGGACCAGCCATTTGGATTATACTTCATTTAATGCAGCAACAAATGTTTTTTTCCAGCCTTTTTCTTGGTGGCTGTTATAAATAGACAAACACATCAGTTAACAGTGGCTGTTAAAAAGAAGGGAAAAGAGTGTATTTTAAAAATAAAGACAGAATATTCTTGTATTTCACTTTTACTTGTTCCCATATTCTAGTGGGTCCAGTGGTGGCTCTGACATTAAAGAAAGTAAATATTAAATTATTAAAATGCAAAAACATACCGTAGAAAATGATAGTAACATCTACTATGGACAGCACTTCCGCATTTAATTTGTCTGCTACTTTGTGCCAGCCCACTCTCCTGGCTTTTGCATACTTTGAGGTGTTCCCTGTCGTTTTAATTAACGACTCAAATTCGGCATAACCTTCCATTAAAAGCTATTGTTCTGCTTGGGAGAAAACGTGGGCACGTTCTTTGGCCATGCTGAACAGCCAATAGCGGCGTTGCTGATCGATGTTTCTACTATCATACATATCCCCTTTAAAGCCAACTCATGAACACGCAATTATCTCAGATAACTCAAGCCAGCGATACTAATCATACACAACAGGTGTGTTCGAAGAACCCAATTAGCCGGATCATGATTAGCGCGATGAAATCATCTTGTATGTGTCATTTGATCTTGGATGTAATAAGCGACGTACGAAGAACGGGCCTACTTGTCTCTGTATTCGTTCAGAGATGTTAACAACATTATTTGGGTATGGCGCAGGGTGGCAGATGTTGTTAGTCCTGGTGGGGGTATTGTACGTTTAAATTCGGTCTCCAACTAAACGTAACTGCTAGCTAGATAGAACCCCGTCGGCAGCAGTAGCTACAGAACACAACTGACTATTGAGTGGCCAGTGGTGTACTTATATTTAATCTTTCACCCATACTAAAATACAATAATGCTAAACAGTTTTGTGGATAGTGAATAAGATTATGCGGCATCTTGCTATCATATTTGATTTTTTGCATTTGTTTAAAAGTTGTTTTATGGCCTATTACCAGAGTTCACTTCTGACAATAACGTTTAATATTTCATTCAATAAAATACAGCAAAAAGAGCTCAAACTAGTGCATATAGTAGATAACATCATGCTACATCTAGCCAGACTATAGGAGTTTTATGTATGAAAAATTGATGTGCATTTTTTGCCATGACTTTAGAACCTTTTCAGCATTCAGTCAAAAAAAACAAAAAAAAACCTCAAAATCACCCCAGATTATTCTTATAATGTCTGTCCTACTTGCACAACCTTTACCATTTCAATTAAGTTTTTTGAAGAAAAAAAATATATATATTGTCTGAAAATAATATCAAATACTCAATAATATTTTCAGAATTTGTCTGAAAAATCTCTAAATCATACATTATTCTATTAATGTCTGGTCAACTTCCACACCTTTACCTTTTCAATTAAGATTCAAAACAACTGATAGAAAATCGCTTATCTCTGAAAATAGCAATTCACACCAGGTTTTTGAGGTTTACATTTGTGTTTTCATTTTCTTAACATGTCAACCCTGAAATTGTTTTATCAAAGCTTTGTTTATATGAACATAATATATACGTTTACATTTGTATTTTTTTTAATATGGCTATTGGTTGATAGTGTATAGTTATAGTTTCTTATTTGTACTGTTAATTCATCCATTTCAATTATGACTTTATTCATATTTTATTAATGTTACAGACTGTTGTTAAAGGCTCCTCTCTTGGTCTATGTGTTTCAGTTGCTGGGTGGCAGGCAGAGAAATTAGCCCAGATCTCTATATAGATCACACCTGTGAGGTGGAATTAGAGGAAATGTCTCTTTGCAGGCACACTTTGCCAATTGTTTTGTATCATACATCTATCCTTATTTTGCACTTTACAACACACTACACTAATTAGACATCAACTCTTAACACCACAAATTATTTTAACGACACAATATTATTTTTACTTTGTGACTCTTTAGTTAATAGATTTGTTCCCTTGATTGCAATAGATATGTTAGTCTTTGTCACTTGAGCCTGGTTGTGACACAGACTAGGAATAGAATAACAACAGAATAATGTAGTTACAGTCAACACCCATCTTTCTTTTTTCTTAATTGGAAATATACAGCTTGGTCCATGTAATCAAACAAAGTGTAACCATGGTGGATCAATGATTTTATGAAGTAACAAAATTACATCACAATATTTTATTAGATGATGCTAAATCGAATAAAAATATATTTGACGCACATTAGGTGCTCCAAAAGCAGGAAGTCTGGAAAGCAGGGGTAAAGGAGAATAGCAGTGGAATGGAAAGGTTATCAAGCATAATACTGGGCCGGAAGGTGTGTTGCGAGTTGAAAACAACAGAGGGACAGGGAATTCTTGTATACAGTTTGCTTAAAATGCTGTACTAATTCAAACTTGACTGGTGGGGACCTCACCCTTACTGTTATTGTAATTGCTATTTGCCTCTTTGCATTCTCTAATGAAACTTTCTTCTCTCTGTTGCTTGCCCACACTCTCCTGTGGCGTTGGGAGATTGAGCTATCAACTGGTTACTGATGTGAAAATACTGGGCCTAGTCTTGGATTTAAGGTTAGGGTCTCATATGACGGACCACACAGAGTTCCTAGTCCCTTCCTCTTCAACTCCCTGACTGTTCTAGAATGCATTTAGTGGGAAGTATATTGATGTAAAAATCTAATCAAACAAAATCAAACCCCTGCACTCATTCTTCCAGATGTCAGACCTGGTTTTCCCATTTCAGTCCTGATAGGTATGAACACTCTTGAGGCCCTGTACGACCAGTACTGTAACAGTGATGCCATGACATTTCAGCCCAGCACCTATTGCTATAAAGTTCTCCTGCAAACACTCCAGTTGACACACCAGAAGCACTGCAATAATAATAGTAATGTTGGAACTGTTGCATTACGCAGTAAGGTCCCAGTGCTCATTCCAGCAGGCCACAAAATAGTGGTGGAGGGCTCAGTTACTGCTCCAGTATTCTGATTCAGGTTTGCAGGGCGGTTTGTGCGTCGGTAGCTGTTTGGTGGATCTACCTGCTCATTCACCCATAAAGTTCCTGTTATTGTAACAAATGAGTCTGAGCAGAACATCTTCATTCCTCCTTCCTCTATCAATACGGAACTTGGGGCCTATGATTGCATGATTTCTACTCATCATCAACAATTCCATTGACCTTTTATTTTGGTGAGTCTTCATACTCCCAGAGTGGAAAGATAGAATTCCGACAAAGCTTAATGCTAAACTGGAGATGTTTGCGCACCTGGACTTAGGTGCCTTCTGTCTGTCTTGCTCCTGTTCCACTAAGTTGTTCCACTAAGTTGAACAGTAGAGAGGAGGCATGTCCCAAGGGAGTTGACCTCCAATAGTGTGGAGAACTATGGCTCAGGACAGTCACATTCTGTCACCGATGTCACCGATGACCATCCATTATTAGCGGTCCAGGTGCCGGATTACCCTTTTTATCTAGTGACACTAGTGAAGCAGGGCTTCTAGACACACATTTGGGTCCACTTTTAACTGGTTGTGAGGAAACGGACTCGCTTGAACCTACATGTCCATTGGTTGCAGAAGTCACTCAGAGAGATGTTCCTGGAGAGAATATCCTTATTGAGACGGCTCTGGCTGATCTGCTGTGCCTTGAGTGTGTAAATGACTTGCCTGAGACTGGCACTTATCCAAGTATTCAACTCATCATAGAACACCTCCAAAGAGGCAATCCATCGGTCTCAGTTGGTTAGGTGTTGTGACAGGGTCTGTCTGATGTGCTTAGTGCATCCCAATACTGGTTCATAATGTCTCTGCTGTCTCCTGCATAGGATTTAATATGCAATGGGGTGTGCATGGGTTAAGGGGGAGAGGGTGTAACCCAAGTTAAAATACATAGGATTTGTTTCACTTATGGTCATGAGCTTTGGGTAATGACCTAAAGGACAAGATTGCGGATACAAGCAGTCGCAATGAGTTTCCTCTGCAGGGTGGCCAGGTGCTCCCTTAGAGATAGGGTGAGGGTACCATTCCAATTTCATTGTACAATGTATAATGACGATAAAGAAATTGATTGATAATTAGCATTAGTATAATTAGCTATTTAGTATTAGCATGCTAATGTGTGGTTAGCGATAAGGTAATGTGCTAAGAACTGCACTGTCTTATGTATTATGTATCCACTGTATTTTCTTGTGTACATAGATTAAATAAGGAAGGATGTTCATGTCCCTGTGTGGCCCTCTGTTTGGCACTGATCACACTGACTTAGTAGTATGATATTTTTAATAATGATGACAATTCCAGAGATCTCCTCAGATAATTAATAAGAACATGGAAATGTGAAGAATTCAGCATTTTAAGTAAGTAGAGAATAAAAATGTGATATGGTGTATTCCTGTTGACAGAAAGATGCCACTGACAAAGTTTACATCACACTATTTCATATGTGATGTATAAGCGGCCTGTTACTCCACTGTCTTACAAGTCAAGTCAAGTCAAGTTGAGCTTTATTGTCATTCTGCTACATGCAGGGGCATACAGTGGAACAAAATGTTGTGCCTCACAGAGCCACGGTGCTACTTAAATTAAGTGAAAAAATATATAACAATTTTTCCTATACAAAAAAATACTAACTATACAAACTATACAAATACTTTCCGATGACTACTGGTCATGTGCAAAGAATGCTGTACATGTGCTAAGAGTACTGTACATGTGCAAAGAATATGAGCATGTAAACACACATATGTTACCGATATTACTGAGTCTTTTAGAGCAATTTGTGTACACACAGCAGTGTGTGTGAAAAGTGAGTAGTGCAGTGGAAAGTGACTAGTGGAAGTTTCAGATGGTCCATGTTTCAAGTGGTAAGGGGTTTGTATGAGGTTTCAGAGAGGGGCGGGGTGATTTGATTTCAGAGCTCTCACAGCCTGGGGGAAAAAGCTGTTGAGCAGTCTGGCAGAGCGGGCTCTGATGCTCTGATACCGTCTGCCTGATGGTAGGAGCTGGAAGAGGCTGTGGGAGGGGTGTGCAGGGTCCTTCACGATACTATTGGCTATGCTGGAGCATCGTGTGTGGAAAATATCCAGGATGCAGGGGAGAGGGGCACCGATGATCCTTGCAGCTGTGTTCACTGTTCGCTGGATGGTCTTGCGGTCTTCTGCAGTACAGTTCCCATACCAGACAGTGATGCAGCTGGTCAGCAGACACTTAATGGTGCCCCTGTAGAAAGTGGTGAGGATGGGTGGAGGGAGACTTGCTCTTTTCACCCAGCGGAGAAAGTGTAGGCGCTGATGTGCCTTCTTGGAGAGTGTCATGGTGTTGGTGGTCCAGGTGAGGTCCTCTGTGATGTAAACCCCCAGGAATTTAGTGCTGTTGACTCTGTCCACAGGCGAGCTGTCGATGCTCAATGGGGGGTGATCAGCGGAGTTTCTCCTGAAGTCCATCACAACCTCTTATGTCTTACTCACATTGAGGGACAGGTTCTTTGCACCACACCATTCAGCCAGCTGTGCCACTTCCTCTCTGTAGTGCGTTTCGTCGTTGTTGCTGATGAGACCTACCACTGTTGTGTCATCAGGGAACTTGATGTGGTTGGAGCAGAACTTGGCAGTGCAGTCGTGGGTCAGCAGCGTGAAGAGCAGCGGGCTGCGCACACAGCCTTGTGGGGCACCTGTGCTCAGTGTGGAAGTGCTCGAGGTGTTGAGGGCGACACGGATTGACTGAGGTCTTCCGGTTAGAAAGTTACTCCACTGTCTTATGTACAGTATATATTGTTAGATTATTCTACTCCTATGCTTATGTTATCTTCTGTTCAGTGAGTTATTCTGTATGTTTCACATTTGCATTAATATTATATATGTATAGTGTTGATAAGTAGTAGCTCAAGTAGAATAGTATTTAACACAGATTTAAATTATTTATTTGCGGTTTAGTATAGGCTAGAAGATACACATTGAAACTTCCACTTTGATGTATATGTTTATTGTCTGTGAATATTGATCTTTAAACGTATGTATTTTTCATAAATTAGTGTAATATTAGGTAATGTATCTATTTGCAAACTAAACATCTTCTTACTCTGCCTCAAATACTGTAGTGGCCGTAGAGAACTGAAATCCTGGACAATCCAGATATTGAATATTTACAGTCGTCTTTATTTCCCCAGCCAAAATTACATACAGATGCATTATTGAATCATATTATCTCTGGTTGAATTAAGTGACTGAATACTATACTCAGTTTACTCACATGTTTGTTTTAAGCCCAGCCAACCATACAGAGGCAGAGAGGGGAAGGGGTGAGAAACAAGCCAACTCTAAATGGGCATTAAATCGCAGGTCTGGCTTTCTCACCTGGCATCAGCCATTACCTCACATGTAATTATGTTGTGATGTGTGTCGCTAGGGGCAGGTGAGCCATTGAAGCCCTGTGTTCATAAATCCTGCCATTGTCACACACAATTTGACCGGGCACCCAAGATGGCATAGCAGTGACAGAAAATATCCTTTTTGGTCATCTGGATTATATTTCACAAATTATGAATGCAAAACTATGGATATGGCTTCGTTAAATTCTGCAAGCAAGGGCCAGAGTACTCTCATAGAAAATGGAGAATCACAAAGGAGAGAAGAAGAGTAACAGAAAGGGAGAAAAGAGGTCAAATAATGCTGATGGGTATTTCCATCTCAGTGCCTTTCCTCTTCATAAAAGGATGCTCCTTGTTTATTACCATGCCACTGGGATTTTTAATGATGTAGTGTGTGGCCAAGGCCCTTTCAGGACATCACCAGTAACCTAGGATTGAATCTAATTACATTATGGATTTTAATTTAAATCAATTACATAGATACAGCTCTGGAAAAAATGGACAGACAGCTGCACATTTTCTTTAATAAAAAGGTTGAGACTGGCTCTTTGTATGTTGTGGCCCTTTGAATGTTACCCTTCGAACACATTACTCAAGATTGTCCATCTCAAATTTTTATTAAAATGTACAAAAATTACAACCATGTGGTTGAAGGACGTCTAAGAAACAAAAACATGTTGTTTTTTTACATTCAGTGTGTACAGTACTCCTAACTGGATTTCAGCCAAATTACATAAATTCTGAAAATAAAATAGAAGAATTAAATTTCTAAATGGTATTAAAGTGATAACAGCGATGCAGTGATACAGCTTTCCTGACTATAGTCTGCATTCCCATGGAGCACCACGTTGGAGGCCTATATGTATTAAAGGGTGATATGTCCACTAACAACCTTGGATCATGAATGACAGACACATAAATGCTCAAATCCTTGTGCCATTCATCAAATTGAACCTAAAACCTTTTTTTGGTAACGCATTTCATACCGGAAGGCAACACTGCACTTTCCAGTGCCCAAAAAGGTGTTGGAGGATACAAAAATTGATGTTTGACACACAGTTTACAGAGGGAAGCAAAAGAATAAAATCATTTCAGCTAATATAAAAGCAAAGATTCTTTCCTGACCTCTCTGAAATTAGACAATCTAGCAACCTCCTGGAGAATGTTAAGTTCCTGCATATTACAAAGAACACACATAACATGAATTAATACTACATCATAAGAAACAGGATGGTATATAAACAACCATTTAAAAATATACCTACACGCAGCAATGTGGGTTCCTCTGCAAAATGGCAGAATATTATAAAAATGTGCATTGTGGAAGATCAAGTTGGACAAAAGTACAGCAGATTTTCTGCATGTTTGGCCAACAACAGGCTGAATGGAGATTTCAACTCCAGAGCATGAGGTTGCAAGACATCTTACACATCTACAACAAATGTATGTTTTCTACACACATGATGCAAGAAATCTGATGCACTGTCTAGATAAAGTGGGATCTTGTTTACACTTCTCAAGTAGTAAACCCCTCCAAATGAAACAACATCAACTTGAACGTGAACCTATGACCTTGCAGTGTGCAGTGCACTCTTAGCTCACTTAGCTTTTCACAATGTTGAGAGTTGGTGTGGTCAGTTACCGTATAAGCTGTTTATCCTGAGACACACATTGTTATATTTGGACAGTTTCAACAGCTGTAATTAATCCATATTTTGAAATTGTATATTGTACTTCAGAATTATGTCATCCTGTTAACTAAACAGATGATCAAAATGAAGTCAGGCCCAGAGGAGTAGGCTGAATTTGAACCTTGAAATGTGGACATTGACTTAAATACAGCCATTTTACATTGCATTGCATTTATGACACATCACCCTATTGAAATATATGCATTCTACAAATGTGTGACAAATTTCAAGTTGATTGGATTCATGGTTCATGAGGATAATAGTTTTGAAGGTTGTTCCAAATTTGTATGTGTAATTCTGATATCATAGGTCCATGAAGCTTTTTTGTTCTGTATGAGAATTAAGGAACGTACACCAATTTTCAGGCATGTCGGAGTAACATCGTTGCAGGAGAAATCAAGCAGAGGTTGGGCGTGGCTTATAGCACCACCTATAGGCATATGTGGAGTACTCGCGGTCAGAGAACAGTCAGTGAACTTTTATAACATTGGGCCAAATTTGAAAAATCAAGTTGAGGAGTATTTGAGCCAATGAGCCATTTCATGAAGAATAAAAAAAAATTGGAATACTAAGAAATAAAACTACTTGAGGAACCCAAATTATAATAGGAATACTAGCAAACAAAAACAATAGGTTTCCGTCTAAAGCTAATGGATTAATTTATTACATAAAGTGCAACATTTTACAATTAACAGTAAGCAAATATATGTGCATTAAGAGCATATATGTTGCAACAAATATTAAGTATGTAAAAGTATGCTTATTGGAAAATATTGGACTAACCAGAAGCCCATACTGATCTGCTTAAATGGGCCTGTATTACATAAAACACCATAGGGCACAGTTAGCATTACAGAATACAAGAAACATAAAAAAGAAAGCTTATTATACCAGAAAGTTAGGGTTAGGGCAGTATTAAGGAGCTAATGGAAATGCTTCTGGCTTGTAAAGCCTGCTCAGCAGGAGCAGTAAAGAGAAACTGCGTACTATGACATCCTAATCTATGACACTGATTGTTTTTATATGTATACATATGATTGTTTGCCACAATACATATAAAAGGGGATAATAGGCGAATTTAAAGAGTCATGTCAAATCTATAAACTATACAGGGCTATACAAATGCTATACAAATGTATTTGTATTGGACTAACCAGATGTACAAATGTATTTGTATAGCCCTTTTACAAGCAATGTCACAGAGGGCTTCACATACACCCATAGAACTGCCTGTCAACCAACCTAAACTCTCAAGGAAGACAAGAAAAAACTCCTGGAAAAACATTAAAACTGTCTGAAGATATTGCTTATAGGTTTCTATAGATTTTACCATTCTTAGGTTCTCAGGTAGAGTATTTCAAAAGCTAGGAGCACAAAACTAAAAGCCTTTTCATGTCTGTTGGTGCTGCTAGCTTTTGGAACAGTTAATAATTCAATGCCAAAACATGTAGGGTTTTGGCTGCATCCCTGTCTTGCGTACAGCTGATTAGGTACTGGTTCATAAGAACTCAATAAATATTCTCCTTCTGCTCCTTCAACCAGAGTGGGCTGAGGAAAACGTCATTCATCTTACAGCGCTGGCTATTTTTGTAACTTCCTTTGTGAATCAGAGACCACCCACTTAATGCCATGTTACTGCACTGTTCGCAATACTTGGGTTTCTGAACATTGGTCTTGATTCTCGTTTATTTCATAATTATTAAATATTGCTTTTCAATCTTTTCAATTCATCTGAGCATCTTGAATCATAACATATACAGAATTTGCTTGTCTTTTTAAAAATAAAAAATGAAAACTAGAATAGTCTAATAGAAAAAAAGTATTGCTCATATTAATGCATTGTCTATATTCTTTGGAGTTCTACATTGCTTGATATTTGTCAGAGTGACACTGCCAGTTTTTTGTAGACATGCAATCCTGTACTGTATGTATCAAATTACATTCTTAGTCTACCCTGTTGCCTTTAGGAGTGTCAATTTAAATTAAAGCATGTGTTGTGCTACAACTATGGTTGCGCACCAAATTGGCCGGCTAGTCCTTACTGTGGTTTATGGTGTTTGAGAAATGGATTTGTCAAAACATTTGAAATAATTTGAAAAGCAAAATTATTATTTTTTCAGTTGGTCTTCTGTGTGCCCAAAGCAAGGCCCATACAAAGTTGAGTTTGGTGTTGAGAAAACTTGATTGACCTGCACAGATCTGTGATTTCAACACCAACAAGCACTGATTTGAGATTAATTTTGAAGCCATCTGGAAAATTAAGGTCTAATCATCCAATTTCTTATGCTCTCGTGGCTCAATTGAAATAAATTCCCTCAGATTATTTCAAAATCTAGTGGACAGACTTTCCATTAGAGTGGAAGCTGTTATATTAAAAAGTGGTGACCATCTCCATACTGCCCATGGTTTTGTTATGGAATGTCCAACAAGATAATATAGTTATGATGATCAGGTGTTCACATAACATATACTGTAGATGTGAACTAAGGAAAACAGCGATGGGAAATTCAACTTATCTGCAACTGTCAATGTAAGAAATAAATTTCTATGAAGAGACCGATCTGCAGACGGTGAGCAAGGCAGCCCTGCTCCATCCGCTACCAGCTGCAGGGGTGCAGAACTCAAATATGTAGTCCACTGCGGAGCGTCGTCCTTGTATCAGCTTGCACTGCTGATCTGCAGCACTACCACCTAAAGTGAGATGATCAAATACTGCCTTGAACTGGGATTCAAAAAATGATCATTCAGGGAAACTTGCTGACCATAGGGTCATGGCCCAAACCAAATTTCATATTTGTTAATGTTGTAAACCCATACAAGTAATAGTCATAGTTAGGCCAAACCTCCACCCCTCGGCTTGAAGCAACGACCCGGGTGGATGTTGGTGGTATTGCATTTCTAATTAAGTACCTGACTGTCGATTTTATTATTTTATTTATATTCTATTAGCTCCAAGTCAATATATCCAAAACTAACTCCCTCAATAATTGTTGTTATATCCTAGAACCTAGCTCATACTAGGCTAGTCGTTTTTAATAGAATAATTTTTCCAGATTTTGCTCAATTTGAAACCAATGTGAAATGGGTAAACTAGCACCCCATTAATTTGTTTATGTCAGGAAAAGTTGCCTAGATCTGTGGTCACAGGTGAGAACCAGACTCCCACCTCTCGGCTTGAGGCAATGGCCTGGCAGATATATATACCATTTATTTGCCGACCTCATAAAAGTTGCCTGTAGGGAAATGTGCTTGCCGAGACAAACAGGGCATGAGCAAAAAGGGAACAACAGGCAATTGCTGATTTATCTAAGATGAATGAGCACAAAGAGAAAGGGTTTGATAATCTACAGTTTCCTTCCCTGCTGTTGCCAGTTTTACAAATGGTTGCACACATACATGACTTTGTTAACAGTTTATTTCAGTTACTTTTACTAAGAAGATTAAGCTAATTTTATCTGTGATAGCATTGTTTTTTGTAAAGTTGGTAACATATATCTGATTCTTAATCGGATGTTTACACCATTCTGCAGGTTTTCTGACTTGACTACAATGCCTTAGGTCACGCTCACAATCAGATGTCGCCAAGTATGATGCGCACAGCTAGTTGCAAGCATGCACAGGTCTTGGAGCTAGGAACAAGGCAAGCCACTGTTCTGCGCAAGACCGGACGAGCCGAAACTGGAAAGATCAAGTCCATTTTGCGGTCTCGCTCACCTCACTTCACCACTGAGCACATGGGGACGCCATCTTTAAAGAGATGGCTTGCTGTGTATACTGCATATGAGTCAAATCACAACATTCGGGGATAAAATTCCATGCCATGGCCATTTGAAAGCCAAGCAATATCGTGCTTTTGCGTTTGTAAGTCATTTTCTCAATGGTAAGCTAATTTCTCTGGGCGGGAGGCGGAAGTCGAGAAAGTGTAGGTAACCTTTCCCCTTATGACGACATAAGGGGAAAAATCTAGTTCATGTTGTCTGAGCGTTCATTTTTTCAAAGGCTAAGTAGTATACCCAGGACTTGGTTTACACACCAAATTTTCTAGCCATTTGAGGACCGTAGGCAGGCAAGGGGAACCTACATTACTGTAAAAAACATTAAGTGAAATTTTCATGCCATGGGACCTTTCACATGTGCATTGAAAACAAATTAACATGCATTTAGACACTGTTTTCTATGAATTATAATTATATTATCATTCAAATTTAATCATGATGCAGTGAGCTGTTTCTGCAAGTGTTTACAATTCAAGCAGGAAACATATATGGTATGTCCCCATTGACTTTTCATTCATAACTTAGCTTGTATTAGAGCCTGATCTGAATATGTAAGCACATGACCGCCACAGGAAGTGCAGACCTCGTGTGTATGTTGGATGATAGAAAGCAAGGCATCCCAGGAGCCCTGTCTGATAGCTTTCCCCCCCTGTGGGCAAAAGACACCAGGGATCGAGTAAAACCTATTTCTATCACACCAGGAGAATTATCAAGCATCATGGCAGTTAACTACAGAGTTGTCAGCACACCCACGTAAATATACCATGTGGTGTGCTTTCCACAGCAATGACTACTGACTGAGTCCAAGCAAAATCTCTATGCACATATATCATACTGCAATTTGAGACATGGGCTATCATCTCCTATTACATCACTGTGGCACACAGTAGGTAATGATGTTCCCAGTGCCATGTTGTAGCAACGGTCACATTTCGAACAGAGGTCAGATTAAAGGATGCAACATGCTTAAAGGCCTTACCTCAGTGAAGGATCTTGCATCAATGTCTTTATCTTTGATTTAAGTAAGTCCAAATGCACATCAATAGTCTTCTTTTTGCCAGTATGTACAGCTATGCTGCTGTTTTTCTCTCTAAGTCTTCATGGCTGGGCTATAATTGGATTATGTGTCAATTTCACACTTAGCAACACTGTTTTTAAAAGACATTTGCAGCATTACCGACAAATGAAGGGGGTCTAATTTATGTGAGCTTGAAAATATGTCTGTTATGTCCCTCTGCTGTTTCCAATGTGGATATTCTTTGTAATTTTACCAAATAAGGGGCTCTCACAAATGCCTGGCCCACCTGGGTGTTGACGTTTTTAAGTCAGCCAATTAAGGCGCCAAAAGAACATGGGCCATGGACAAGACAGATGGTGTATTTTGGATACGACAGCAGTATTTGGGCTTTGTTCAGGATTTGTAAAGGAATGAATCAGGCACAAATACACATATTTTCATTCCATCTATTCAATATTATGTTAAGTCTATAACCTGTTAAATTCAACAATTTTTTCAAATATGGAAAAAAAACTTGCCGAAGCGTGAAGCATTAAGACCTGTTCAAGAATACATGGTGAGCTAAGCATTGGGTAAAGGTTGCCCCCCTACAAACAACATTCTGTTCCCTGCATCCTTCTCTATTTGTGTGGATGTGTTGGGGTGGAGGGGGCAGCAGCAACCCTTCTCTCTTTCACCCATTTATTACCAGAATCTATCTGTGCCATGGAGTGTTCAATTATGGATCTAGTTTGGATGCATTTTATAAAACCACAAGGAAATTCTGTTGAGTATTTTTACAATGCTGAGAAACAGTCCCTAAGATACCAGGAATGCAGTACAGATATTCTACATTCTTCAGTTGTTAGATTTCTGGGATTGTCAAAACCAAAATTTAATTTCTCACCATGGAGCATGCAAACTTACAAGAAAAATACAAATTCACTTTCCAGAACCAAAGAACAATACATCTTTCGTTTTGACCAAGTGAAATAAGGTCATTATTTAGATTAGGTTTTTTGCCACTTAGTAACAGAGCAATAGTTGGTCAGGACAACTTTGTATTGTCAGACCTAAGAAAGTGCCCTTAGAGGCTTACAAATTGGTGGGCATGCTGGACTGTTGTTATGTAACTTTTGGGTTTATGGATGTAAAATAATGTTTTAAATAAGGTTGAATTATAACCTTATATGTTCATTTGAAACATTTGCTCTGATAGCTGTTGCAGTTACAGAAAGGGGAGATAATAAAGTTGAGTTCAAAGGACTGTAACGTGTTGCCGATATTGAGAGTTTGTTTGTGATAGATTGGTTTAATTACTGTTACCTGACACTTGCAAAATGGACAGCTGACCATTTGGGGTAGATCTCTCCTTAAGCTTTATGACCCTGACCTGGAGGGAAATGCAAGATGAGGTTTTATCACCTGTGGGAGAGGAGCTTTGGAAAATCATGTCTTGAGCCTTTTGCTGTTTCAACATTCACTGTATTTTGTTTGAACAATGTGAATGTATTTAATTGAAGGATTGATTGTTTTGTGATAAGCAGATGTTGTGAGGTTATGTAAGACCAGATATATGGTGATATGGGAATTCTCTCTACTGAATGGCACTATTGCCCTCCAGTAGACCAGGGTCCAGAACGCTGAACTTGCTAAAGTACTGTACAGACTAAAGAATTTGTATTATTCCTGCTTCTTGACTATTCAGGCACATAGCATCCGTAACACTTCCATGACACTGTAGACAACAGTTCATTTGACAAACAATAGGACTTCACTTCTGCCAACAGAACATGCCTGGCATACCTCAAGGACATCAGTCCAACCAAATATTGCATTGGAAACAGACTGCACCTACAATTTGTTTTACTACTATTGTTTGTATTCTTTTACTAACATGGCATATCAAATAAAAAAAAACGTATGAAACCAAGCACACAATTCAAACAATGTATTTTGGAATAAAACTAATGTCTGTCTCTACATATTTATACCATGGTCTGAGGGTATTCTCAATTCTGATTGGTTGCATGGGTGCCCATTCGTCATAGCTTTGCAGTAATGTCACGTTCTAATTGGGGGGGAAAGTTGATTTGTGTCATTGAACGTAACATTCGCCCTATCTCCTGGGAGGTCAAACACTAGCAATGTTCAAATGTCATGCAGCGCTGCAGGCTACAGCCATCTGATTTGAAACAGTGAATTCTGGTTAGATTTCTTTCCGAATTACAACAGCGCCTAGGCCACATCACTTATGTTTCCATCTAAGTACCGTGAGATCGAGCTGAGGACGGTCGGCTGTGTAGCCGAGCGCAATTTCTCAAGAACAACTGTACGGGTCCTGACAACGACACAGCTATTTTATGATTGTGAAGACTGATTGATAAAACATATCATGCATTTCATCATTACTGAATGCGCAGTCTTTACCATGCGAAGTTTAATTTCAACACTGGGCCTTGGACCTAAATAGACGTACATAGAACAAGGGCCAGAGGATCACTAACCCTTTGCAGAAGACACACTTAATCTTGGTTTCAAAAGGAAGAACATTATATCCCGGCCATGAAAGGTTATTCCCTATCTTAACTGCTGACTTGGCCATGAAAGGTTATGCCCTAGACTAACTACAGACAAAACCTTCTATTCTAATAGGCATGTCACAAGACTTAATCAGAATGCGACCCCTGGCCCAGCCCTGTTTACGTGTCCTCACAAGTCTTAATCAGAATGCGACCCCTGCCCCAGCCCCTGCCCATGTCCTCACGAGCCTTAAAAGATGCTGAACACAGATTGATTATTGTACACCCACTTACGGACTCACCCCACCTGGAGGAAGAAGGAGGATCCATGAACCAAGAGGGAAGGACTTCCCTGTGCTCCAATGAGGCTCGCAGAAAGTCTAAACCTGGCACCACCTCCAACAATAGTCATCCAATCAAAAATGCCTTTAAGGACAATAACAACTAATTGTAAACTCTGTTCTGTACCCTTTTCAGGTCTGTTCATTGTTGTGATCAGACTGTTTAGGTCCATGCATTTATCGTTGGACAACTTAAACTCTTGTTGTGAAAGGTGAATAAATATAATTAGTTGACTCTCGTAGTGCTCCGAGTTTTGACTTAGGCCCCGGTACTCCACTGGTGTTTTCTACCTCCAACGGAAGCACAGGGAGTTGTATGATCCCCAGCACCAATTTCACAAGGATAATGTAAAGGATCAATGCTGGGATGCTGTTGTGGCGGTTGTAGGAATAACACATTTTCTATATATAGCCTATGCCATGATTATGAACCGTGTTTTTGTAGGGTGTCAGCGTTACATATGAAAAAAAAAGCTCAGAAGTGAACGGCTTGGTGACCGGCATGGAGAATTTCTCGTCTGGCATGAACAGCCTTGCGACATTGGTAGCCAGTTGTGGTGCTTTGTGCTGCTTCGTGCTGCTTTGCGGTGCTTCGCAGCCAGTGCGTTTCTGCCGTTAGGTGGCTGTGCCTGCTGCCTAAACTACCTTTTTTACCTGTCCTTTTTTCTCTGTATCATTCCACACCGTGATCAACGGCAATAACCTGTCAACTGTTCACTCAAAGGTTTTCAAAAGATTGACAAGTGTAATGTTTTTTTTATCAAGGCAAGTTGCGTTCACACATGGTTGTCTTACAACTATACATTTGACGATCTTTCTCCCGCATTTTAGGCAACACAATTCATAAAAAATAGTTAAGATGTGTTCCCTTTTCTTGTTTCAGTAGTTATGTTGATTACTATTTTTTTGAATAAATATTTTTAATACATCTGTATAGTGTTGCCTAGTTTGTATGGTGTTTGTTAAAATTGCACATTGCAACAATTATTTTGAAATGTAGTTTTTTTATTGTTATATTTTTTATTCTGAGGGTTTTAACATAGGTTCTACAGTACAAAAATGGCTGTGTATTATTAATGAAATTTAAATCAACACATGCTGTGTGCATGTATCTAACATGTAACTAACATTCCTTTTCTTATCCATCACCACCTGCTATTATTCCAGTACACCTACTTTACTTTCGTGCTATCTTTCCCTACCCAATAACAGTGACTTCCATCCCCGTCTCTCACACTATGGTATCAGCAGTACAGTACCTGCCCATTTAAATTAGACAATAACAAGACCATCATCCATAATGTCTATCATGCAAACATTATTTAAAAATCTAAATGGATTTTCTTGCCATTTCTAGCCAATATTAAGCATGTTCAAAGTGTTCAAGGGGCAGGCGGTGTTTTCATTTTACCTGAATTTAGAGATGTAATGTATTAACTTATTCATTAGGCACCCATCACATCAAATACATCTTTCACAAGACACGCTGTGTATTTGTATACCTGTTTTAAATTTCCCTCAAATTGTACAGTTAATAATAAATTAACATAAAAACCTGTTTCCATGAAGAGACAACATGCTAGCCTTGTAGAAAAAGTTGTCCTGATACTGTGTAAGCTACTCACAAGGAGGCCTTTCTCAGGAAGATTGTTACACAAAGAGTTGTTTACTTTGTATCCAGCTCCTTCACTTGTCATCAAGTCATGCTAAATATACCTATTCAGAAAAATGTAACTGAGGCAAATGAACTTTGGGCCACTGAAATGAGAAGGATAGTGAGAACATTCATGGCAGATGTAATGTTGTCAGCTTTCATTAAACTTTCATTTTTATGGTGCATATCAAATAATTTCAAACTTCAACCACAGATTATCCACCATATCAACATTTTTGCTATAACAGTTTACACTGTAACTCTGGATACTTTCAATCTGCAAATTAGATTGTTTGCTTTAATAATAGAATGACAATTGGCTTTCCAAAATAGCAGCAGATTTTAATTAACACGTCAGATGGCGCGATAGGAATGATACTCATTGACACTCATACTCATGCATTCATTCTTTCACAGATAATTGTGAGCAAAGGGACATTGATTCCTAAAAGATTCAGAAATATAAAGCCTGTTTGAGATGTAGTTTTGGTTGTGCCCTGGCCCAAATTGAAAAACACATGGCATGTGCATGCTGTTGCTCTTTATTTTGTGAGTTCTGTAGGATGAAAATTATACGATGTACATTTATAGCACATAGCTGTGATGTACATTCTAAAATATTTACAGATTTGAATATTCTAAACAGAGTATTTATTGAAATCCAGTGCAATTGAATGTGTCATGCTGTATAAATCATAATTTTATAATCATACACTACCTATTTTGGCTTTCATCTAACCAACTATTAACAGCATGTTCTCCCGGCTCTCCTTCTCTCCTCTCTGTACAGTATGTTGCCTTTGGCCTCCTCCTGATGAAGACAGATTGGAATTTTCTGCCCATCTCATAGTTTAGAAGTTTCATAACTACATGTGTATCTGCTACAGGTTCTCTGCTCTTTAATGTTTTTCCCTCCTCCTTATCTCGGTCAGAGGGTGCCCATGCAGAAATTATAAAAAAAATAAAGAACGTTTCCATCACATGTGAAAACAAAAGGTTAAAATGGCCACATTTTAAGTTTTTTTAAGTTGCACATTCCTACTGGTAGAGTGGTCTTACAGGAGGTGTAGAGGCTGTGTATGTACATGTGGTCATTATGTTGGGGTTTCTAGATAAGGGATTTATGATTGTCCCAGTAGAATCCATCTGATCTTTTGAATGTTTTGTAACTCTCTTAAACTCAGTTTTTTCATGAGATATATATATATATATATATATATATATATATATATATATATATATATTATATATATATATATCTGTTTAAAGTAGTGTGAACATGCTACAAATTAAACACACAAAACATATATATATATATATGTTTTGTGTGTTTAATTTGTAGCATGTTGATGCCAAGTTCTCCTTTTTCCTCTTTCTCATCATCTCTCTTTTTCTATCTCTAAATATCTTCTTTGTTTCCCTTTTTTGCTCCTTTTTTGTCTCACGCAAAGTTAATCTGTCTTTCTTTTTCTCTCTTCTTTAGCCATTCATATACATCTATTTCTCTCATTCTCATTTACATTCTCTCTCCCTTAACAGTCCCAGGTGATGTGGATATGCCAGCACTACAGATGGGAGTTGGCCTGTAGATTTGGAAAGCAGGTGCCTCTTTCTCAGCCTCATTGCTTGGTGGCCCACAATGTATCTAGGTCACGTCTATTAGTAAGTTACTGGGACTCTCCTTTTAGCGGGAGAGTGGTTTAACCATGCTCACTCTGGATCCTATGATGATGATGAATTGTTAGCCGGTCCAGAACATCCTTCATAAAAATAATTATACTCTTCAACAGTATAGTAACAAAATGTAAATGTACGCCTGACATAGAAGACATACTATCAAGGCATCAGACAACATTCTCCAATAATCTGCTCCATTTACAAGGATCTTACCTCACCCCATAGCATGCACATTCATAACTATTGTAGATCACGAACATAATCTATTAAATCCTTTCTTTACATAAAATCATGCATGTGTGCATGAAGAAAAAAAAAGGACCAAGTTCCTTTGAATGCATTTAGAACTCTTGCCCTCTTCTGGATTAATGGCAAAACTACAATTTATTTTGTAGTTGGGTCTGAATTCTGGCTACGAAAAAATTGTTTTATGGTCTGATATTGTATAACAGCCTAGTGTGTTTGGAAAGGATAGTTAATATGGGGTGAGAGAAAGGGGACAACCTGCAGCAAAGGACCCGGACTAGACCCAAACCCAGGCTGCCACAGCAGGGCTCCAGTCCGCATGTCAAACGCACCAGTCCAGTGAGTCACAGGGCGACCCAAATGAGAGAAAATGTCTATTTGTCGTACTTTAGTTTTTCTTTTTTTCTCATTAACAGTGGCTTACAGTATAGGTTTACAATTTTAAAGTGTCTTTATCTGTCTAGAATAAGTCATTTACTAAAACACTTACATTTAAGAAGCTCTTAAATGCCTTGATACACTTTTAAGAACAAGGACTCATTGGTCATTTATATGAAGATAAGACTGAACCAGAACCAGGGGAGCTTCTGGACCATTTCAGTTAGGGGGGCCAAGTTAGTGCCAGATGAGGCCAGAGAGGCTAGTTACATTTAATGGTCCCCCCAACCCCCCAAACTTTCACTTACTAGAACTGACCGTCTGCTATACCGAAACCTTGCCCTTAATTTGCCCAATCATATCAAATGTGCTTCCACATCAAAGCAAGATATTTAATTTGTGACAACCATTATTCCCATGTCAAATATCTTCCAAGCCCCCATTTAACTCATTGCCTTTTTGTTTGGATATTAATTTGCTTCTGCATGTGACAGTCTCATTTACTAATTCATAGGGGTGTAGCTAGCTTCGTACTGACAACACAGGCACTTTATGGGATTAGATGTAGTAAGCAGCTTTGGGGCAAGAATAGAACAATAAGAAGTGGGTTAGTCTGGAACACATGTGGTCTCCGAAAGCAATTGCCCTTATTGCAGACACATAGTCTTGTTTCGCTGCTTGTGGCAGCATTTTCTCCTCCAACATATTTACATTGGACAAATCTGGGTGAGTCATTGTTTCTATGCCTAATTCTTGTTTTAGGTAGTTTGAGATGGTATTGACAACTGAATTGTGTTGTTAATGTTAGTTTTCGCTAGTCAGTAAACCCTTAACTTAGGAAACAATTGTTTACCTATTGCCTGTTCTGTCATCATGAGTCTGTCACTGATTGTATATAAATTGAAAGTTATTTTTGTGTAGTGATCTGAGCGTTCAGACAAATTTCCCTTGGGAAGTATATTGAGCTGATTGAGCAAAGATTACATACTTTGCGTTTCTATGTACAATAGTACATAGAAGTAGTACTGCTGTAGGCTTGATACTGAGACAGAGCAATCTGTTATTTTGGCCCCTATCAACTTACAGTAGGGTCAGAGACTGGGGATGAGTCCTGGCGAGGTCACCACAGATGTGCAGGCTGTCTATCTCCAATTCCAGGCAAAACCTTAACTTAGCAGGACAGATACTTGCTTACTAAAATAGATCAAACAAAGTACAAATCTGTAAATAAATTTAACAGTTAGATAACAGTATAACATTTTCTAATGGTAGAGATTTTTAAATTCTCAATTATGTATTAGAAAGTAACAAGCAAGTTATGTTTAGTTAACTATAACATTAACCGTAACCATAATAATATTTTTTATCAATGTCTGCAGTGTATGGGGTGTTGCTGTCTGAGGCTTAAGTGACCATGAGCAGGCGAAGGAGACGGAGCATTAGGGGGAGGAAGAGCTCAAGCAGCAGCAAACGTGAGTGGAGATTTAAAGGGTGCACCTTGCTGTCAGGCATTAAGGCTAATCTTGTAGTGTCTGTCCAAGTCACACTCAGTGCACATATTCACTCTGTCTGCCAATGTTTGGATGAAGGAAGGGGATTATGGGTAATGTGATGATGGGTGCTGCACATTACAAAATTGTGCTTCACCATTAGAATTATACATTGCATAATGCAAATGCAGCGCACAATATAACAACATACTAATAGAAATGTATTTAGTTGTAACCACAATCTTTTGTGGATCTTGTTACAATTATTTTATTATTAATCAATCATTAGTTGCACTAATTTCTGTAAAGGTGTGGAGCAATTTCTAAAATGACATTGAAATATTCCTTAGATAAAGATTGATTTCATATTAATGTACTATTTATCTGCAGAGAGTGTATCTCCCTTCATCTTTCAAAAGACAAGCAAAAGTAACAGTGTATGTTGCAAAGATGAACTTACTGAGAAAGGAGAAACTGATTCTTTAAGGAAAGAAAATGTTTTGTCAGCATCTGATGAAGAGGACGAGAAATACAATGACATTCCAAGCAAAGAGAAAAAAAGTAGACAAGATAATGAAAGCAATTATTTTCAACAAAAAAGGATATCAAAGACAAAGGACGAAGACAAAGGGACAAATATTGTAACTTCTGTAACTTTTGACAACTCAAAACAATCGCTTTCTAACATTATATTTGAGCAGTCTCGTGAATCATTTTTGGAAGAAATCACTGACTGCACTGTGGCTATAACCACAACAAATATTAAATGCAATCTTTCACATGTGAAGTTTCAAATTCAGGAAGTTCTACAGCCCAATACCTTGGGTAGAAAGACAACATTTGTTGTCCAGTGTCAACAAGGAGAAGGCACCAAAGCTCATTTTCATAAAGAATGTGAGTCTAGACTCACACTAAAAGATGAATCCTTTGAGCAGCCTCAAAAGGAAGTATTAACTAATGAAAACAAGGAACAACAAAACATGCTAAACTATAAATTAACTCTGAGCAAAACTGAAGAGGAAGCCCAAGAGATTAAAAATATGATTCCATCTTGGTCTTTTAACCCATCAGCCTGCCGCAAAAGCTGTTGTGACAATGACACAGATTTTACTGCACCGGATGGATCATCTAGCCTTTGTTGGCCTCGATGGACAAAGTCTTCAGTTCGTAGTAGCTTCAGCAGTGATTTATTGTATGACATCCCCCCTCCTTTGGAGTTTGCCGATAGGAAGTACAACACTCTAGATGGCCTCACAGAGGACATGGCATCTTTTCACATTGATGCTTCCTGCTCACCTTGTATACATCAGCAGGATTTTAGTACAACAGCTTCTAATAAGTACATTGAAGACTCTTGTTATCCCCAGTGCTTGGATGGCACAGAAAGTGCAAATCCTTTACATTTATTCGATCAGTTGTCAGAATCAGACAATTTTGAACCCATGTTCATGAGACCATCTGTGAGTAGGGCCAGCTACACCAAAGACTTTATCCACAGTCATGAGGGAAAGAACTGGATGCGCAACAACAGCATTGCCACAGTGGAACCGAATCATTGTTCTTCAACAAGTTATCTTGGCAAGCCACCCAAGAGGAGAAGAACTTTCCCTGGGGTATCTGATGGTCATAAATCAATGCAGGAGGACCTTCCCTCCTATGAGGAAACATTTTCATCAGGTACAATCTCACCCTTTCTAATGCAGTCCCTTCCTCATCACACAGAGAGACCTTGGCAGTTCAATCAAGTGGGAAACAGACTTTCCCCTTTTAGTATAGATAGTGAAAATACCTTGCAAAGCAGTTGCAGACCCGGTTCAAGGAATACAAACACCCAACTTGTAAGACAAGTGCTGGTGGATCCATTCTACCAAACCAAGTATGAGCAGAACCCTGAAGAAGTTGTCCCAGGAGATGGAAAATGTCCAGAACATAGACTCGGACATGGTAACAGACAGGTGGATGATATGGATTTAGCAGGTCACTTCTATGCAGTAACTGATCAGGTGAACATTAATTCTAGAGAACAAGTGGAGCAGAATGAAGTGGCAGAGAGTGGATATGAGGAAGAGATGCTGGAGGTTGAAGAACACACCCCTGAGCCGATAGTGGAGAAGCTAGCTCAGGGGGACCTGTTCATTCAGGTTATTCCTCCTTCTCGCACCACATCAGAGGAGTACATTCTGGAAGACAGTCCCAAAGGAAATCTACCATCTGAAGGAGACGTAAAGGTAATAATCAAACAGAGGGCGCATGACATGTTGCCCAAATGTAGGAGAGGCTCAGTCATGACCATAATCCTTGGGGAGTCAGATCATAGGTGCTTTTCAACTGATTCCAAGACAGCCGAAGGCAGTTCTCACGAAAAGCACCACAAAGACAACTTGAACACAGTCTCAGAAGCACCTTCGGTGTCCCCTATCTTGGACATGGAGGAAGGGGAATCACCTAGCACAAGTGAGGTCATTGATGAACTTCATCCAACAACATCAATAGCTCCTTTTCCAGAAACCAACATCCCTAGTCTTGCTCTCATGCACACTAAGGATAATCAAACACCCAGGTCTGCCTCTAGCTGCTCTGACCAAGAGACAGAAAACCACAAGAAAACACAATTGAATCAAAAAGACTCAGTCGAAAAACATAGTAAATGTAAGTTGCAAGAATCTTTTCAATGACCATTAACTGTTGGCCATTGATTGTCTCAAAACTTCATATATTTCCAGACATTTCTGACTTCACAGGTCACTGTTATTTACTGATAATTATCATGTGTTGTTTTCTTGTGCAGCTTCCTTTGAGGGGAAAGAGCACCTTAAGCCTCCATCAGACTCAATGCACAAGGACCCTGACAGTGGGCCAGACCACTGGGCAAAGAGGCGAAAGCTGTTCAAAGAGAGCCGGCAGTGGAGCTCAGCAGGGGGAAGTTCCATAACAAGCGACATTACAGAGGAGTCTGGTACGGTTCATTGTTAATATGGAACCAGAAAAAATGTTAAAACAAGTTACAACTATTGTAACTGATAAACAGAAATGTATTAAAAGTGGTGTGGCTGTGTTGACATTTTCTAACATGTTCACAGATCTGAGTTGTGTGCAAACATGGGAGCCTAAATTTAAATTAAATATTTAATATGCCATGAAGATATCTAGTCAGTCTTTGTACTGCATTGAATGTACTGCATTCTTTTTATGTTTAGTTTCAGAGGATAATCACTCAATGGACATGACTGTGCGAGATGTTGAAGATAAAGGTTTTTATACAGAAACCTACCATTCAGCATCATGGATTTACAGAGGAGATGAGCCCAATCCAAGCAATAGTACTCCTGGTCTTACCGCTCAACCTCGACCTGTCACAAGTAGGTTCCCTATATGTCCTCATCACAGGATTAGGCCAACCTCCTTTTGAAGAGGTTAAGTCTCATTTAAAATCCTAATGTAAAATAACATTCCAAAAAGTAGTTGTTATGACAATTATCCATATTGTTTATGGTGAAAAATGTTTTGCTGAGGCAATTGTTTCTCATCATCAAGATAATTGTAGAGTGATTCTTTTAATTGCAGTTCGTGAGAGAACTGTTCGGATCTGCAAAGGGATGGGGGACTACCCCTGGGGATTCAGAATCCAATTCTCCAAGCCTATTATCGTCACAGAGGTCGACACCAGTAAGTGTCTTTGATCATCTTTCAATAATTGTACATCGCGTTAAAAGTGGTTTCTGTTGTACTCAAAAATAGAGTAGGCCAAACAAGGAGATTTATGACCTCTGATAAGACAACACGTTGTAATCTCCAATAATACAGTATGTGGTGTCAAATGTGCTCAGAGGCTTTATTTGATGTCATTGCTGGTGCAGCTGTAAACCTTTTTTTTGTGGTGTTAGATGGAGCAGCTGAGGAGGCGGGGCTACAAGTGGGTGATTATGTCATGGCCGTCAATGGAACAGATGTTACCAGTGTCCCACACTCTGAGGCAGCCGATTTAGCCAGGCAAGGTAAGAATGAAAATCCAGTACAGATTACTGACCCGTGTCAACTTTGCCAAATTTTACTACAAATACCATAACCGACTTCATACATTCTGCAACCTGTCAACATACAACACCTTGTACAGGAAAACGCTTTTTTTTACTGATAGTGAGATGTTCAGTAAGATGGCTTGCTACAGCAATAAAGGAAACAAGCAAAAAGCTTTGAGATGTTTACTCACTGGTACAAAGAATGTCAGAATGGAGAAAACAAGCGACTTTGAGAGCACTATGGTCATCAGTGCCAGGTGCACCGGTTTCAGTATCTAAGAAACTGCTCCCCTGGTCGCTTCAAGTTGCTCCCTTGGGTTTTCTGTGTACTGTCTGGGGTATAACATGGTGTGACAAACAAGAAACCTCTCGTCAATAGCAGACCTGTGTGCAAAACCGAAAAAAGCTTGTTGATGAGAGCAGTATTGGTTGGGAGTAGAAAGGATAAACAAAGCTAATAGACAGACCACAGGCAGGCACAGTGCAACAGTTGTTATCTCAGAACACACTTGTCAGACCTTTAGTGGATAGCTGACAACTGAGAATATTGGAAATGGTATATAATAAGTTCATGTGTACATTCGGCCCCTTACCATCCCTGTGGAATGTTTCAGACACCTTGTGGAAAAATACCCCACCCAAAAAATTTGTCATGTTTCGAGATTTCATTTGTTCAGTTGATTTTTCCGAGTTTGTCATAAGACTTTTAAGCCCAATGTGGCACTTTGTACACCTTGAACGTGGAATGACTAGCTGCATAAAACCATGTTATTTCTTTGCAGATATCTAGTTTTTCAAATTAAAGTAGTGTTACTACAACTTTTCATATAGCATAGGACTGACATTTGATTTCCCACTTTTTTCAGAATGTAAATTAATATATTGCTTTGACAGGCCCAGACTTGCTAACCCTGACAATTGGCTCAGACATTGGACGCAGTCCTAACACTCCAAGACCAGCATGTCGGGGATACCTCCACAAGCGCACACAATCTGGCCTTATCAAAGGATGGAGGAAGAGGTGGTTCGTACTGCGGCATGACTGCTGTCTTTACTACTACAGGCACAAAAGGGTTAGAAAAACATCCTGACCATTTAAACATAACAAATACCATATTCTGTATAAAATATAGTTCTAGTACAAGTATGTAAATGTTAAGTGATTAGTCCATTTCAAAAATTAAATTAGTATGGTTGTGACCCTACCATTGGGTACTTTACTGTATCTGTATCTGCAGGACGAGGGCAGACGACGGGCTCTGTCAGCTGTTAGGCTAGAGGGGGCTGAAGTGGGAGCTGATACCAGCCTTGGTAAACCCTTTGTGTTCAAGTGCTGCCCCCTATCAGCCAGCCGAGTGTACTTCCTCTGTGCTACATCTAGCCAGGAGATGAAAAGGTACAGTACTAATGTTATGGTCTTTAAGTATCTGTTAGATGCAAAGTTTTGTCCCTCATTGTACCCTGATTGAAGTTTTTAAAGTTTTTTAGAGCCATGCAAAGTCTTCCAAAGGCACCACACTCATGCTAATAAAACTACATGTGTCTTTGGCATTGAGTGTTTCACATATATCAGATACTTCTGGATTATAAACCTCTAATAAACTGTTATTATAGATGGTTGGAGGCCATGGGAAGAGCAACACATCCAGTTACTCAAGTGAGTATTATTAGTTTTGGAAGATGGTGCAGTAAATACATGTCAGCCCATCATGTGCTCATTATTTGGACTGTTAAGCACATACACATGGCTGCAGTCTATACAGGGGATTTACATGTGAAGTAAAGTGGTCAGTAGATGCTCTCACAAGCTTATTGATGCTCAGCAGCTTACTCTAAATATGGCCCCTGGCACCTTGTCACTAATCCCTCTTAATTTCCTCTTTTGCATTAGCACCACGTGTGGGTAGATGTGACTCGCCACAATGCTAACCTGCCTCCTCTGGCTGTCAAAAGCCCAGAGTGTCTGGGCCTGCTCCACCAAATAGACCGCAACAAGGATATGTGTGTGCAACACTACTGCATACTTAAGGATGGCTGTCTCTACTTTTACCATGGTATACGTTCAACCCATGCTCTTGGTAGGTCAGGTTGGGAAAGCCAACTTCAATATGCAATAACTATATACTGTGTCAATACAATCGTGTGTCTCACAAAATGCATATTCATCACATATATCATCATCATCCATAGTTCCTGATTTTATATAAATTCACTGATTTCTTAAAAGAACTGTAACTTGATAAAATGTCTTATTTCAGGTGGCATATACTTGCATGGATACATGGTAAGGGAGCAGACATTGGGATCCAAAAAATCCACCATCGAACTTAAACCACCATCTGAGGAGTTCAAAACATTTTATCTTTGCGCTGAGGACCCCACTGAAAACAAACGGTAAGATAGTGTACGGTATAGAAGAGTATGAATAGAACGTGGAAACAGTCCTACCATCTGTCTAATATTGAAAATGAATTCCATCCCCTGAAATAAAAAGATGCATTTCTTGTTTGTAATGTTTTGTTTGTAAAGTTGTATTGCTTGCTATTTATTTCACAGATGGATTGTAGCTTTAAAAGCATCAATAAAGAAATGGCTTCCCCTGCATCAGGCTATTCAGGACTATATAAATCGTCCTCCAGAAGAAACTAGGATGTGAGCCCCTTGCTCTTTTCAGGAGAATCATCCTCTTAGATTTCTGTTTCTGTTTGTCTACAATCGACATTTCATTAACAGAATAAAATCACAGAAGTGTCATTTATGAAGTGAATGTTTAAGTCCTAAAGGAATGTTTTTTGAAGTATTATAGCATGCCTTGAAAGTACAACAAAACAAAGGCTTTCTTACATATAATTGTACAATATTGTATTTCAATGCTCTGATACTAGTGCTGCTGAATTTTTAAGCTTTTATACAATTTGATAATTTGAAATAAGTCTTTGAATTATAAACTGTGTAATGTAGGATGCTATGAGTTTGTCTTTTTTTAAAGCAAATATCAAGCTTGCTTGCAAAGTATCATGGGAAAATTATGATGTTGGCTAAGAAATAAAACACATATGTCTACGGTCTGAAGCAATAAGTATATGTACATGAAACTCTAGAACAAAGGACAGCATAAGCAGAATTGATTCAAATTACTCAATGTATTAGAGAAAGCAAAACTCTCTAGTATGTGTATGCTTCAGTAACTTTCAGTTATCAAGATATTTCAATCTTAACTTGTAGTTTTAAAGCCACCCTCCTATGTCATGATCTATATTGCTTCCTCAGCGCTTCTGTACGCCACATCCGGCCACATACGAGCTCAGGTCCCGGTTCTGACAGTGGAGACGCCAAGCCACCCTGTAAAGAATACACACAAGCATGAGACCTCGTTCTACATGTTGTATTATGTCAGCTATAGATGTGTTTTTAAAAATAGTTACAAAAACATGGCTCAACAAAAATCTAGTCAAGAATAAAAGTGCCTCATACTGTCGTGCGACCAAAGACATACAATCTACATGAAATATAACAATTTTGAGTTTCAAAATTAACATTAACTAAATTAACATTTGTGTTCTTACCACGCCTTAATTCCATTAGGGTCCTGGACCACACGTTTGGCACAGCGGATGGCAGTTTGAATGTTATCTGTCAACAATTCTTTTCAGGAAAAGAGAAGATTAAGGGAACCAAATATTAAGGGTGTGTACTAAGTGGTAGTGTTTGACTGCATATCTAGAGGTTGCAGGTTCAAATCACTCCTATAACTTCAGCTACTACTTTAACAACTTTAGCCTACTAACCTGCACAACGGATGCCACAAATATTCTTGGCCCTAGGTGTGCGTCCATCATCACACCAGTAACGGCTGTTGATCTGAAAGATTCCATAATCAGTGGAGCCATCGCTATTGCGATTAGTGACTTTGGTGTTGTAGTTTGATTCCCCCTTGGTCAGACACACCCCTGGGGAAAAAGGAGGCATACACAAGATTGGTTTAAAAGTGTATATTACGATGTAACAGAAATAGACAAATTGACACAGACACACACATCTAGCAGTACTCCCCTTACTCACAGTTGGGCAAGCTGATTCCTCGGAAACCGTCCATTCCAGCATTCTTCAGCACTTTAGCTAGTTCACATCTTTGATATACCTTGGCATTTGCCACTGCTGCAAGCAGGAGAAACACAAGAGCCCTCATTCTGCCAAGTGTTTGTGGTTAAATCACATTGCCTTTCCTAGCCTTATATAGGCTCGTGGGGGTGTATAATAATGTTTACACCATGTGGTTTACAATCAGTACTTGGAAACTTTTACGCATTTCCTTGTTCCTTGTACTTGTTCCTTTTTCTGTAATAGCTTATGAATGTTTGCACAATGTTTGAATAAAACATCTTATATTTATTGAACTTTATATTTACCTTAAGTTCAAAGAATTACTTCATTTCACTTTCTTTCATTTCTTATAACTATATTTATCATGAGAGTTAATGCATCATGAGCTGTTCTGCAAGACTGATTACTGATTGACATCCACTTGACAACCTTTTAGTTTCATAATCACTGTCCCATTCTGCATTTGTCATCAACAAGCTGAAACCAGAAGTCATGCGCTTGAGTTGTTAATAATGTAATGTAGTAATGTTTTCCAATTGTTTCTGTGTTTTAAATTGTATTGAACATTATTATTCATTTGACCTGAAATTAATCTACTGAGTGCCCATGGTGGTGACTTGAATTCAGTAAAGGTACAACTGCTGGTGGTAGAACGTAAGTCAAAATTTGAATCACTAACTTTTGAACACATGAAACTAATCAACCAGAACACCCAGGCCATATTAGTCAGGCTTCCAAAATGTATATGAAGTGGACTAGAATAACATTGATTACAAGAAAACTGCTAACCCTCTAGCTAAAGTGAAAACTGCTAACCTTCTGGCCACCCTGAACAGTTAGTGTTTTATCATTGTTAAAATATCTGGATTGGTTTTTCCTTTTAATCAAAATGTTTCTGTGTTTGTACACGTTTACATGTCCCAACATAGAAGCTTAACAACTTTAATCAGTCCATCATGTAAACTCAAATCAAACTTTATTGGTATTTTATACCAGGAAGCAACACAATGATCTTGACAGAGAGGGCACAGGGTGGGGAGGATGCAAACACTTATGAATGTTTGCCACAAATCTATTAGAGGGAAGCAAAAAGCTTCACCCATTTGGTCCAATAAAGTAGCGCTGTGAATATCCCTTACCTTTCTGAAATGATACTATTGAGTACTTTCCTGGAGAATGTTCCAACATATCGTAAACACTTGGTGTTGGAGAGTGTCAACAGATACAATTGTAAGCTGTATTTATTGTTATATTATTGTTTGATTATTAGGTGTATTGGATATGATTTTATTAATAATTGTATGTTTTCATTAATGTACGTATATAGTTCTTAATTAGGCAGAGAGATGGAATGCATAGTAAAAGTACTGCAGGTAGTTTAAAAACAGAAAAAGGGTATTCGTTGATGGATCGCAGACAGATTAAAAAGATTCAGAACTGCTGAAGATGTCCCAGTGTTGTATATTACCCAAAACTATTCCATTTAGAATTACCCAAATAAAGTGAATATTTGGTAACACCACACTAAACACAACATTATACCTTCCTACCCAGACATAATCTGATGATTCTTGGTCTGAATAAGAATGTTTATATTTTTGCACTATATCAATAGGGATGGTTGAGTATTTCTGTCATGTTTAAAACATTTGCTGTTTGTCACTCTTGTCTCCACAATACCATGGAGACATTTTGACATATTTGTACCAACTTTAGCGAATATACTGAAGCATGTTAGTTTGGGAGTTGTAGCTCAATAACTTGAAAACCTAACTGCAGGTCAAAAGGTCACATGTTCAAATCTCCCTTTGCAGATCTGCCATTTAATTGAACAAAATTATGGTTTGTTCACCTTCATAAAGCATTACAGATGTAGGACTTCATGCCTGAGTAAACACAGTTTAGATAATCATGATGAAGAAAACCTATTCTTCCTATTCCACACCCTGGTATGCTAGTATGAACATCCTTATCAGAGTTCAGCACTTCTGCAAACCAGAGTAAACACAGTTTAGATAATCATGGTGAAATGCCCTATTCACCATATCACGCACGCACCCTGTCATACTGGTGTTAACATCCTCATCAGAGTTAAGCACTTCCACAAACAGAATGAACTGTTTTGAACTGAATAAAACAATACAATACTTCTGTATTGTTTGAATAGTTGAGAAATGCATGGGGAACTACGACCTATAAACATATCAGTAAAATCTGAATTCTTCCCTGTACATCGGGGTCATGATGTCTGTGTTATCAGATCACATTTAGTAAAAAAGGTTTTAAGATAACTACAACTTATTTACATACAGCTCAAAATTATGGCTACAGTATTAAAATCTAGTTTATATAGATTGATATACATTTTTTGTCTCCCTATTTGCCTCCCTGTTATAGATGAGTAGAGGATAAATGGAAAGAAACAGAAAAGAGTATACGAAACCACTCCAGGATTAGTAATTCTGTCTTCAAAAGTCCTGTATTTCAATTTAAACCAAGACATTTATTATTTTATAATGATTTAGTAGTGAAAACATTTGCCCTGAGGACGACTTTTCAAAAAGTCGTAACACTTCTTCTAACTAGTAAAAAGTATACCTTGCCAAGCTACTGTAAACACTATCAAGCACTACTATATTTTTGTAACTCATAGCCCACTGAGTAATACTTGTTGGATATAGACACAAGGCCTAGTATAGACTATTTAATTGACAATTGTTTATGACACATTGACTTAAAGTAAAAAATAAATAATGGTCATAACACGCAACATGTCCAGACAAAAAACGTACATCAGTCATTGGCATTGCAGGGGATAATTAATGCAGTTGAAAAAGAAAAACATAATTTAAGCGCTGATGCTGCTACAGACTAAAAGCTACATGAATAATACATCAATAATTTATTCACAAGAATAAATAATATATTTTAATAAATCAATCAAAATAAATGTGTGCCTTCAAACACTATCCACAAAATGAACATAAAAATTCATAAAGCTGGTTACTTAATGTTATAGTGTGGTGATGTTTATGTCACGCGTGGAATTGACCCAAATAAAATTTAAAAAAAGATAAGGGAAGGTTTTCTAACTAAAATTCAGTAGATTGAATGATTGTTGCCAGAAACGTGGCCAAGACACATTAGTGAATTGACTATACTATTCTTTCAAATTGACCAATGTGACATCAGCAAGAACTGAGTATTTGTAAATATCAAATGTTGAATGGTGTATTACCCTTGAATTTTATGACAATACAATACACCTCATAAAACGTGGCATGAACACTTTGGCTTTCTTTAAATAATAACAAAGTTCCAGCACATTTTAAACAAATCCATTAGAATGATTAAATTACTCAATTTGACAACTTTCTGTCAATCAGGTTATCTAATCTGTATGTGTGTGTTGGGAAAATTGAAATATGGACAGTTTATCCAAAGCGATGAGTTTTCATACGTGTGCACTGTTGTCAATAGGGTAATGACATAAATACACTGATTACAGACAATTCTCTGCAAGACAAAATAAAAGTACACCAACCAATGACAAGAGTAAACATAAAAAGAAGACACACAATAGTAACAATTCAGTACATGTACTACAACTACTTATTTATTTGAATAGGCAAATACCAGATCTTATACCAAACAATGACTTGATTGATTCATAATAAATCCCAAGACAAATATGGCAACTCTTCACATTAAGATTACATTAACTGCCATACATATCAAGACATTGTAATATTTTTTTGTTAAATAAGAACTTATATATACTTTAGTTAGCCAATTAATTACTTAAGTGAAACCTGATATGGGATCAATTTGTTCTTTCCATGGGTCAATGAATGGAAAATTTTATTTTGCTTTGGTATCACAACCTTCAAGTCCCCTTTATAACAGCCACATACACCTTATACCCTCTCCACCATACTTTGGTTTTTTACCTTTTTTACCTACCCTGGTTGCACCTAATACCGCTTAGTTCCGCAGAATTTCCTACAATGTTTTTATTGTAGCTATTGCTATGCAGTTAATGTAACCTTAATGTAAAGTTTTGCCAAAATACTATTTACCATGCAAGTATTAGGTAAATACTGGTATGTTTCTGTAAGATGAACCAAAATGATTGATAAACGATGGAAAATTGGAGAGTCAAGGTGACTGACCTTCTGATTCGTAATCTATTGAATAAGGGTCAGTGCAAAAAATGGCCTAATAATTTTTGTAGACACATACAGATTTCATTTGAGTAGATGTGGTCACCTTTCATTGTATTGTCTGTATTTGAAAATATATAAAACCATAGCTATGAATACCACCTTTCCTTATCCTATGATACTAAGTTTAACACCAAGTTGGATACAACTAACTAATATAACATTGACAAAAAACAACATGAATATTAATAACATTAAGTTTCTCAAAAAAGGGTCAGCAGTTACCTTTTAAGGGATCATGCTACCAAAATGTTTTTGATGACAATGTCATGGACACTTCAAGTAAGGAGTTAAGTCTGAATATGATTGTCATGTGTCCAATGCACTCCGAATTACAAAGTGAGATCAAGTTTTCCCAGGACACCCATAATACCATGCTTTGGTTTCGAAAGTTAGGCGCCGTCATGAAGTGGTAAAACCAAATTGTGTCCTTACAAATTCACCTTTTATGGTGGTCCCAACTGAATGACAAATATCAAACACAGTGAGACAACTTCTTATCCCAAAAAGAAAAACACAGTTCTTATACAAGAAGGATGTGGGCGTGTCCCGCAGGGGGTTTAAGAGTGGTGAGGAAGTCTAAATTCAGGAGAGCCAATAATAGCAAATCTACATTGGAAATGAGCCGGTGTTTACAAGCAAGCAGGCCACCTGGCTTTATATGACGTAATCTTATTGAGACTCCACAAGTAACCTAAATCATTTTAATAGCAATGAAGACTAATAATGAATGAGTGTTGCATGTAACTGTAACATCTAAGAATTAAATCTCAAAACACCGAACTAAACTTGATTCCCTCTTATTTTCATGCCACAAACATGGGAGGAGGGCGTTAACTTGATGCATAAGATACTAGTCTTACCACAGGCACTCCAAAGATGTTCCCCACAAATCCTCTTAAAAGGACTCTCTTAAATAACCTTTTCATTGTGTAACAGTCAGTGATTTACATAAAGCCCACATTTCCCTCATATGAATCATGAGCAAAAAGAGCAATGCAGGTTGTGGGTCTGACATACAATAGTTTACAGTTATTTCTAGAGCTAACGGTGGCTAATGAATGTGATGATCGTGGGATAAATGTACACCGTATTTTTTTTACAGTAGGCATGTGTGTGTAACATGTTCAGATGTCTAACAGTGCAACAAAATGCAAAAAGAGAGGCCATTCTTTCTGCAATAGAGACCTTGGTAACATCCGTAAGCAGTTTAAAAAAGGGATGCACTGAAGCACTTGAACATTCACACCAACATTCAGTACATAAAAACACACAATCTCATAAATAAATAAGATTACCAGTTATTGCTAATCCTGACAAACTTCACATTTTGTTTCTAAACAACAGTTTTACAGTGTCAGAACACACTTAATATTAGTTCAGATTTTGTTATGTATGGGTACAACAGCTTGGATCCCGAAAGCCTTGTCACACTTGCTTGACAATATAACAAGAGCAATTTACCTCACAAGAGTCTTCTTAAAGGATAACCTATAATCTAAACAGGGAGAAACTGCCCAAAATAGCACTCACATCCTATACTGGGTTGGGTAATTGGGTGGCAGGCCCAACAACTATGTCTTGCTTCATGTCTTGTTTCTAGTAAACATGCGCTCCCCACGCAGTGTCAGGTGTTGGAGCTGATACTGCAGCACTTCTGTGTCTGCTGGCTCCTTGACACTCATTTTGTCCAGGTTGAGGTAGTCCAGCGATTTGGACTGAGACCTTTTCCCTTTGAGCAGGCAGAGGGGCAGGGGGCCATGCAGGGCTCTCCCTGGCTCGGCATTTGACAGGGACCTGAGATAGGGATCACCTGAGCTGGGCATGCGCCTCCGTCTTCGTCCGTTGGCGGCAGGGATGTCATAGGGCTGGTAATATCGCATTTTGGCTTTGCGAGACATCCGGTGGATGCCAAGATCCATGGGCTTGGGAACTGAGCTAGTGACGGGAAAGGCTTCTGGTACTGGAGGTTTCTCTGTGGGTGTGGTGGCGCTGGTTGCTGAAGACCACTTGTGGGCCAATTTAAGCAGCTCCTCACCTGTGGTAAAGCCCACCAGGTAGTTAGAGTCCATGTGAAGAATCTGGTATCCTGAAACAGTACTTTTGACTGGTGAGCAGGGGGTGCTAGCACATCGAGGTTTGTCCGCTAGTTCAGGCTTCAGAGAGGCCTTGACCTCAGCAGCAGGTAGAACAGAGATGGGTGTCCTGGAAACTCCACTGACATCCATTTCCATCTTTAGAGACATAACCTGACTGGAGAGAGGAAAACAACAAAAAACACCCCCATATCAATAAAAATAGTTAACATTTTATAGGCTGCACGTTTGTATTTTATACTTGTTTATAAGCTCATAAAGGGGCAATTCACAGGGTTTTTAGGGTTATGTCAGTGTTCCTTAAGGTCTCCAAATAAGGTGTGTAATATTGGTTGGGCTGAAAATGGCCTGGGTGCTGTTTTGTGCGCCCTAATGCAACCTTGGAAAATGGTCCTTGGATGAACACGGTTTTCTGGTATGCTTGTTAATATTTAGATGAGCTGCGCGCTTATTGGCTGGTATACAACAAGCGAATCTGCAGAGCAAAGACAGCCAAACATGCATTGTGAATTGTAGATGTGCATGACAAAACAGTTTACTTTCTTTGGCAAATGAGAAAAAAACAAGCTTGGTTAAAAAATTCTGAAATTGTTGGCAAACTTCAACAGGCTCATATTTTCAAAAGCAGTCCTCCCTCCTGACGTGTTTGGTGTAGAATGGAGTGAAATACTACTTTGTGAACACTGTCAGTGAGCGACCCGAGTCTGACTAAGGCTAAAGTCAGAACAGTTTATCGGGGACGCAGTCTCACGCAGATAGCCAGTTTTACACTAATCATAAAAATAAATGGACCAGCTTTAACGATTATATGAAATCATTCATACATCTGTGGGCATCACAATACTGTAATAAACATGGCCAATCATGAAGAAATACTCTGACTACTGATTGGATGGTCTGTCTACCTACCTACCTGCGTAGACTGTGCTCCTCCATTCATTGCTTGTTACTGTAGTTTTATGAGGAGGTGGGCTATTTTGATTTGACTCATTTTAAAAAGAACATAAAATTGCTAGCTTTGGGCAATTTTTCTACCCTGCCTTTGATACAACTAAATGATCCATCATGTTCAACATGAATCGCAGTTACTGTGCATTAGTATTCATACTTATTTTCTTGCTTAGTTCCCCAATTTCACAATCCTAAAAAACAATTCTCTACCAACTGCTACTTGAATAAACATTGCAACAAATCTGTTTCTCTTTTGTAAAGTAGGCTGCCTCGGGAAGTAAGATTTTTACAATTGGTTATGGAACAGTGGACCAGTCACTGTACTACTACATACCACATACTACTGCATATACTACTACATACTGTGCAATTGGCGAGTATTTAGTTTAAAAAATTACACATAGCGCCACAACAGTCATTTGCACCATCGGATCTACCATATGTGTTGTGCTGTGCTAGCCTTATATATATGGATTAACCAGGATGGACAATGCCATCAGTCATCTCCTTCAAGCAGCTAGGGAGATTGTAAAAATGACAGTTCACTTCCATATACTGTACAGCACATACTCCCCCATACTCCAACTTTAAGCATGCAGAATAATTTAGCTTTGATCCCATTATTGTTCAACACTACACCCATGCCAAAATAAATCTGTAGATAGTTATCTTTGATCTATCAGTGCGATTTATACTTTCATACACTTTCTGCTCCGGGTGTATGTTCACTGTGTGTGTGCGGTTGCCCACTACTCACTACTGTGTGTGCACTTGGATGGGTTAAATGCAGAGGTAAAATTTCAAGTATGGGTAACCATACTTGACAATACGTCACTTCACTTCACTTTACTTCATTTGATTAGAACAATCCAGTAGTACTACTTATATTTGTTTTGTTTATGCTCTTAAAGGGAGCTAGGTGGTCTTTCTAATCGATTGCACATATATACAGTAAAGACAATAACTGTATAATTTAAAAAGGTTTAAATGTAAATGTAGGTCTGTTACATTGGATAAAACACCTGCCTTGAGTCACTGAACGAGTGCATTTCCTTTTGAATTTTGCACCAAAAAGAGCGTGGCAAGAAGTAAACAATAATGCAATAGGCTGGGGTGCTGTTTTGCTGCCCCACAATGAATTGCCTTTTATAAACAAACGAGTTGTACAAATCTTGTCAATATTAAATGCAATGTAATAAGCGTTCATTCAAAACGGCATTCAAAATAATACTAACTGAATTTCTAATTGCTTTGTCATTTGCTTATTGAATTGCCATTTGACAAGACCTTTCCCCTTTGAATTGCGTATTGTATTGCCACTTTGCACATTAAATTGCCATTTGAAAATTTCATTTCAATTTTAGGTGTCTAAGTCTAATAAACAAGTTGCAGCAATGCAGAAACAGTGCGAGCGATCACAAGCAGGGGAGTTAGATGTTTCCCATGGTCCTCCTTCACATATTAAAATAGTGCTGTTGCCCGGCCATAACCAAGGAATAATGCACCCAATAATATGGTAGCTGCGGTGCCATTGGGGCCGGACCAAATGATACATTCGCTTCATAAATTATGAGGTATTGTTTACCCGACATTAAAGTAGATCAGCTGTTTTTCGAAGTACTAAGTATCTGTATCGATATTGGAGTTACTGTCCCTGTATTAACTTGGTATCGGATCGGTACCAAATTTTGCAGAATTGCACATCCCTATCAAGAGTAACTGTCACACGTAGGTGGCGCTGCAGGTCACAGACAAATGTTAAAATTGTTGAAATTATATAATTTCCACACCATTTGTCAAAATATTCAGATACTTTGTGATATTGTCAATTGTTCCACTGTTCACAATGTTTCGGAGGAACCCGGATCGATGTAGCTATATATCTTTACTGAAATTCGTTGATCAAAATAAAATTGTTCTTTCAGACAGCTATAGAAAATAACAGCTTTACAAATCATTGCGTCTATGCCCCGGATCCTACATCTGGAATGATTGAAGAAATAGTTTTAATAGTGCCGGTGACCTCATGCTAATATTAAGATATTCGTATCGATTACATTATGTTGAGCAGTTTAATTTTTGCGAGAACTGCTCTCATCAGGTTTAGTCCGTTTACGTTCATCAAACAAGAAAGCAGCAGTCGTGCATCCCGTTTCACACACCTGTCCTTTCGTTTCTCGACACAAACGCACGAGCAATAATGTACCAAGACGATGAATTGGTAGTAGGCTTCCGTATTCAGAATTTATTTAATAAATTATGAACTTAATATTTGGTGTTGAACCACAACGATGCATATTATTTTTAAAGGGTGGTTCTCGGCACAAAACGTTTATAGGCCGGTTTTATCCTGTGTATTCTGACGGGTGGGATTTCAGTTCAGGCCACCACAGAATATTGTAAATAAAAAAGGTACTTGGCAACACGTCTCGTTTTAAATAATGTATTTCTTAAAAGGACCCTTTATTATATTGGCAAACGTTTTCGATGAGTGTTTTGCAACAGTCTTATTTGAATTTGTTCTGACTTGAGTGCTGGGTCCGTCCGTCCACCATTAGCTTTCATATTAACTGGAATTAGATCTGATGTACACGTTCTCCAATGACATTCAAAACAATGTTGTATGCACAAGTAGCAGTTACCGTTGACAATTACTTATAACACCCATGGTAAAGGAAAAAAATAGAAAAACCAACCTGTGTAACCGCGCGAGCCAGTTGATGTTCACGCCTCTTGTCCTAACCAAATCAGTCGATGGTGTACTCTCTCTAAAATTGCAACTCCGCTTCCGACAATTGTCACGTGACATGAGGTAATCTGGGCCTGACCCAATACCAGTTCAAAATTTTTAGGTAAATGGTGTGATGCCTTTCTTATTTTGGTTAATAAAAACTTTACAAAGGGATTCACTAAATCCCCGATCCCCAAAGATGATCATAACAAAGGACCATTTGCTGCATTTCATTATTCAGTTACCTCCATTATATGATATATAATTGGTACATTGTTGCCGAATGCATATGCTTTGTACAGGCACACCGAACGGTAGCCAACTGTCCCGTATTTGCTGGGACGTCCCTTATATTTTGCCCCATTCGTGACCCTCGTTGTCCCGTTGACTGATATGCTAATATAACCACTGACTGATACAACAGCAACAACGTTGGTCACGAAAAGATCACCGTCATATCATCTAATGACAGCTCCACGTCGCATGTATCCGTATACGTAGAGTAAATGCGCTAATTAGATTTCATTAGACAAATTGCATAACATATAAATTCAAACGAAACCATGCCCGCACTGCGGCAGCAGGCCCCCATTTGTTCCGTATATCACAGTGACTCCCTTGGCAACCCAAACACATACGGCAATCCATCCATAACAATTTCATTGACAATACAACAGTCAGTATGTATTGGCAACATACAAATGCTTTACCAGAAAGATCCAAATACATCGTCAACAGATAACATAACCGATTGTTGATACAATAATTTATTCTGAATATATACAATTGAACAAACAAGTTTGATTATATATAAAATATAGAAACAATTGTCCTCACAGTATTGATGAGACAGATATTTACTATTCCAATATCATGGATGAGAAATAAGTGCAAATTCAGAGTAGCATTGAAAATAAATGTGTTTTCAACTTACATTTAGATATATCATTTCATCTGAGCTTTGAAAAACATATTTTTGGACCTTGACTTTAATTGACAAATGAATTTCATTAGTCACAGCTGTGGAATATTTAATATTGATGATGTAGACAGCTAAATGTATTTAACACTGTACATCTGCAATCAAATATACAGGACACTAGCAAATTATGAACAAAATGGAAACCATTCACACTGTAGAACATAGTCACAATACATCAGATGTATCAGATTAAGTTGACACTCATTACAATACACACAAAAATACAACAGTGGCACTTAAAAGCTTTGAAACTTAACGAAATGGCCCAGAGTAAATGACTCTTTTTATATCAAGACATACTTCTAGACTAAACAGACTTCTAGACTTCTTCCAGACTTCTAGACATCTAGACTCTTTGACATTCTCTGGTATGGAATTCCCAACAACGGTTGTAATACTTGTGACTTGTGTGATATTAACAGATTTCGTGTTAATAAACAATGCACAAATATATTTTTTTATACTATTTTGTCACCTTTTCCTTGCCACTAGTAACAGAAAAAGATTCCCTTTCAAGATTCTCGAGGTGCAATTGGTCAAGTGATGACATCACCTTGGTCTTTGCTGTGGGTAAAAAATGGCAACAAACTGCTTGTGGTGGCACTTTACCACCTTGAGGGTATTGGACTAGTGTTTGCATTGGCACCTGCCTACTTGCTAATGTATCTTGAGAAGGGTCATGTGATAACTTTTTACAAGACATTGTCTCTTGTGAGGGTTGTGTGATATTATGCGTAGCGGTATTCTGCTGAACTTTGTCGTCAGTTGCAGGTAAAATTTTTGAACTTTGGCTATGAAATTGCAGGGCTGCAATAGCCTTGGATGTCTTGGAGGTTAAAATGAGTTCATCATGACCGCTAGAGGTGTGCTGACTTGTTTCCAGAACAAGTTTCTGGTTCTCAGTTGTAGGCTGAAATGTTGCTTTCCTCTCCGCAGTTGGCTTGAGAGAAATATGCTGTGACACTTTTCCAGCTGCACCTTCTGATAAGACGTCCATAGGACCATGGCTAGGGAATTTGCAGAGGGACACTTCACTCACTGCCAGAGACAATAAAAGAGGTATTACAATATTATGAACAACTCTGAAATTGTATTCTTAGCAAATACTTAGATGTTCATTTTTTACATTGATCTTACTATTTGTAGCCTTTACAAGATTTTTCTTGCTCTGAGAGAACGGACAGGGTAAGACCTTTGCTGGGGTGTATGTGTTCAAAGGAATTTTCTTCACAGCTGCTGAGCACAACACAAAGGCAATCAGACTCTCCCTCTGACAAATTACAGTTGATTATCTGTAAGTAGCCATACATACCCGGGGAGGAGGCAGAGATATCCAAGACTGAATCATGGGATTTGGCAATGGAAGCCAGGAAGTCGTCCACCTGCTTCAGCGAAAGAGAGTTGTGCAGGGTCTCCAAAGGGCATATGGATGGGACCATGGAGTACAATTCAAAACCTTGAGGGACAGCAATTGTTTGATAAGCTTTTGAAATTGAAACTGACAGGGACTCACGTTACATGTCTTTCATGAGTGACAATGTAACTGCACCCAGCAAAGGGAGATTAAACTGCCATTCAAAAACATGACACTTCCCTTATCTTTGCAAAGATCACAATACAAATAAAAATAATCATGTGATTGAGGTGGACACTATGGATGGAAGTAGGTGAATAACATAGAAGTACACCTCACAGATGGGTATGCCTTCTATTCACAACTGATTCATACAGAATTAGGGGGAAAAATAGATGTTTACTTACCAACATTATTATTTGGTTTCTTTTACTTTTTCATTTACTACTACATAACCTGACAAACTAAATTGATAACAAATGGCAGGTAATCATTAGTATGAGACCCCGCACAGTATAATAAAGATATGCTAAAAAGGCTTTTACACAAGGGGGTCAAAGTAAATAGCTGCAATATAAAATGGCAAAACATTCTGTGGTATTGACTGTTCGTTTTCAGTGTTAATTAATGTGGTCATTAATTCATTAATACGCAGCAAAAATAAACATACATAAACATATTTTGTCTGTGTCCACCACAAATCTAAATTTAAGATTTCTATTGGGTTGTTTTTGCAAAAAGAAAACAAATAATGAAAATAACTAACAATAATTATGATAACATAGCCGATGTAAAAAAACAACAACATCTATGTCTTCTACTCAAAAATATCAGCACTCTTGCACTTTTTTCAAATAATGCACCAAAATCACTGGACCCAGGACTGTTGTCTAGCATGGACCATAAGGTCACAAATTGCTAACTAACTTCCCTGAACATGACTACACAAAAAGAGTGGTTACAAATTACGATAAAATACTATTCATTGTGAATTAAACTTGATTGAGTTAATATATTCAAGTTGACCTGCAGATGTTTTTTTGATTCCCTGTTGATTTTGGTTGTTTGCCTACTCACAAAGAGATGATCAGTCTATAATTTTTTATGGTAGATTGATTTAAACAGTGAGATAGAATAACAACGAATACAGAAAAACAGGCCACAATTGTTATAAACTGATTGGAATTTTAATAAGTAAAATAAGTATTTGACCCCAGTTCATTAAGAAAAAATGTCCAGCTCCCATGCGTCTTTTATACAGGTAACAAACAGATTAGGAGCACACTCTTAAAGTAAGTGCTCCTAATCTCAGCTAGTTATCTGTATAAAAGACACCTGTCCACACTAGCAATCAATTAATCAGATTTCAAACTCTCCACCATGGCTAAGACTAAAGAGTTGTCTAAGGATATCAGGGACACAATTGCAGACCTACACAAAGCTGGAATGGGCTACAAGACCATCGGCAAGCTGCTGGTGCAATTGATTGCAATGAAAGTAACAAAACTGTCAGCTTTCCTCGGTCTGGGGTTACATGCAAAATCTCACATCATGGAGTTGCAATCATCAAGAGAAGGGTGAGAAATTTGCAGAGAACTACACATGAGGATCTTGTCAATGATGATCAAGGCAGTTGGGACCGTTGTCACCAAGAAAACTACTGGTAACACACTACACCAAGAAGGACTGAAATCTTGCAGTGCCTGCAAGGTCCGCCTGCTCATAAAACCACATGTACAGGCCCTTCTAAAGTCTATGATCAGGTTGTGGATTAGTATTCCAGCATGACAATGTACCAATACATGGCCAAGGTTAATGGGAGTGCCTCAAGAACAAGCACATTAAGGTCCTGCAGTGGCGTAGCCAGTCTCCAGACCATCATCCCATACACAATTTGTGGAGGGAGCTGAAGGTTAGGTTTCCAAACATCAGCCTTAAAACCTAAATGACTTGGATACGATCTGAAAAGAGGAGTGGGACTGAATCCACCCTGAGATCTGTGCAAACCTGGTGGACAACTACAAGAAATGTCTGACCTCTGTGATTGCCAACATTAATTTTGCCATCAAGTACAACGTCAAGTTTTGCAGAGGAGTCAAATACTAGATTTTCATGGATTTGGATGGATAATAGATATGGATTTTGTTGCGGTTATTCTGTCTCACTGTTCAAATAAACATACAAATGAAATGATAGATTGACCATTACTTTGTCAGTGGCCAAAAGCACAAAATCAGCAGGGGACCAAATATTCTTCTCACTGTACAAATGAGTTTGCTAAAGACACAATATCAAACTAAATTCTTCTGAGAGGAATGTCACTTTGGATGGATCGGATCAAATGAGAGATTTCTGGTGGTGTACACAATATCTACACAAAATACAAAATTCAGCATTCAAAAGAAAAGAATACCATCCCTACAATTAAACGGGGATGGAGAAGGTTGTCACCAGATAACCTATAATGTAAATATGTTTATTACAGATATTGAAAGGACATGCTAAGAGTTAAACTAAAAGGTATAAGTCAAGTTAACACATTTCAATATTTTCTATATATTTAAATAATTTTTAATAATTTGAAAAGTGCAAGGGTGTCTATATTTTGTCCATGACATTAGCATGAAGGTAAAGGGGAACATTTCTATGATCACCAATAGTGCATAAGAGTACGAATCTCTTGCCACCAACAGAATAAAAAAAATTTTTTTCTGCAAAACAAATTTAGGAAATGTCATTAGCATTTAGTAGTCATTTAGTTTAATTGCTAATATAAATCACATTGTGTATGTATGAATATACCACATATTTTATCATGAATATCCTGAGGTATTTATCCTGAAAATGAGTAAAAATATGAAGCTAAACTTCCTTTTTAGAAACCTTAAAAGGAAAGGATTAAAATAGATTTGATATGTCCGGCTAGTGGATGAACAACTTGATGTTGGAAAAATACACAAATGTCAAACTCATAATCTGTCCTAAATCAACATCTAAATAGCAACAGGTCATCTGCCTGTGATATAAATAAGGAGAACCTACATGCTTGGCAAATTAGATTTTCTGGAGGTAGGACTTCAAATGTGGCCTACTAAAGATGTTCCTTAGCAAAATGTCAGGTTTAGACTTTGAGAGAGATATGGGGGTAGGGAAGAGAACTACGGAAACTAAATTTCATTCAACAAAATGTATTATAACTAAGGACACCATACAACAATTAGACAAAATTAAAAGGGTAAATGGAACATAATTAACACTTACCACAGAACATACTGGAAAAGACTGACCCATATAGAAAAGAGATTTAAAAAAATTGGATATCCCAAAATTAATGAAAAACATAAATGGTCTGCATTATGACAAATTATGACTACAAATTTGCACGATATAGGTGACAGTCTTTAGAGGCACAGTGGAAATAGACTTGATCTTTTTCCCACTTAAATGGACCACCACTTCTCAGTGAGTGAATACTAAAAATGTTAGAAATGTCTTGAATTCTTCCATAACCATGTAGCAATGGTGCATGCATTTTTTTTTTGACAATATAAAGCCTACTTGTACAGGTATGGCAGGTAAAATATTGTCCATTCCTTACAGAAATGAATTGTTTTATGAATGAGATACAGTTGTAAAACCTTTGGCAATTACAGTCTATTTCTAGCAAGTGCCAAGGTAAAATATGGCAAAATATTACACCTTGGGATGGTAACAAAGAAGCCAGCAATACATTACAGCTTTGCTTTGGAGGAAAATGATTAAACTAAAAGACTCTTAACGCCAGTGCGACTATATTGAGTAAGTTTCAAGGACACAAAAGCCGCACATGGTTTCTGTGATTTGTATGAGCATTCAGCCCTAAAGGGTCATGGTTGCATTCCATGTGCTTTGTAAGGTGAAGGGGATTCTATCCAGACAAAATAAAAATGGATACAGCAAGGGTGTATCTTAACAAAAGCAAACATACCATTGGTTGGGTGTCGCGCAAATGAGATAGAAAATCTTTTTACAGCAGAACCACGCGTGGCCTCTGAGAAAGAGAAAAACAGGTACCTGAAATGTGTAACTAGCAGAAACGGGTTATGGGAAAAGGGAAAAAGAAACCAGGTTTTAGAAGGCATGCATGAAGCAGTTGGGGAAAGGAGAGAGGGCTTGTTTTAGTAGTGAGGTGTTAGAATTCTCTCAGCCAGAGAAAAGATGCAAAACCAAACTATATTCATGCTTTAGGAATTCTAGTATGATTCCTCAGATTTCTATGAAGTGAAGTGAAGTGACGTATTGTCAAGTATGGTTACCCATACTCAAAATTTACCTCTGCATTTAACCCATCCAAGTGCACACACAGCAGTGAGTAGTGGGCAACCGCACGCACACACAGTGAACATACACCCGGAGCAGTGGGCAGCTATTGCTCCAGCGCCCGGGAAGCAATTAGGGGTTCGGTGCCTTGCTCAAGGGCACATCAGTCATGGTATCAAAGGCAGAGAGAGTGCTGTTTATTCACAATCCCCACCTTCAATTCCTGCCGGTGCGAGAATTGAACCAGCAACTTGAAGGTTACAAGCCCGACTCCCTAACCATTAGGCCACGACTTCCCATTTAGGCTACGACTTCCCAAGTGGTACAACAGAGCTCTCTCTCAGACACACTCTCTAACTCTCTGTCTAATTTTCTGTCTAAATCCTTTTAGGAGGCGGATCTGAAGTCGGGCTTTGGTTTGCTGAAGTTGGGAAATAATGATTTATTCCTCTGCCAGAAGAATCTATACTTTAGCTCTTACATATACAAAATGTACAGTGAGGAAAATAAGTATTTGAACACCCTGCTATTTTGCAAGTTTTCCCACTTGGAAATCATGGAGGGGTCTGAAATTGTCATCATAGGTGCATGTCCACTATAAGAGACATAATAATAAAAAAAATCCAGAAATCACAAAAAACCTGTCTATCAGCTACAATTCTGACCCTCAAAGACCTGTTAGTCTGCCTTTAAAATGTCCACCTCCACTCCATTTATTATCCTAACTTAGATACACCTGTTTGAGGTTGTTAGCTGCATAAAGACCTGTCCACCCCATATAATCAGTAAGAATCCAACTACTAACATGGCCAAGACCAAATAGCTGTCCAAAGATACTAGAGACAAAATTGTACACCTCCACAAGGCTGGAAAGGGCCACAGGGAAATTGCCAAAAAGTTTGTTGAAAAAAGGTCCACTGTTGGAGCAATCATTAGAAAAGGGAAGAAGCTAAACATGACTCCCTCGGACTGGGGCCCCATAAAGGATCTCACCTCGTGGGGTCTCAATGGTCCTAAGAAAGGTGAGAAATCAGCCCAGAACTACAAGGAAGGAGCTGGTCAATGACTTGAAAAGAGCTGGGACCACCGTTTCCAAGGTTACTGTTGGTAATACACTAAGACGTCATGGTTTGAAATCATGCATGGCACGAGAGGTTCCCCTGCTTAAACCAGCATATGTCCAGGCCCATCTGACGTTTGCCAATTGGATGATGCAGAAGAGTCATGGGAGAAAGTCCTGTGGTCAGATGAGACCAAAATAGAACCTTTTGGTCATAATTCCACTAAACAACTGCACTGTATTAAGGAGAGGATGACCGGGGCCATGTATTGCGAGATTTTGGGGAACAACCTCCTTCCCTTAGTTAGAACATTAAAGATGGCTCGAGGCTGTGTCTTCCAACATGACAATAACCCAAAGCACACATCCAGGATAACCAAGGAGTAGCTCAGTAAGAAGCATGTCAAGGTTCTGGAGTGGCCTAGCCAGTCTCCAGAACTAAACCCAAAAGAGAATATTTGGAGGGAGCTCGAACTCCGTGTTTCTCCGTGTTGCCAGAAATCTGACTGATCTAGAGAAGATCTGTGTGGAGGAGTGGGCCAAAATCTCTCCTGCAGTGTGTGCAAACCTGGTGAAAAACTATAGGAAACGTTTGACCTCTGTAATTGCAAAAAAGGCTACAGTACCAAATATTAACATTGATTTTCTCTGGTGTTCAAATACTTATTTTCAGCTGTATCATACAAATAAAATAAAAATACATAACATACATTGTGATGTCTGGATATTCTTTTTTTAGATTATGTCTCTCACAGTGGGCATGCACCTACGATGATGATTTTAGACCCCTCCATGATTTCTAAGTGGGACAACTTACAAAATAGCAGGGTGTTCAAATACTTATTTTCCTCAATGTATATGTACGGTATGATACATGGTTCTTTGACCATATTCAAGTTTGATTACATTTTGGTGCTGAAATCCATCTGAATCCATACTTCTTCTGGGATCAGAATGATTTAGACATTTTGGATAAAAGATATCCTAGGCCTACTAAAAGGTTTGAAACAACACACATTGAAGATTTGATCCAGATCAAAACCAAAATTGGAAGACAATCTAATTCAATTTCAGAATCTTTTTTAGTTTGAATTACCCGTTTTCAAGATGTGATGCCATCCAAAAGCCAAAATTTGATCAGGTCCCTTCTGAACAACTGGTCCCAGATAATCAACATGATTTACCGATTTCTACACTCTCAAAAACACAATTTCCAAAGATTTTCCAATTCTATCTATAAGTCCCAACAACTCAAGTCTTTAAAACATAACTGAATCAAAAGATTTGCAACAAAAGGTTCAATAGTACAATAGTGTGCTCAAATTTAGATTTGGTCTGATGCAACATGGACTGTAAATGGAATCATTTAAGTATTCATTAACATTCTGCTCCAGACCAATGTGGATAAAAAAATCTTCCAGCTGTACCACAAATACGTAAAACAAAAGTCATATCAAAATTTGAACTGTGAAGTGATCAGCATGGAGAAATTCTACATATATTTTGAATTATGTGGTTGTAAATTTTCATTTGCATAATTATTTTACCAAATAAAACTGAATTCTTGCATTCTTTGGCTAAAAAAACAAGGATGAAAAACAGGATGGTTCACAAGGGGAATGACACTTAAAATGGGCCAGTATTTCTTATTGAAATACAGAGAAACTAATATAATTATTTTACAAAATGATGGGGGGAGGAGAAAAGATTCATCTTTTCTTTAAGACGTGTGTGCGTGTTTGCACATACCATCTAAGAAGCCAGAGGAGGTCAGCTTTTTACGGTGTGCACGAGCATAATCTTGTAGGTTAGGTGCACTGGAGGAAGCTCCGAGCACCATGGAGCTAAACAGGCCAGCACAATGAGACCCTGATGGGAGTTAAAAAAGATACATACAGCAACCATGTGGGCCACATCCACACCATTGGAATGCATGCATTTCCTGGAGATTCTTGCCACAAAAGATTTTGTGCAGCCTCATAAGAGCCTTCACATAATGACAGTAATGTAACTTGGCACAAAGATGGCCATGGGAGTTGTTTTCATACTCCCCTTTAATTTTTGAAAAATGCAGGATGATAAAAACTGTGTGGGTGATATTAGCCTAACCATAGCAATGTGTCTTATTTTATAAGTACTAGATCTTTGTCAGAAACATTTTCAATCAAATCTGTCCTTGATATTTGCTTGACAACATTAATTATTACACCACTGTGAATAACTACAGAACAATAACTGAAGCAACTAAATAGGAAATAAATCATGATGAGCAACAACATGTAAAAACATGGTTTGAGTAAAAAAAACAGTGTAGGTACACACATTTTACAACACACAGGACGAGGTCATAGTTTAAGGTAATGTTCAGGAAGTTGAATTGTGTAAGACAGCCATTTCTAAAATGGTAGCCGACAAAATGCCACTGCTTTAGTGCATAGAATTTGCTGCGGCTACAACATTTTAGGTCACAAAAGACATTACCAGCATATGAGAAACTGAGTCAGCACTGTTATAAGTTGTGTGGCAAAAATCTTGTTTAAAAATTCAGGTAAAAGGTCTTTTTGAGTGGGCAAAACAAGCATAACATCACAAATTTAGTAGCCTTGACTGATCATTTAGTCATACAGAGTAAGAGAGCTGTGCAAGAAAATTCAGTTCACTTCAGGTGCATGAGGCACAGTCAAAACAAAGCAAAGATTTTAAATGCATGGCACAATTTTTTTCAGAACAAACTGAATATACATTACTGTCCTGATATACTTTAAGATGAAGTGGGGAATACAGAAGTTCTGCTTTAAAAGGCTTTTCTAAATGCAAATATTACACATTTAAAATACGGCATCATATTAGTATGTGAAATGTTGTAAAAAGAAATTGTGCTTACCTATCCCTGTTGTTAACTTGTGTTCAGAGTGTAGTCTACCTGGTCTTTGAACATGGGCATTATTCTCTGACAGAACCTATGGGAGAAGATTCCATATGAATGTTATTTTATTACTGAGCCCAAAAGGGTGGGCATCCAAAATGTGAACAAACATTTACATATTTTCAAGACAAACAGATGTTAATATGCAGCACTAGGAAATGTTAGTACACATAGCAAAGAACACGAAGATAGATGGATCATGCAACTCCATGGCCAAGGATACCATTCCAGTTAACAGGTAGGCAATTAAAAAGCACATGGCAGGTGAAGAGATTGCAGGGGATGGAGACATGGTAACAGTTTGAAAAAACAACAGGTATCAAGAGTCGGGGTGCACAACTTCAAAAAAGATTCACATTTACACCTGTGTCAAAACTGAAAAACAAAAAAATGACGAGATGTTCAGGGTTCTCATTCTTATTTTCTCCATCAAAGATATTAATATTCGTGCAAAGACAAAACTAAGATGTGGACGAGTTGTAGTGGGATGGACATCAGGATCCAGGGTTGGGCTGGGACTGAAAGGTTACGAAAAGTGGATGCCTGATGGTGGAAGCACGAAACCATGAGCACATTATGAGCCCACTCTCACACCTCACAGATCTTACCTGAGGGGCAAGCTAAATACCTTGACCCTGCCTCCCCTCGGTGACACTACACAAACCAAATGTTGCTGACCTCAATTAAATCAGCTCTTGTTCAAGTGTCTTTACTGATATATAAATAGACAGTGCTCCTACCATACGTTAATGTATGTCATCATGGATTTCATTAAAGGTGCTAACTGAGCTGGAGTTTGTTATTTAAAATGGCAGTCAAATTGAAATCTTTCATAACCCTACAGAGCACATATTTGTTGTCATAAAAGTACCTAATGTTACTTCTTGATCTTGTGTGGTGAATGCTGTCACAGATCCAGCATTCAAACGTAAATTGATGTTATTCTGACGAGGAGAGTTGGAAATATCAAAAAGCACTTGTTGTAAAGACATGCTAGTGCCTCAACACATACCGCCATGTATCAATATGCACCTTTAACTCTGTCACATGTAGCCTGGCAGTAAATCAACCAAAGTACTTTCAAAAGCTATGACTGAATTGTATATGGTATAAGATATACTTATAAGCATATTCCCTTAGGCCATGGTCACGCTGTCCTTTCTCTTGTAGGAAAAGCAGATGCTTCAGATTTTGTATACACACTGACTTATAGTAATGGTTTGCTACAGGTCACAGGGCAGGGTCTATGTTCATGTAACAAGTCCCCTCATTCTCTGCATTGCAGTTTTGTGTTTTAATTTATTCAACTATTTTTCATAACATTCTGACTACTTTGCGTCACTGGATATGGTAGCTCTCCTTAGATGTAATTGTTCATGTCAGACAGTTTTCACTTTCATTGCTTTTCACCGTTAAAAGCTGAACTGCAGCTCTCCACAAAAGCCATTAATCAATGGTTATTGGTGGAAGTTGTCTTGTATTGTCCAATTCACTTGAAAAGCAAATGCAGTCCCCCAAAAATAGAAAGTGTGACCACAGTCTTGAATGTTTTTAATATGTAATAAACTAATCAAGAATGGCATTGACATTGAAAGCCATTTGTTTCTTTTTTTAAATTTGTGAGAAATGTAGTGGAAATCGACTTGCCTACATTTCTTTTGAGCAAAGCAGTGACCCAAGTGTTAAGTTGTACCCAAGCAGGAATAGGCCTGTACCTAGTACTTGAGAGATACAAGCAGCAGATGACTTTGCAGACATCTATTCAAATAGATAATATCCAAACTTTAAAATCCCCTGGATCACCCCAAATGACAAAAATCTCAATCGACAATTAAACTTGGGAAATCGCAAAGGACAGCTAATATTTGCTTCAGCAGATCAATATAAAGAATGGCATTTTTAAATGTATGAGTATATTAACATTAAACTATGAACACAAATTGATTCTATTACAATGTTCACTGGTACAATACGGTAAAATAATTGAACCAGACTTTTAACAGGGTGATATAAATGTATATGACATAAATAATAACAACCATAATGAAAGAGTTCACATATAGAGGAGGAAAAAACGCGTATCAAACAAAATCAAACTTGATGAACCTGGGGAAAGAGCCCTAGACCTAATGCCTCCATAGCAACTCTTAGAATTTTGAACATAATTACCATCAATCCAAAAAACTTCAAACACCAGGATTTAAAGTGGTAGAAAAGACAAAAGTAAAGTTTTCAAACTGGATGAAAGATTCTTTTTCATTGTTTCTTTACATTCATCTGCTGATTAGGTGTCCTTGTTGACTGCCGCAGTATTCTCATGTGCGCATGACCAAAACGAGCACTGATCTGCTTTTGTGTGTGAAAATAATGAATTAAAATAGGTAAAAACCTGTTGCCATGAGCCAAAAATACTGGATGTGAAAGCCAGTGATTTGGGGGAGACAGGGGAGGAAGTTATTTGGTCCCCTGATCTGCGTCTTCGACGCCCAGTACCCACACCACAGGTGTAATGAAGCCAGGTACCAATAGAGTCAGGGCTAGACACACTCAGGGGGCTCTCTTCCTGGAAGTGAGAGAGGGGGCAAAAACAGCACAGTCATGCAACATTACAGAAAAGAACAATACAGCCTACATAACTATGTACATGTCCCGATCAATTCCATTAACATTCCCCAGTGCGCCTTTTTTTCAGGAGACGAGTTGGGTATATAAAAATATATAGCCATACTTTGCCAGGTGCGGTCTTGATAAAGTCTGCCTGCAATGGGGACTAAAGGAAAGCAAAACACAAAAAAGAAAGAAAAAATAAAAATAAAAATGTGTTCTGTGTTAACTGTTCATTTGCGAAGCATCTTGATTTACAGATTAATTATAAGACACTGGCACAAATTGGGTGATTACATTAAATTGATTTGCACATTTGAAAACAAAGGTAGCCAAAGACGAGTGGCTTGTGTGCACACACCTGTAAAATGTCACAAGTTATGTTATGTTCATACAATGCACATTTAACAAAATGGTGCCTATTAAATTTGAATGTAAATATACACTGATCAGCCATGACATTATGACCACCGACAGGTGACATGAATAACACTGTTTACCTTGTTATCATGGCACCTGTCAGTGGTTGAAGTATTAGGCATGAAAGTGAGCGTTTTGCTCTCAAAGTTCATGTTTTTAGAAGCAGGTAAAATGGGTCAGCATAAGGTTTTGAGCAACTTTGACAAGGGCCAAGCAAGTAAGCATCAGACTTGGAGCAATGGAAGAAGGCGGCCTGGTCCAATGAATCCTGTTTTTTAAAACTTTTACATCACATGGATGGCCAGGTGCGTATGTGTCTTACTAGGGAAACATGACACCAGGATGCACTATGGGAAGAAGGCAAGCTGGAGGAGGCAATGTGATCCTTTGGGAAATGTTCTGCTGGGAGATTTTGGGTCCTGCCATTCATGTAAATGTTACATTACAAGTACCACATACCTTAGCATTACAGCAGACCATACACACACTTTCATGGAAACTGTATTTCCTGATGGTAGAGGCATCTTTTAGCAGAATAGTGCTCGCAGCCACAAAGATGGTTCAGGAATGGTTTGAGGAACACAACATGTTCAAGGTGTGCAATCTCAATCTAATCAAACTGTGTGGTGTGCTAGAGAAACAAGTCTGATCCATAGAGGGCCAACCTCGCAACTTACAGGACTTAAAGGATCTGCTGCTAACACCTTGGTGCCAGATGCCAAAGCACACCTTCAGAGGTCTGGTGGAGTCCATGTCTCAACAGGATGCCTCAACTGGTCAAGGCTGTTTTGGTGGAATAAAAGGGGACCTTCACAACATTTGGCAGGTGGTCGTAATGTTACGGCTGATCCGTGCATTTCTTCCACTAATTTTACCATTGTTTTATTTGATCTCACTTTTATCTTTTCAACTGAATGCCTACAACTGACAACTCTTTAACAAACAACAAAAGTACAAAATGCACAAAGCAAAATAGTTCCTTAGTAAATTGCATTCTATTATAAAACTGTGGAGTAGATCATCACACTAGAGGCTTCACACGTCTATTGTCAGACTTCTGAGCAAAATTAAATGCAGCATTTTAAAGTACATGCAATGTGAGGGAGTGACTTAGCATATTACTGGTATGGCAATGATAATTACAGGGTAGGTCATGGAGTTGTACAAATATTCAATATGCAAGATAAATATTTATTCATAATAATCAGCTTGAAATGCACCATTATTGCATCAAATGTTTTTTAAGACAGTGTAGAAATGTTTTCATAGACATTGCATTGTGTTGAATTAATTGTCTGACAACAGAACTTTGAGAATGTCAGGGGGCCATGGTACTACTACACAATATTTGATCATTTCAAACCAAACAAAACCTTTGTTTAGAATTTGGACATAAATCATGTTTTATAAACTACTCAGAAATCACCATTATTCCCCCCAAAATAAACAGTGCCAGAACAGACCACGAGACTGAAAAATTATAAGACAAGCATACGTGTGGTATAAATACAGTACAATAAGATTGCATGTCTAAACAGGTTTGAAAATCCATACTGGATCCCCAGCCAGCAAGGCTTGTTTTATTTATGGACCTTTTTCTAATGTGTTGGTAACTACTGCACTTCTGTGTCATTTCACCATGACAATGAAATCTAAGAGTGAACTTTGTCTACCTTGGGACACACCCAAAACATCAAAATACCCCTGAACAACCTGCACAGTGCATATTGTTTTAGCATATTGACAATTCTACTTACCTACATCAACGTTGATTCATGGAAATATCCAACGAATCCGGCATCACCAATACATAGTGATTGTGAATTCACCAACTCCTTCAGAATGACTTGACACATAAGCTTTAACTCCTGCTTAAGTCTCCTAACTCTGCATGTAACATTAATCAAGGCTATGATGAGTTGCTGATTGAATGAATAAAACATAGTGCTGGGACAGAAGAAACGCTCAACTAATGGCTCCCTACAATGATCAAACAGTTTCCACCTAAACTTCAACAAGTATACTATCATACAAAGCAACACAGACACAAAGGGGTCACTTACTTCCACAGAACCAATCTTTTTGGAGCGTGGCAAGGGGGACTTTCTGTGGATGTAGATTGGGTCTGAGACCATAGGTCGAAACATCATTAGGGCCCGATCAGGTTCATCGCGCCTAGCACCACCTGACTCTTCGTCGCTGTCGTTCTGAGACTTCTTGGAGCCCTCATTCTTATAAAATAAAAAATAAAACTATTATTGTTATATGGTAAAGGTGTAGAGTACCCGTGACAGTTGGTGATTACGATACTAGTAAAACACACAAATGCAGATTACTTGAAGTGCATACAGTGCACAGACCTCACGATAAAATTGGTGGCACACAGATTCCTGGAATTATAGACTGGCCATAATGCAGCAAGTGATGACAGTTCTTTTGGCTTCAGTATATTTCTTAGATCACAACTGAGATACTCTTACATCTCTGAAGTATTTGTTTAACCTCAACATTGTCAATTGTAGACACTTATGGAAATAACAGAAGCAATTTTTCATTATTTTAAACAGTTGACCATTAGTCAAGTGAATTATGTTACCGAAACAGGTAGCAACACTACTACCAACGTTATTTGTTAGCCTTCTACTTAAGCACATTCAAAACAGCTGGACTGTTTTCCTTTTCTCTGCTCTGCTTATTTATCAGGTTACGTGATCTCCCCACTGGTGAGACTGGGCATGACGTCAGGACCAATCAGAAGGACACCATTGAGGTGGGCGTGTTGAAGAGTACTGACTCTTACCTCTCGAGATGCTGGTCTGTAGCCGAAGCCAGAGGGCAAGTTCTTGTCATCCTCACAACCCTTGGCCCCTGGACTGAAATGTAGCTCCACATGGAATCTTTCCTCAGATGAGGGGTCCTGTGGTTAAAAGACTTGCGTTACCACTGTGTTCCAAATAAATGCAAGCATGAAGTGAGTTTACAACCTTACCTTGTTAGGGTCCTCGTAAAGCATGATTACAATCTGGGTCATGTAGTTCAGTTCGCTGACGACTTTGAGGTAGTCCATGGCTCTCTTCCATTGGTCATCTTTGGTCTCCTGTACGAGAAAAAAACGAACAAACTTAACTCTTGTCAGAATATCAAAATTGTTTTTATTTTTGATGAATTGACTATACTCTATTTGACATTAATACAAATTGTGATTAAGAAATGTAGCTGCAATTCAGTACTGACATCACAGAGGGCTCCATAGCGGAGGATGGAGAGCAGAGAGTGAACATGGCTCTCACTGGTGAAGTACAGTCTCGTCCGCACATGTCTCTCTGGTGACATCACACCACGGGAGTATCTGAGTATATGCAGAGGGTATAAATGAGCACAGCCCCGCAAGGCGGGCCAGTCTTCCTAACATAACAAATAAGTAATATGTATGTATGAGTGTTTTTCTTACACTGGGTGGAGTTTGTTGACAGTGTCATCATCTTGTGTCCTCTGGAGGTCAGAGCGGATCTTGCGAATAAGTGGAGTGCAATAGCCTTGGGCAATATCCAGTTTTTCAGGCTGGGAAATACCGTATTCCTTATTGGGTGGAAGAATTTGTTTTAAGAAGCGTCACAGCTTCACAATAAATAACAATAAACAATAAATTTGAACTTCAGATCCAGTGCTTATTAGCAAGCTTCCACCAATTACAATTTGTGATTAATTTATGTACCTTACATCAGTCCTTACTTCTCCCTTCATAAGTAATACATTGGCCAGGATCCTCAAAGAATCAGGGGCAGCAGCAAATACACTGATATATAGTATAACACTTGTCTAAAGCTTGCCAATTTTAAGATACTTTTATAAGGTATCATTCAATTCGATAGTAGTTAATTATTAATTTAAAATGTACAAAATGATTCCCGACACATCCTATTGACAAAACCATAACTGCAAAATTAGCTGAATCTGTCCAAATATACCTGAGGGTGGCACGAAAAAATTTAATGCCCAAAGAATTACCCATTTGACAGCTTAATTACACAAGAGCGAGAAAATAATCTTGCCAATTCTGAACAAATTATCCTGCAATTATTGCATTATATTGATGGATATTAATATCCCACATACCTGTGGGATAACAATGTCAGCCAGGGCCTTTGAGAGGCGGTAGATCTCCATGGTGTGGTCCAACTTTAGGGAGCTGTTGTGCTGAACGTCATACTTAATGCAGTCGTAGATGTCTGGGATCTTGCTGATGTTGTAGCGCCCGTTCTTCATCTTGAAATCTTTTTCTAATTTGGCCCAGCGTCGCAGCATCAGCTCCAAGGTTTCGCTGTGGTAAAGCTGGATGTCTGGACAGTATGAAAGCAGGAATGTTAGAGGGATGTGCAAAAAATGGGATTGTATTTGTAAATGTGTACAGGTACAGTAACTGTATGTTATTTTCATCTTGTACAAACGTACAGTGTTCTCCATACAATAATTGACAATAATACAATCATTTCCATACAATACAAATGTACTGCCACAAATACATGTATATAATTCTTTTTATTATTCTTTATTTTTTACTGTTTAACATGGAAGTAAAGCATTAGACTGTATAAATTTCTCGTTTGTATTACTTGTTGAAGTCTTTACACTCACATCTAATACAAGGATTAACAACAGGACATGGGTTTGGACTGAGCCCAAAATCTTTTAAAACGTATGGCTCCACCCCTGCCTACCGCCAGAAATATTATCATATTCTGTAGGAAACACTGATGTCAGAATACTTTCAAAATTTTCTTGGCAGTGAGTTTTTATTCAAACTATGAAACCACTGAAAATTCCTTTGAAAGGCTACATTTTTCACCATTGTTAATGAGGGATTACAGTTGGGTTTCAGAGCGAAAAAATTTAATGTATATTAGTGGAGTGACATGGTATACATATCACATATCTCGCAATTGTATGGACGGATTCACATCTGCAGATAAAAAAGAAGAAGGAAAAAGAACGATAATCCTTTTTCTTAAGAATTTATAGAGGGCTGTACTGTACCTGCTGACTTTGGGTCCTCCATTCTCTGTCTGATCTGCAAAGTGAGGTTCTGGATGAGAGAGTAGACCTTGTCGCAGGTCTTTACCGGGTTCTTGATCATCTGCATGGACTTGACCAGAGAGGTGCTGGTTGTTGGAGCAAGCTAGGAAGATAAAAGTGGCATATTTTACAACATGAAGAAATGTGGTGTTACATTTTAGAGGTCTGTTCAGAACTTCTTGAATATAAGCATAATAATATAATAATAATTGTAAAAGTCATGTAATATATATATATACTAGTGCACTGTGTCCATGATGCAGTCGTGACATACATATTTCTGGAATTATAGATAGTGCCGTGCTCCTGACGCAGCTGGTGATCTTAGTGTTTTTGGAAGCAATATTTAAGCCACAATTGAAATTCTGTCATCTCTGAAGTACTTGTTCAACTTTCACATCTATTCTAGTCTAACTGTCTAACTGTCATTGCTGTGGCGTTATCTTGATCAAAATGTACTATATTGGTTCACTATTAAATTGTCTTACCACCACAATCATCCTAACATTTAGTTCATAACAGAAGTCATTTTATGCACAATTATTGCGGCAGTTGTCATAACAGCACATTTGAAAGCAGCTGATTAGCGTATGTAAAAGGGAATGTGCTTCTAAATAATGAAACAGAATGTCTCAATTTTCCTTACCATGCGTAGTTTCATTTCATTGTGAATGTCTTTGTTTACCACATTAGTTCAATCACAGTAGCCTACAGCACTCTGTTGGATTATAAAAAGGACACTTGCAAAAAATTTACTTTGCAGAGGGCCTGGTTCCTGATTCAAGATATTTGTAAGAAACTCGCTGCAGACCAAAGGACAGTGTAGGGGCTATGATGCAAGCCAAGCTGCAGTAAATTCACTTGACATTGTTTATTATTATTTGACGCTGAAATGCTTTTCCAAACAACGTCTTTCGCAGCATTCCGTTGGGTAATGAAGAGGACACATGCAGAATATGAATTTTGCAGAGTGATCGGTTCTTTAGTTGATTGTGGCAAACTAAACCCATGTTAATTGGTACCCAGATACGCACACAGAGATTCCTGGCTTTAGAGATATATGTATATGTAAAATGTATTCCTCATTCCAAACCTTCTCGTAGTCTTCAGCAGTGAAGTCCCTTTCCCTTTGCAGGATCTCATGAAGCCGCGCCTTGACCTTCTGCTGGCAACTGTTGAGCGAGTCACTATCACTGTCCAGTAGGCCGTTCATGTTGGCACTCTTCACCATTTGCACTAGGATGGGTGTAAGCTCCCCCTCCAGAGCCAATAGACCCTATAGACCAGTTATAACAATTTATTTGGCTCTATTGCCATGTTGTTTGGTGAATTGACCATTCAGTGACATTGACTCAAAGTTATGGGAGACTACATTTCACTGAATTAGTTTAGCATTGCGAAATAGCTTTCTCCTAAAGAAATGCAGTGTCTGACAATCTAGCAAGACTGGTTTGAAAGAGACGTTATGATATTTTAAGACCTGGTTCCAGACATGGTGTACTGACCTTAGCAAAGGCTGCTGCTGTCATCTGTACCCTGCCTTCATCTGATGCGTAGATCTTTAAATCATGGCGGTATGTACTATGTAGTCGTAGAAGGCCGCACCCAGGAAATCCTGCATAATCTCCTGCAAAAGAGTAGTTGTTAAATCGGACAGATCCATTGTATCTTGAAGCTAACAAAAACAGGTTTAAGTCAAGACCAGATGAAATACTTAAAGTTGAGAATGCAGAGTTTTGTGAATTTATAAGGGTTTCAAGTTCTTACCTTGTCCTCCAGGGTACATACACCGGAAGGCCCTGCCAAGCTCTTCAGCCTGCACGCGGCCTGCTGGGGTCAGCTCTCCACCCCACTTTAACACCAGCAGCAGAGATGGGTCGTCTCTCCGGATATCTGTGGATAAAGGTAGAGATTGCAAAACAATAAAAAATAATAAAGAAGACTTGTGAGACCAAAGGATGGAATTATCAAATAATACCTGTAATCCACACATTTGTGATGGAATACTGTCACATACTATGATATTCTGTTATTAATTTATGTAGATATTTCACCTTCTTCTTCACTAGACGTTTTGGGACAGCCATGTGGAAGGTAAGTCAACTGGACCTTTCGATTTATTCCTGAAAAATGGCCGTACCTAAAAACAGTATTTAATAGAATACTCAGACACTCGAATAATTGGAGCAACTACAAAGAAATATTGTGATAATTAGCAAAATTTCAGTAGTCGGTACCAATACCAGTGACACTTCACAGTACTCGATACCATTTTTGATACAAAAACCCCAACTAAAATAGGTTACAGAACAACTCTCATCGGTTGACAACAACAGTCATCTACAATATCTAAAGCTGTAGCCTACTTATGACAACAACAGAACATTAATACAATTTTGATGCATGTTGGCCTTCAGGCATAAAATGTGTTTGGACTGAGATATGAAGCGAAATCAGCATTTGACTTAGTGATCCTTTGTAGAGCTCAAAAATACAAATTGTGACTTGAACCTAATTTATAAGTAGAAAGAGTAGATGCAACACGCTTCATTGGCCTCTTAAATATTTTGAGCTACAAGCACAAAACATTAACCTTGTTGTACCCTCTCCTTTCGAATGTCCCAGTATTAGGTAGCATTTGCAGTATGCTACAAACCATAAAAGACATGAACAGTGCTGTTTGCAAGTTGGTTTGTGGTGACTGACCTGTTTTCATTATCAAAATCTTTAGTGGAGGGTTGCCAATGTAATAACAGATCTGTTTGCAACTTCTCAGACAGCCTCTAGCAACTTCTGGTGAGTTTTTTTGGGCATCATTGTGATAGTCAGCCTCCGGCTCTACATGGTACTTGATACCACCGTAACTTCTGAAATTCTGGTAGCATACCATATTTTGGGAACCGACTTGGTACTGTTATATGTGCAAAACTATCCGCAATACTGGTAAAAAGCTGTTAAGTCGTGGAAGTCGTGGCCTAATGGGGAAGTCGTGGCCTAATGGTTAGGGAGTCGGACTTGTAACCTGCAAGTTGCTGGTTCGATTCTCGCACCGGCAGGAATTGAAGGTGGGGATTGTGAATAAACAGCACTCTCTCTGCCTTCGATACCATGACTGAGGTGCCCTTGAGCAAGGCACTGAACCCCCAATTGCTTCCTGGGCGCTGGAGCAATAGCTGCCCACTGCTCCGGGTGTATGTTCACTGTGTGTGTGGGTGCGGTTGCCCACTACTCACTGCTGTGTGTGCACTTGGATGGGTTAAATGTAGAGGTAAATTTTGAGTATGGGTAACCATACTTGACAATACTTCACTTCACTTATTAACAGTGGTCAGTATATACACACACACACACACACACACACACACACACGTGTCTGAGAATTTAAGAAAGCCTTACATTTCAAGTACAGTTTTTAGCTGTTCCAGTTTTGCTTTGGATTCCTCGATTTCAGAGTCTGTGTTCTGTCCTAGTTCCAGCAGGAGTTGTCTGGCAATATCTAGGACTTCCTGTTTGTGAAAAAGATAAAATGACAAATTGTAACTAATCTAAACTAGTAAACTTTAGAGTCTTTAGTCAAAAAAATTATTAAGAGACTTAAAAGTTAATTTACCTGTAATTGCTTTGGCTTTTTTAACTTTAGTTTTCCACTTTTGTACCCATCACATTTTTCGAAAAGATCAAAAAACCTACAGCGAAAATATAAAGAATCTATAATTCATTAAAACAATTCCGCTGTGAAGTGTTGACTTTCAGAAGCACATATTGTAAAATTGCAACACTGAAGATTGTTCATGAGTCAAGTACCTCTGATGGCGAACCTCCATCTTCATTTTCTGTTTGGGAGTTCGGTCCCCATGCCGAATCACTGCAATGACGCACCTCAGCTCCATCCTGGAAAATCAATGGCAGTATGTCATAAACCCTGAGAATCAAGGTGATCTGAAACCCATTCATTTTTTCAGTTTGAAGTCACTATGCACTACGTATACTGTAGGTATATAAACTATTGTCAGCGGTTGTTCATACATTGTTCCTGAGGTAGTGGGGACAATAGGGATGTCTTCAGCTTCCAGAGGAATGGACCAGGGTATCTGGAACTGTGGAGCTAGCTCTCTCATTATGATGTTCCTACAAAGGAAATCAAAAGGTCATGCAAAAATGTGAATTACAGGTATCTGAAACTAGCTCTGTAAACCAAGCTGTTAAACAATTTTAAAATATATCCAGGTAAAACCATTAATAGTTATAACCCTAGGATCTTGGCGCAGTCATCGTAGTACTTCATGGAGTTCTTCACAAAGCTAAAGCCGTTGACATCACAGACATACGACTGACCATTAGCACGCAGCAGGTCAAAGCCACAGACCGTTTGCTGAAGGAAAAATAAAGGAACAAATGTTAAACTGCTCCCTTTATGAAACACACATGCATAACATTTAAGGAACTTTGACCTGTTAACAATCATGTAATTTTAGCCTAAAACATGATCATTGCACACCTAAAGTAAATTGCAAGCTGTTCTTGGATAATTTGGAGAATGTGCATGTTTGTGGTCTCTCTTAAAAGGTGACACTAAGCAGACAGAATAATTGTAAGCGCAACTGGTTTCGAGTAAGAGACAATTGAACACAATGAAAGAGAAATTGAGAGAAATACAGATGCTTGAGTATTAAACTGCCTTGCAGAAACTAACAGCATTTACTATGAAATAAATGAAACTGAGAAAAATGACTTCAAGTTCTTTGAATATCCAGCCAGATGTGTTGTAGGTAGATTAGTGGTAGTGTACTGATTGAAGATGTATAGATGAAGTAATATTTATTCATTTAAAAACACGAAAATGCAGATACTTCACTCAACCTTTTGATTTCTGTAATTAGCTAAACAGTAATGCAGAAGCTAAGTGCAGTAACTACACCATTGTTTTCCAGTTTTCTTTGTATGTTCAGTAAAACAAAAAAATATATGTCACAATGTATGTAATAATTTTATAGGTTTTTTTTGCCATGAAACTAATTATTTTGCTAACAGTATTTAGTATTTAACACAATGAATTAATGCAAAAGTACACTGAATATCATGACAGAAATGAAAGTGAAATGTGCTAGTGATTACCCAACATTGGCTACCTTGAGGTAAGGTAATATTTACTAGCTTATCACTGGTGTGTTTAGCCAGACGTTAAGCACAGGTATTACACAGTTGGTTGTTGCTCATTAGCAGAACATTACTTACATTAAGGTGAAAGTAATGATAAATGAGGACAATATATGCAACAGACAAATATTTTTTACACAGCATTAAGTGCACCTAATGTAGAGTGAAACCGATACACACCACAATACCAGTGCTTTACTGAAGTTTAGTTTGGTTTAATTGATTCTGATGTATGGGGAAACAGATACAGAGTGCAGTTTGCAGTTGGCCTTTTTTGAGTGTGATTTAGTAGTTACTGCAAGTCTTTATAGTCCTTTTCTCAAAAGCGGAGCAAGACATAGCTCTGAAACTTTGTCACAAGATAAAAAAAGATATTGAGAAGTTAAATTTCAACTATACCTCAATTTCGAAAAAGAAGAAAAAATAAGTCAATCATATAGCACAGTCAATCAAGGAGCAAGCAAATGGCTTAACAAACAAATGTGTATTTGGGGAATACTTACAAGGGAACCAAAATTATGTCAGAGTTTTCGTGGGTGACTGGACACATCAGTCAAATTCAGAATGATGCAACTAGAATCCATGGCTATTTATGGCTATATTACATTGTTTTGGAGAGAATATTTTACTTCATTGGATTGTTTGGACCTTTGATAATGTAACAAGACCGTTTTTGTTGGGATGTTTTGTATAAGCGGAGTACTGTGAGGCTCGATATGTGAGGTTTATAATTATAATATAATATAATATAATCTCAGGTTTATAATTGGTTATGTATATGTTGGTGGTTGGACGAACACATTGATTGTACCTGCTGTTGTTACTGTTTATTGCAATGGTTCAGAACAAGATTAGATCAGATTACAATAATTTTTGCTTTCCAATGATATTGAATGTAAACACAGCAGTTTTGTGCATCGTGTTGTATAGTTCTCAACAATCCTATGGCCAGCCAGTGGTCTGTGGAAGGCTAATAGGTTAAATGCATGCTTTTAACGTGTAAAATAATAATCTTAAAGGTGTGTTTATTTTGGATGATTTATATTCATTTGATACATTCATAGAAAGTTAACTAAAGACAACAGGACTGTCAGAAAGGACATTTAAAATCTCAAATTCACATGCAGATAAAAAATGTTGGGGTATAAAAAAATGATACATCCCATTACCTTTTCAAGCACATCTCTTACTCAGGTCTCGCCCATTAATTTATAAATTTCACACTTCAATCATAGTCTGATTTTAAGGATCGTAGTCAAAATGCTTGACAGCTTGTTTGCAACTGGGTACAGATGTGGATGTGTGAGTATTGCTTACACCTGATTACCTTAAAGGCCAGGCAGACTTTCCAGGCAATGAGCTTCTCCCTGGCATTAAGGATGACAGGATAGCGCACCTCCTTGCCCTCACTGTCCCGCTCAACCTTGCCATCCAAAGCTGGGGACTTCCTGGCTTCTGCATGAGCATAGTCTGGCCCAACAGTGTACACCTGGACACACGTGACATGGTCTAGTCAAAATGGCCTCTTGCAGACATTCCATACCGTCTGCTGGACGCCTTTTTAATTTTAATTTTACAGTTTTCATTGTCTTGCAAATTACAAAAGATTACGTTTTGAAGAAGCTACTCAGTATTATAAACAACACGTTTTGGATCACTGAATACTCAAAATCTGTTCTTGTTTACCTAAGCGTCAAGTTGAGTTGTGGCCGCCTTATGCGTGACGCGATTTGAGTTACATCAAACTGTAGCCGGTTTTCCATGGGTTACTTATACTAGTACAGTGGTACTAGCTGTAATGTTTTGTATATAGGTTGTGTTTGTCTGAACAAAGTACAATCCCATCTCCCCTCCTGACCAAGTAGTGAATCGGCAAATTTGGTCTCGTGCCAAGAATCTTCAAACAGTAGTTGTGTAAAATTTCAAGCATGCATTATGTTGAGCGTACATTTTTGTCATACGCTCTCATTAGCCTACATCCACGGTCTAAATAGAAATCATAGGGTAATCATGAACATTGCATTGACACCATGAATCTTTATTTGTTTGACATGGTAAACCATGAATAGGCTACATCTTTCAGGCTGTTTTCTGAAGATATGATTTGCAACAAACAAATGAACAAAACTGGTATAATAATCGGGCCAGGTATAGTGCAATACAGCCAGTCCAAAAATACTGGGTGATAAAACACTATCTAGGATCGAATGCACATATTGCTTTGTTTTATTTTCTTCCCTGCGGCCGGCACTCAATGTTTCAAATGATTGAAACAAACGACCACACATCTGTGCTACAGCTTTCCATGTTTCCATGCAACGTTCAGATACAAGTATCTTTTTCAACTATTTTAAGATTTCAATGACACATCATTTGAAACCATACAACCTGCACTTTCAGAATCTGTAAAAAACTTTGCCATTTCACAGGACTGTCACATATACACACATTATACACTATTTAAAACTTTTCGGGGTGGTGATCTTAACTGTCACTCAAACTTGGGCATGCTGGTATACAGTGGGTACAGAAAGTACTCAGACCCCTTTACATTTTTCACTATTTGTTTTACTACAGCCATTTGCTAAAATCTAAAAGGTTCATTTTATTTCTCATTATTGTCCACTCGGCACCCCATCTTGACAGAAAAAAACACACTTGTCTACATAAGACCTTACAGCTCACAGTGCATGTCAGAGCAAATGGAAATCATGAGGTCAAAGGAACTGCTAAAGGAGCTCAGAGACAGAATTGTGGCAAGGGACAGATCAGGCCACGGTCACAAAATATGTTTCTGCAGCTCTCAAGGTTCCTAAGAGCATAGTGGCCTCCATAATCCTTAAATAGAAGAAGTTTGGAACAATCAGAACTCTTCCAAGACCTGGCCGTCCAGTCAAACTGAGCAATCATGGGAGAATAGCCTTCATGAGAGAGGTAAAGAAGAACCCAAAGATCACTGTGGCTGAGCTCCAGAGATGCAGTACGGAGATGGGAGATGGGGGAAAGTTCCACAAAGTCGACTATCACTGAAGCCTCTCCTCAGTGCAAGACATATGAAAGCCCCGCATAGAGAGCCAAAAAAACACATGAAGGATCCAAGATTGAGAAATATGATTCTCTCGTATGACGAAACCAAGATTGAACTTTTTGATGTCAATTCTAAGCTGTATGAGTGGAGAAAACCAGGCATTGCTCATCACCTGACCAATACAATCCCAAAAGTGAAACATGGTGGTGGCAGCATCATCCTCTGGGGGTGTTTTTCAGCTGCAGGGACTGGACAACTGGTTGCAATTGAGGGAAAGACGAATGCAGCCAAGTGCAGAGATATCCTGGAAGAAAACCTCTTTCAGAGAGCTAAGGACCTCAGACTGGATTAAAGGTTCACCTTCCAACAAGACAATGACCCTAAATAGCAAAGGAGTGGCTTTGGAACAACTCTGTGACCATTCTTGACAGGACCAGCCAGAGCTCTGACCTATACCCAATTGAGCATCTCCGGAGCATCTCCGGAGACACCTGAAAATGGCTGTCCACCAACGTTCACCATCCAACTTGATGGAACTGGAGAGGATCTGGAAGCAAGAATGGCAGAGGATCCTCAAATCCAGTGATTGTAAACCTGCTTCATCTTTCCCAAGAAGACTTGTGGCTGTGCTAGCTCAAAAGGGTGCTTCTACTCAATACTGAGCAATGTGATATCAGTTTTTCTTTTTTAATATATTAGAAAACATTTCTATCTGTCATTTCTGTCAATATGGGGGTGCTGAGTGTACATTAATGAGAAATAAAATAAACTTTTTAGATTTTAGCAAATGGCTGCAATGAAACAAAGAGTGAACATTTTTGTTGAATACTTTCTGTACCCGCTGTATGAAGGGCATAACCTAAAAAACAATTATTAATCTCCGAAGATCAAAGCAATCTTTGACAGAAAATGTATCATTATTATTAATACATTAATAATAATAATAATAATTTGTAGCAGCAGTGAAATACTAGGGATGTTACTACCTTTACGTCAGTTCCGTCCGTTGGCATGAACTCTTCATAAATGTAGGACCCAGTTTTCCTCACATTGCTCTCGGGGGAGTAAACACTGCTTCTGCTACCAATCTTGGTAGAGGATGACAGGAAGAGAATTTACAGGCCTGGAGCAGGTTCAATACTAGCAGCTATGAATCAGGGGCTCAGGACCAAATTGTTTTGAGTAGAGTTGTTTTGTTGTGAGGTTGGGCTATAAATGAGGCTCCAACGAGAGAGGGGGGGAATGACAAATGCCACTTTATGCAAGCTATTAAATCTGTTACAGGTAATGGCAGGTAAATGTTTGTGTGTATGAGTGTGCTCTGACCTTACGGAACAGCCTCTGGCTACCTCCTCCTGCAGAGGTGGGGTAGTAGATGTACACATTGTGGTCTTCAGCACTCACAGGCTTCTCCACAAAGGGCTTCTGGAACACCTCTCCGTTTACCTCTACATGGTCCTCCCCTTCCACCAGGTTACACTCTAAAGAAACAAAACACAGAGTGTGGCACATTAAACAAGTTATCTACAGGAAATATAAACACTTGTCACTGCCCATTCATATTCTTAACCTCTTGGTGTTCTAAGGACGGGTCATGGAACGCTGCACCCACACTCATTTTGTTTTCATCTTTAGACCTCTACACATGCCATATATCATTAGGAAGCTACTATTCTTGCAATTCCATTGATATAAACCATTTCATGATCGAGTCTCAACAGCAGTAGATCAACAGCAAGTCTAGGTCCGACCACGCACATGTCAGCAATGTAAAAGAAAAGTGACTACTCATCTAATAAGGCTCAGAAATGTCCAGTTACGCAAATCATTCCAACAAAAATGGTATGGTTATATTCCCCCAAAGGTCAAAACTGTCTAACAATGTAACATATTTTGTCCAAAATAATATACATTCGTAAATAGCCATGACCTTTTATTACATCATTCTGACTTTGCCAACTGGAGAAACCAGTCACTCACTCGCAATTGCTCAAGACTCAGGTTCGCATCAGAATATTTATAATATCTTAGTTTCATAATGGCCACTGCACTGGCTTTTCGATTGCCTCCTCATTTGACCCAAAAGGAGCTCCTATACACTGTCCATAGCCTTTTAAAACCAACCAGATGGCTCCCAAAATTCATCTTCACATTTTTTCACACCTGCCAAACCTTTGCACATATCTATAAATATTAAGCTGAGACAGAGGGCGGGGTTGACCTCGTTGTTATGGATTGTGTCAACATGTTTACTAACCATGGCCACAGTGATTGGCTAAAAGGGTATGGATTTCTGTCTATGAATTATTCATTCATTCATTCATTTTCCACTGCTTATTTATGTTAGGTATTGCAGTGCCGCTTGTTTTGAGGGGTCACGGGTGACTGGAGCCTATCCCAGTGACTTTGGGCCTTAGGCAGGGTACACCCTGGACTGGGGCCAGCAAACTGCAGGCTTAACACAGAGACACAGACAACTATTCACTCTCACATTCACTCACGAGGGGCAATTTAGAGTTTCCAATTAACCTATCACATGCATGGTGCATGTCTTTGGATGGTGGGAGGAAGAGGGAGTGCCCAGAGAGAACCCATGGTAACACTTGGAGGACATGCAGATTCCTGTGTGAGGGCACAGCATATGCAGAGGGCATACTGTTATCACCAAATATCTCTAAAATGTTTATGTTCCAAGGCATATTGCCACAGGTCAGATTTGAGGATTTTTGTGATTTTGTCTTAGTGACTTCAGAGATCTTTTGACTACTAAGTTTTGGCATATTTAGGAGCTGGTTTTAGTGCTAAAATACTTTGAGAAACACTCTTACGTAAAAAAATGATAAGTCCTAGAAATAGGAATGGCATACCCTTTTACTTTGAAGTTTCTTCTAAATTGGCAAGTTAGGAGTTACTTTTAGTCCAACTTTTAGCCTGTTTTGTGAATACAGCCCCTAAACTCCTTAAAAGGTCAATGGTAAACAACTTCTGTTGTGTCAACAATTGGTCTGCACTGAATAGTTGGCCTTTGACTTCATTCCAGACATTGAAGGAGAAAGAGAGCATGCATGCAAGAAAACGAGAAATTCTTATGAGTGAAGGAGACATTTTGAATGTAGCCATTGAGCCCAAAAGTAGTCACAGTGTTGAACATGAATCAAAAAAAGGTTAGGAACAGGTTGGCAGGGGAGCCTCATACCTCCCAAAATACTCAAAACTTTGTCTTGACACTGCCAAAGCTGCTAAAACTGTTTCCGCTTCAGGCTATAACACTTTCGTGGCTTGAGTAAACAGACGTCACGAGAGAGCCTGAATGGGCACTCCCTTTTCTTACGTAGCAGCACTGAGGAAGTTATTTAATCTTCTAAACTATTCTTGAGGACAGAATAATGTGAAAGATGTGTAGTTGTGAGCACGAAGTCTTGGAGCAGGCAAGCAGGTACTTCAATAAACGCTAATAACATGGAGTTTAATTTGTAAAATGTAATTGAAAGCTTGTGTTTACGATCTGCCCGACTTTTTCTACTATTACATTTTAACTAGGTTTCCTTGATCTCCTAAATTAATATCAAGTTGACTAAATAATAAATATTAAATTAAGTATATATATTATCAAACAACCATACCCCTCTACACAGTGTATTTTATGCAAATACTTAATCTTCCTTGCACCCTCTACAAACAGGTTAGTGCTACTAACCTTCTGGTCTAGCAGGGTCTCTGTTGAGAACAGCATAGCGTGGAAGCAGTATCCCTTCGGCCTTTAGTATCCGGTACACTTCTCTCCTGGAATAGAGACATTTGCGGTAGAAGTCATTTGTATTTGTAACAGCCTGTATTAGTCGATACCTTTCACTTTTAATTGCTGAATTGCTTGAGCATATCAATGGAAACTGTAAAGCAAGAGTCATGCAGACTGTTCATTCCAGTTCCTCAACAACAAGATGGCTATTACTACCCCCTCAAAGACTGTATGAAGCTACCATTGCTTGGCCATACTAACACTCTTTCAAAAGCAGAACACTTGAGACTTATTAATGTAACAGAGGTATTTTCTCTATGGGCTTTTTCTCCGGTGCATTTGCGGGAGATGAAAACACGTCTGGGAAGAAGAGCGTGTGGTGAGAAGCTGACACTCCATGACCGCTGTATGAGAAGTTGACTTTATTACACAGGAGCTGTAATGTAAGACAGCACATCGCGGTTTGGATGTGGTTTCCTTTAAGTCCTGTTGGAACAAAGCGACCAGAATTTGTTTAGACTAAAGCTGAATTCATAACGCTCTGTTCTTTTACGAAACACATAAAGCAGCAGGCATTGGAACACATCTTGAGTCTACTACATCCGCATCCCAAGGGAGTGGAACAAAACAACCCTGTAGTGCTCGAACGGCTGGTGATATTGTGTTCTGTTGGACACAACCCATTTCATTGGAGAGACACAACCCAGACCGGGTGGGGAGAAGTCTCCCAAAGAGGGCTCAATCTGAGTTGAGTGGTACCTTCCAAAGTACCACATCACCCTTCTACAGCATGAAGCAATATGACTGTCCTTTCTCCACTTTTTGTTAGTGTTGAGCGGTCCAGATGTACTCTTTCGATCGGACAAAAGGGTGAGAGTAGCTTGCAAAACAATCTTCCCCTTTCTGGTGCAGGTGGGTTCAAAGGGAATCTAGTCAATGAATCCCAGGACCCTCCTGGACTCTGATGAACCTGGTGGAGGAGGGGCCATGGCCTCCTTCTCAATGACAGGATGCTCTTTACCAACCCGGAGCCAAGGTGAACAGCCTTCATGTGAACAGGGCTGTTCTTATACCCTGGTTACTAAAAAGGACCTTTTAAGATGTAGGGGTCTGTCTGATGCTGTCCTCCAGACGATAAAGAGCACTTTCATGCAATCCACTGTGAGAGGATACATAACACGCATAGTCTCTCTGTGGTCACAGACAAGGCGTCAACTTGTCTCCTGCCAGGTTGAAACTTTTTTCTGTTTCTTAGTTACTGTTTGACAAGGGACTGGCTTCCAACACTATTTAGGCATATGCAGCTGTCATCGCTGCTCATCATGAAGGTTTTGCCAGATCGAATCTGTTCAGCCATCTGTTGATAAAATGTTTTCTGGATGGTATGTGTAGGTTCAGACCTAGGAGAGTCTATACCTGCTATAACCAAGGGGGAGGGGCGCTGTGGGGGCACATTTCCTGTGCTGAGAGTCACCTTGACTTTAAACCTTGGTAAGCGCATCTCCGAATTGCCCTCGGGGGATTCTCCTACCTGTATTCTTTACCCTACTGCACTGTAGCAGTTGGATGGTTGCAAAAGGGGGAGCGGTATTGTTGATACGGAGCTTAACCTGTGTTAGGCAGTCCTTCTGACTTCACCTACATGGGATGCATGGCTCCAGATCTACTGTATATGTGTTTTTGGATCAGGTCTCACTAGGGCCTTCTGGCCTTCTTTGATATGCCTGGAGCGGCACTCCTAAAGTGCGGAGCTCCATGACATGGAACAATGGTTACGGAGATTCTAACTCCAGTTCTAAAAGTGAAGTGAAGCCCCATAGGGTTGCTATCACAGCTCGCCCTATTCAACTCCGCTATTCTTCATAATAGTTTTGGGAGACTGAGTAGCAGGCTGATGCCCCTTTTGCAGGGGTCAAGGGGCAATTGATATATTTAGGCTTTAGGTCAAAACTGCATTTACGGTACTTTCTGAAATCAGAGAGTGACAAGTCTGTTCAATAAAACTACGCCATGGGAAAATGGTTAACTTCATGGAACTATAACTAACTCATTAGTGTTTTTATTAGAACATTAAAGTGCAACATTTTATTGACCTCGAATACTATATGCCCATTGTCTAATAAAACAACATATGTTTTTCCTTGCACAGTATATTTTGGTTTATATGGGCAAATGATGTTCCAATCTCACCTGTCTTGGATGTAATACTGGAGGTCTAGGTCATTGATGACAAAAGGGTTCCTGAGTTTCTCATAGGCCACTGCCTTATCCAATGGAAAACCTGAAATGATTGGATTAATTTTGTGAATTAGTGTGACTGCTGACAGATGTAGACCACATTTAAAAACACGTATTTGTACATTACATTTGTACATTGTAATTACCAGGCTCACATTTGCACATTCTAACCCATAATGGAGATGTCAAAATCTTACTTCTTTATCGGGTAAGTTTTAGGTGCTGTGTCAGTATATCTTTTGCTTGCTTGGATGTGATAGGACTGCATGGTAAAATGGGTTAGATGCATTCTATATTCTGCTTTGTAAGTGTTTGCTTGAGAAATAGTTTGACAGTACTTTATTTGAAAAAGAGTACATGTTTACAACAGTACTATATTGTATTTAAAATCCAAGGTCCCCCAGTTAACCTCTGATGTCCAGTCAAGAAACCAATATTGCCAATATATGAACCATGTAAAACTGCATGCTGCACTGACACTATACTGTCTGAATCCTGGTTTAATGACTGAGGGAACACTCATACACACCAGTACTTGTTTAGGCTACACAATTGGTATTCCGGTGAATATAATTTACGAAATAGCATCACCCACCTTTACACGCACGCACGCATGCACACTTTTTCCAGTTATGAATATGAAAGGCCTGTGTGTGCTACTATAAAGGAGGGCATGCAAGTTTACTCTTTATAGCATTGTGAAGGTGTGCTGGTTTGTGTACATTAGTGACTTGTGCAGAATTGTGCACGTGTCTAATTGGCGCCCAAGAAGTAACACACTGAATCTCACCTTTGGAGTGGAAGGAGATGAGGCAGTCACAAAGAGGCCAATTGTCCACTGACTCGTTCAGGATAACCTCCTCTTCAAAAGTGACTACTGTGATGTACTTGAACAGGCACAAGCGCTCCAAAATCTCCTTCATGGGTTTAGACTTGGACTTCTTGGACATTGCACAAATGCCAACCACAATCTGTCTCTCTGGGGGCTAGGGCAGAGAACCACACGGTTATCTTTGAAAGAGGGGTTGGCTAACAAGTAGAAAGGTGCATGGTGGTTCTACCTTTTCATAGTTTTCACATCTCACTGGGATACAGTTGATTATGATACACTAAACTTGAAGATCCTTTTGGCCCATTTTAAAAATGACTTGGACATAGTCAGAGACTTAATAACTAACGTAATACTTTCGCATAACCTGCTGGGTTATGGCTCCAAAAGCAAACAAGCAAGGATGAGGAGCGATCCGAGACAGAGCACTTTGTTACTCCAAGCAGATATCTCTCAGAACTAGGTCAGTTCTTAGTTAACCGATTGTCTGCAGCCCTGGGGTCTGCTGGGGTTTTTCATATGTTACTTATCAAAACCAAGATTAAAGGACAGTAGGACACATCCAAGTTGACATCATCTTGCTAAACATGACCTGGTTAATTGAACACCCTGGTTGTTTATGATTAGTATAGCTGGACTGAGTTGTCTGGGATAAGCGCATGTTCGTGCATTGGTCTAAAACAGGGGTGGGCAATCCTGGTCCTCAGGGGTCACACTCCTGAAGGTTTTAGATGTTTCCTTGTTCTAGCAGACCTGATTATATTAATCAGGCTTACACAGATCTTGATAATGACCCATTAATTTGAATCAGGTGTGCTGGAGCAGGGAAACATCCGGCACAATGAAATTGAAGATTAAAAACCATCTTGTAATTGTCATGTATCCTTATTGCTAGCGAGTCCATTGCTTTATGGCATAACGGACCACTACAATATACAATAACCAAAAGTAACTTTGGTTGACTCACCGAGTCGTACATTTCGTCCTCATCTTCCTCTTCCTCCACGTTCTCGTAAAGACAATCATAGCCCATTACCCTGCCATGATCCAGCAGCTCCTCTCCCTCAGCATCATCACAGCCCACAAAGAAGCGTGGGTGCTCATTAGCATCCAATGGATCGCCTCCTCCAGCCGACATGGCCAGAGAAGAATATCCTGGGGTAGAGGCAGGGGCTACAGCTGCTGCCTCTTCCTTTCGCCTACCTTTCTATGGTTCCACCTTTTGCCGCAAGCCTTCTCCCCCCTTAAACCCACCCTGACACTTTCAAACCTTTAATCTAAACCTCCCATCCTTCCGCAGTCATTATCTGTAAAAAAAATAAATACAATGACAGTCCTGGATTTCTGACCCCACCCCTGGGATACCGTCTGCCCTGACCAAAAAGGGGTCCCCAGGAGAAAAAATTAAGTGGTGACTTAGGAGACTATCCTAATGTATTAGTTAAACGAGTTTATTCCTAGAGCTTGTTCAACACTAGTTCAATGTAGTGCTTAATTACAGTGCCAGTTAAAGGGTTATTTTCACCAGCTGGAGCCTCACTCCCTTCTGTCTTGGACCTAGGTTCAGCATGGCTTTGTCCTCAGCCTATCCTGTAAAGAAAATACACACCTTCAGTTTGACTGTATACACAAAGTCTCTTCAAAAGCCCTGGCATTGTAAACTTTAGAAATGCAAATAAATAATAAATACAATTTGAAGACTACCCAAACAGACGGCTATATCTGACTAATTTAGGCTATATTCATGAAAGGCAGCAAAACAACTCTTAAACATTAGTTATAAAGTAGATAAAGAGGATGTTTATTTTTTGTATAAGGTTGCTGGGTGCACCATGTATAGCACAACTTGGGCAATGATAAAACAGTGACAAAGACACACATGCTTGTGTGACAGATTCAGCCAGAGAAAGTTCAGAACTGGAAGAACATGACATGCGTGTGCTGAGCAACTATGCCAAACTAAGGGACTTATCGGGTGAAGCTGGAATAATCCTAATGTCAGCACAAGGCAGCAGGCTCAGAATTCCACTTCAGTTGAAATAAAATGGAAGGGGTTTGTCTGCCAGAGACACTCGTAAATAGGGTCACCGAGCGCAGAGAAACAAGAACTGTCAGAGGAAAATGAGTAGAAAGGAACCAAGTGCAGCTTGAGTTAAAGTCCCTGTAAAGATACAATAAAATGTGTTCTGAGTTTGTTACATCATAGAAAGAATTTGCTCTTCGCCACCCAGCCAAATTTGAATGATAGATTGAATGCTCTTAAAATAATTACTAGTTTTTGCAAATCTTAAACACAGTCATGGCTTGGTACATTGAATAAATGAAGTCAGTTAAACAAAATTGTTCAATATCATAACCCAACAGGAAATCAACAGTGCCACCTAGAATACCACATTTCTGGGTAAATCCCAAGTTCAGAAGACAATATTTCACATCAGGAATCAAGTAGAGCTTTGAGACTGGTACTGTGTTACTCCTAATCGCAACCTGTCCAATGATATATTTGGTTAGGTCCTATGACAAATTCTAATTTTCACCTTCCTGGACTAGACCTTGGTCCTTTTCAGAAAAAAGGAAAGGTCGAATGCATACAAATTCCTTAATAATATATATTTTGCTGTACCAAACCATGACTATGTATCTAAAATGGACCTCAAAACCCTAATCCAAATGTTGGACCATAATGCATGTGTGATTTGCAAAAAAATATAGGGTCAGGGGTTTGTTGTTGTTGGTGGTGAATGTTCATGGCTCTTCGTGTTTAATATTTTGGATTAGTAAATACTTTTCACAAGGCCTTACCTCTAATCCAGATAGAGGCTCAACAGCGCCACCTTGAAAAGTCCATTTTCCTAATTTAACATGTGTCTTGTGTTCACTGTATGCTGCCATCAGATTTAAAATGTGTATTTTGCTCCATTGTGAGACATTCCATGCAGAGTGTGACAATAACGTACAAAACTTGAATATAATTATTTTTTACAGTTCATAAAGCAAACGTATGAAAAAAGACATGCCAACGTTTACTTTTGTAGTACTGATTTGATATCACTTTTATTGATATATAAAATTTAAATTTTACATTTATTATCAATCTCATACTAAATTGGAGTTGACAAATTACTAAAGGAACTACAGACGTATTCCATAAAACACTGGATCGAGACGTTGAACGATGCCATGTTTGTTGTTCAATTCAATGTTGAAAATTGTACATGTTTAGGGCTAGAAAACAGAACATTATAACAATATATGTATCACATAAAAGTATGTATGAACAGATTATAAAATATAATTGTTGAAGAGGTCATTTAATATCAATAATAGCATTAAATGGCCTTGTTGGTGAAGGAACAGTATTTTAAATTAGGAAAGATTTGGCTACCCGTGGTTTATAGGCTACTATAAAGATATAGATATATTCGTCCGGTTTTGTTTGTCATCATATGTATTGTCGCATAATTAAATGCATGTTATTAAAACTATCCAATGATTTCGATTTATGATTGTTCGGAATCTCGTTTGTTTTAAGGATCGACAGTTATCTATCATTAGCTTTCTGCTGACTCAGGTCAGCTATGCCTCAAATGTTGCAATTCATTTCTCTTAGCAGAAAATGCGTCAATTTTACGCTTTGAACGTCATCAACGCCTATCATTTGATGTCATAATCCAGACATGGATTTTTACGAATTTAGCTAGTCGATATTAAGATGTGTGCTATTGAGACGACAGCTATCTAGAGTTAAACAGAGTTGAATCAGAATTTGTTCAAATAAAATCTTGATCATTTATCCCCATTACTGCCCCTCAAGATCTGCTAATCCGCCATTCAAGAGCTGGCAAGAACCGGGCCTGTATGCTATACTGCCGATCTTGCCAGTGTGTTATATCTTTTTTCATAATATTACGTGGAAATTCCCCACAAAGTATAGATTTGAAAGCTACGATTTGGTGAAGTGATTTAGTGATTAATTTCAGATCAGTAATTTAACAGGGCCCTCCCTGTAAAGGTTTGATACCTCTGTGCTGAAGACTGGTTGTCTGCTAGACAAAGATCAAGACGCCAACTATATGATGCATAGTGTATTTCTGTAGTGTCCATTCAGGAGCTGTAATAACTGCAATCACCATGACATCTCACTCAAGGTTGGACTCAACCTGTCATTCGCAACAATGCTGGGTAATTGATTTCATAAGCGAAAATCATGGCCTGACAGATCCCATTAAATAACAAAACGACGATTCCGATAATCACAATTTGTGACAGATTAGGTCATCAAATACATATTTTTGTGCTGCCAGTGGAGAGCTGAAAACCAATGTGTTTAATATACAATGAGACGGTTGTACTTGAGACGTCAATATGAGACACAAAGCATAGACACATTGAACAAGATTTTCTCTACCCCAACCTCTGAGGCAAGAAAAATAAGACAACACTGTTCAGGACGCTGGACCGAATGTAAATTTGATGAGTGGACTTTTTCTAATTGATCAACCGTGCTCTAAGGAACTGTCAGGTGTTAGTTGATGACAAAAAGTAACATTTAGTACGGATATGGTTTTCTCTGAGATATTTCTGTACTTGAACATCGGTTCTGTCCAGTTGTTTACTATACTATCATGGCTAGCTGACTGATTATCAAAAAGTAAGTCATTTACATCCGTTTGCACAGGTTAACACGATTGGAATAAGTTACTTGCAGGTCATCAGTTGTCAGAACCAAAATATTATGCCCGAAGCCAGACTAATATAACACTCACCACAAATAAAATGTTGGGTGGCTACATCTTAAGTGGGTTAGATGGCATGCTGTGCGTACTGCAAAAGAACTGTCTTTGAGTGAATATCGAACATGCTAATGCTACTGGCTAGCGGACGTTTCCAGCTTGAATTTCAACCATCTTTACAGCTAGAGGGCATATCTAATGTAGTGTTTTTGTACATTCGGATGCTTGCTTTTAATACGATACAAAAAATGTGTTGTATAGACATGGGAATTCCCTTAACATTACAAAGTTCACGGCAAGTCTGGCTAGTCGCATAACAGTACAGTACCTGGGCATGATTACGAGTCTGACTTGAAAACATGAAACCAAACTAGTATCAGGCAGTAGCCTCCTACTGGTCTAACGTTACTACTAGCTAGTCCAAGTAGCATTGCTAACGTCGTTAGCAAGGACAAGCTGGATCCCCCAATAGCATTGAGAATATCCCTTTCAATGTAGTTAAAGGTTGCATGATTATTTTATAAAGTAAGCACACATGAGTGTGACCAACCTTCAGGTATGCGGTGTATGACCAGGCAATTTGTCCCAATGGTCCTTAACTGGCCAGTTTGCTTACAGTAGAGGGGTTCGCTAGCTATAACAAAATCTACACCAGCAAGCAGATAACGTCATTGGTCCAGTCGTCACCGTAAGGGGCGGGAATTAAACGTCCTACAAGAAGGGCTCCACATGGCGATGAAGGGCTGTTGCACATGATATTTGGCTACTCTAAAAATCCAAATTGGATAATAAAATTGGATTAATAATGGGGATGGGATGCAGGAACTGATATACCCTCGCAGAATTAAAAAAAAAAATGCCGTGTCCCTCACGACGCCTATCAATACGCCTGCCTTCCCACAGTGGATCTTGCTCGGGGGCGTGTCAGACAGGTAAACGCAGAGTTGTAGTTCTCTAAGGTCACGTTTGTAGTTCGCCAAACGTTGTCATGGTCAAGCGTGCAGACCAGGGGTGTCAAACCCTGGTCCTCGAAGGCCGCTGTCCTGAAGGTTTTCGAAGTTTCCCTGCTCCAGCACACCTGATTCTACTGAGTGGTTGTTATCAGGCTTCCACAGAGCTTGATAACAACCCAATCATTAGCACATGTTGGTCTTTGAACTTGGCTAAGGTGAAGAAGGAGCTAACGGGTGAGCAATAGACTCAAATAAAGGAATTTTTAGACGCTGGTTGGAGTTACCACTGCATATAGACAAGGACTTGAGATGCAGTTCAAGCACTGTAAAGTATACTTTAGACCGCCGTGATGCCACCAATTCACACCGAAACCGAAAGGGGAGAGGAAGAAAAAAGAAACTTTCAAACAGATAAGTGAAGCATCTCAAAATTCTCAGTCTTAAGGACCATAGAAAGACCAACATTGTCTTCAAGAACTGTGCGACGGAAATTGGTAGAAGAAGGACTTGAATATAGCAGCAATAAAACCATTATTGACAGAGAATAATATAGTGAAACGTATGAAATTTGCAAAAGAACACAAGAAATGAACAAAAGAAGATTGATGTAAAGTGTTGTGGACTGATAAGTCCAAGTTTGAACAGTTTGGCAACAAGTGATGAGTGTATGTTTGACGGAGGGAGGTGGAAAGTAATAAAAATATAATAAAATGAGTGTCTCTTGCCAACAGTTAAACATGAAGGGGGTAGTATTATGGTGTGGGTTGTCATTTCAGCCTCAGGAACAGGTGACTTGGAGAAAATGGATGGCATCATGGATAAGAAAGTATACCACAAAATTGTGGTGAGGCACGGAATACTATCTGGGAGTCATCTTATTGGGCCGGGATTTATTTTTTCAAGACTACAATCACCTTTAACATTCTTCTAACTATTGCCTGAACTACCTGCGACAGACGGAATCTGCTGGAACATTTAAAATGATGGACCGGCCCCCTTAAAGTCTGGACCTAAACCCCATAGAGCAAATTTGGGGCAAGTTGGAAAATAAACTGGACCGATCTATTGCACATTCAAGGGAAAGCCTTTGGCTTGAGTTCCAGAAGGCATGGGATAACATTAGTATGGAAGTTCTCTGGAAAAATATTGAGACTATGCCAGTCAGATGTGCTGCTGTGATTGCTGCAAAAGGTGGACGCACCAAATATTAAAGTTAAAAGTGGATAAGAACAGCAGGACTAAACTCACTTCATTTATTCTTTGTTGCGCTCAGAGCAATCATCTGCATGTTTCATGAACATTATGAAATGAAATCATGTTTTGGAGGCAAAAAGGTCAATATATTCAGATTTGACAGGTGATCTAATAATTTTGGCCACCACTATATAAACTATCATCATTGAATAGGCCTGTATATATTTCAACTGTTAAAATCAAATTAATGATCTCTTTATTTTTACTTGTTTTTGGTGGTAAAAGTGAAATATCCCATATGACCAAAAAGTAAATGTCCATATTGACTGACCACACCCCTGTATCTGCATGCAATCATTTGGTCCTGCCAAAGCACACTTATCAGTAACGGTATTTAGTTGAAATCAGTAGCTGCACCAGAAATAAGATCTGAAAAAGTAATCACAATATTGCCTACTATAACAAATCATGGTCTTCAAAAAAGGACAGAGAGGAGAGAGGAAAGATTAAGGAAAGGATGTCAATCTGTGACCCAGTTTTCACCAAGAAGGGTGGGTAGCCAATAGTCTACGAGTGGTATTAAGCTGTTATCTTTATGTCCATGTGAAATAAACTAGCTAGCAACAGTCTAGTCATAGCCTACATTTCATCAACATTTAATCATTCCAGGGAAACATTTGGCAAGATATTCATATGAAATCATTGTCTCGGCCCCTTTAAGCAGACTTAACAGCTGATGAGTCTGCAGCACCCCACTCTACCCATAACTGTACCCTGTCCCAGTGAAGAAGATGAGAACAATTGTGATAACATATTCATTCCAGGGTGTTTGTGGGTATTTCTGTCTCTCTTACTCTCCTTACCGTAACAAAAAAACTAAACATTTATTAATGACAGAAATTCAAACACACATGTTTTTCTCACATAATTATCACAATGAAAGAAAGAAACAATACAAATTGAAGAAAAAGACAACCTACTGTCTGTACTAGATGTTGGACCGTTGCAAACTGTTGTGTAGCCTATCTTAGCCTACATGTAAGTTACTGACAATAATAAAGTAATCCACACCACAAAATAATACAAATAACTATCAGAAAATATTGTGCTAGTACTGGTATTGAACTACAAGAAGCAAGACAGTTGCAAGCCTTTAATTAGAATGATGTGAAGCCTTTGATGGGACATTCAAGTCTTAGAGATGTAGTGACAACAGCTGCACAGTGGTGGTCCAACTTGCTTTTTTTCATGGGTCCCAGAATTTCTGGCAGCGCCCCTGACAGCAAGCCTTCTCTTTAAAGATGGCCTCCATGTTAATTTGTCTGGAAAGTCCTCAGTGGCACAGTGAGGCAAGCGAGAGCGTGAAACAGACGCCATCTTTCCTGTTCCAACTATACCGTGAACCTCAAAGTCCATTGATACCTCTGTGCTATGCAAATCTAACTATTAGAAGCTACCGCTGTGAAACGGTTGGTTTCCAAAAAGCCACCTTTGTGATGTCAGTACCTTTTGTGTGATCTGTACCTTTGTCACACCCTAAAATTGATACACAGACCACCATTAGACCTACTAACAGACGTCAATAAAAAATATTTTTGTTGATGCAGATGGTACTCATTTCACTACAAAACTTACCACTTTGAAATAGTCATTTCTTCGAAATAGTCATTTCAAAATCATTTCACTTGAGTCTTAGCTTTGCTCGTTGTAAACCAACCAATCATCATGCAGCTTATCTAGATATTTATAATCATAACATATGAGGGAGAAAACCTTTTTGTTTTAATTCTAGGGCTATTTCCAGGGTTGCATTAGGGTTCAAAGAACATCACCAGGGCTATTTTCAGCCCAACCAATGTTACATATTCTATTGGGAGACCTTAAGGAACAGTGTGAAATACCCTATAAAATCATTCCATGATATCTTTAAGAATCAGATAGATGATGCAAATTCAATCAAAATCAATGCTTTCACTGTATGGTATTATGGTACTTTTTACTTCTAGTTTTTAGTATGACTGCTTAAGTATAGTATCGGATTAAAGAAACTGTTTTGGGGGTTCACCAAAAACCCCTATGACGACAAAACTAAAGAGAATCGTTACGTCGCCCGGAGTGGCGTTACCGGGGCCCCACCCTGGAGCCAGGCCTGGGGTGGATGCTCGTAGGCGAGCACCTGGTGGCCGGGTCTTTGCCCATGGGACCCGGCCCGAAAAGGTTTTCGGGTATAGCCCGAAAAGGCGACGTGGGATCACCTTCCTGCAGGCCCACCACCCACAGGAAGGACCGTAGGGGGCCGGTGCAGTGTGTTTTGGGCGGCGGTCAGGGGCAGGTGCCTGGATGACCGAGGCCATGCACACGGTCTCTAGCGCTGGGGACATGGAATGTTACCTCACTGGCAGGAAAGGAGCCCGAGCTTGTGCGGGAGGTAGAGCGTTAGCGGCTAGATATAGTCGGCCTCACCTCTACGCACAGCCTGGGTTCTGGGTCCATTATCCTCGAGAGAGGCTGGACTCTACATTTCTCTGGCGTTGCTCGCGGGGAGAGGCGGCGGGCTGGCGTGGTCTTGCTCATAGCCCCGTGGCTCAGCCGCCACGTGTTGGGGTTTACCCCAGTAGACGAGAGGGTCGTGTCCCTGCCCCTTCAAGCCGGGGACAGGTCTCTCACTGTTGTATCGGCCTATGGGCCGAACAGCAGTGCAGAGTACCCGGCCTTCTTGGGGTCCCTGGGAGGGGTACTGGATAGTGCACCGACCGGGGACTCCATTGTTCTGCTGGGGGACTTCAACGACCATGTGGGTAACGACAGTGACACCTGGAGAGGTGTGATTGGGAGGAACGGTCCCCCCGATCTGAACCCGAGCGGTGTTTTGTTGTTGGACTTCTGTGCTAGTTACAGTTTGTCCATAACGAACACCATGTTCGAGCACAAGGGTGTCCATCAGTGCACGTGGCACCAGGGCACCCTAGGCCGAAGGTCGATGATCGACTTTGTTGTCGTGTCCTCTGACCTCCGGCCACGTGTCTCGGACACTCGGGTAAAGAGAGGGGCGGAGCTGTCAACCGATCACCACCTGGTCGTGAGCTGGATCCGCTGGTGGAGGAGGAAGTCGGACAGACCTGGCAGGCCCAAGCGTATCGTGAGGGTCTGTTGGGAACGTCTGGCGGAGCCTTCTGTCAGCGAGGTCTTCAACTCGCACCTCCGGGAGAGTTTCTCACAGATTCCGGGGGGGACTGGGGACATTGAGTCTGAGTGGACTATGTTCTCGGCCTCCTCAACAACAGGGGGATCACAGCTCCTCAGCCTCCTGGGTAGGTTATGCCAGGGGTTTATGGATGTGGGGAGGAGATAGTCGATAGTCGACCTCGGGATTCAGGAAGCGAACGGTTCACATGTGTTTTTGTGGTTTACCTGGAGAAGGCGTTCGACCGTGTCTCTCGCGGTGTCCTGTGGGGGGGTTTGCCGGGAGTACGGGGTCCGGGGGCCCTTTGCTCAGGGCCGTCCGTTCCCTGTATGACCGGAGCAGGAGCTGTGTTCGCATCGCCGGTAGTAAGTTGGACCTGTTCTCGGTGCATGTTGGACTCCGCCAGGGCTGCCCTTTGTCACCGGTTCTGTTCATTGTTTTCATGGACAGAATTTCTAGGCACAGCCAGGGGCCGGAGGGTGTCTGGTTCGGGGGTCACAGGATTTCATCTCTGCTATTCGCAGATGATGTTGTCCTGATGGCTCCATCGGACCGGGACCTACAGCATGCACTAGTGCGGTTTGCAGCCGAGTGTGAAGCTGCCGGGATGGGAATCAGCACCTCGAAATCTGAGGCCATGGTTCTCGACCGGAAGAAGGTGGCTTGCTCCCTCTGAGTGGGTGGGGAGCCTTTGCTTCAAGTGGAGGAGTTCAAGTATCTCGGGGTCTTGTTCTCGAGTGAGGGAAGGACGGAACGTGAGATTGACAGGCGGATCGGTGCAGCGGCCGCAGTGATGCGCTCTCTGTACCGGTGAAGAAGGAGCTGAGCCGGAAGGCAAAGCTCTCAATTTACCGGTCTATCTACGTTCCTACTCTCACCTATGGTCATGAACTTTGGGTAATGACCGAAAGGACGAGATCGCAGATACAAGCGGTCGAAATGAGTTTTCTCCGCAGGGTGGCTGGGCGCTCCCTTAGAGATAGGGTGAGGAGCTCGGTCACACGGGAGGAGCTCAGAGTAGAGCCGCTGCTCCTCCACGTCAAGAGGAGCCAGCTGAGGTGGCTCGGGCATCTGTGACGGATGCCTCCTGGACGCCTCCCTCGAGAGGTGTTCCGGGCATGACCTACCGGGAGGCGGCCCTGGGGAAGACCCAGGACACGCTGGAGGGACCATGTCTCTCGGCTGGCCTGGGAACGCCTCGGGATCCCCCCGGAGGAGCTGGAGGTGGTGTGCGTGGAGAAGGAAGTCTGGGCTTCCCTGCTCAGACTGCTGCCCCCGCGACCCGGCCCCGGATAAGTGGAAGACAATAGATGGATGGATGGATAAACTTGAATATGCGTCTCCTTCACTACTATAACTTAGAAAAGAAAGCTAACTTAAATGGCCTGTAAATGTTACAATCATAATGATGATGAGTGTATGAAAAGCTAGAAGAATGAGCCAGGTTCTAGGATACAACAAAAAATATTGGGGGAATCTTTTTGGATATGTCAATTATAATTAGAATAAGATCAACCGGATGAGTTGGGTACCTAATTGGGAATGCAATATCACCAATTTCAAGAACTTAAAAGGTGGACTAGATGTTCAGATATTAAGTAAACTTAGCAAACATCACCATATTCATGAAAATATCAGTCATTGATGTTAGATAATTCAACTTACTGTCTTCTAGAGACCAGGCAGTATCAAAATTTCAGTCTAAGACTACAGTTTGAAAAACACAAAATAATTATTTACTATTCTGTCTATGTAACCCAAACAAGGAAAATAGGAGCACCACCGACCAGTTAAATAAATGTTTCAAAGAAAATGAGGAGAATGCCATGCTTTGCAGACACTTTATTACACAAATAACATTATTACTGAAAATAGTATTCTTGCAATAAAACCTCAGTATGTCACAATAAATATCAGACACCGCTCACATCTGATTGTAAAATCTCATAAATACAGCTTTAGATATACAGGATAATATTTTTTTCCTTTCAATTGAATGCAATACAATGAAACGTACATGTGACACTAGCAGCAGCTCTTTCCATTATGTGGCACATTTGTAATAATTGGTGCTGAAGAAAGGCAACGTACATAATCAAAAAGGCACAAATGTACAGATAAAAGTGGAATTTAAATATATTGTGAACCAAAATATGAATCCTAAAAGGATAAAACAGAATTACATTTAGCTGATTAAGTAATGTGGATGAACACTTTCTCCTATCAGAAAATCACTATAAAAATAAGACTTATACTTTCTTTCTTGTCTTCCATTAAAATTATATTCTATATAACCTTTCTGATTTCTAACTGTACGCTCAACTTTAATCTGGTCCAGATAACTTCCGTGTATAAATAATGACTGTTGCACAATATACTTAGGAAAATAGCAGGTTTCTGCGCAAATAAATAAGAAAATATTGGCAGCCAACACAAAACTGTTACATATACAATTAAGGTACATCCTGGGAGCGTGAGGAGAGAGAGTTAGTCAGTGTGCAGGTGCGAGGGCAGGCATTGGTTTAGAAGACACCAAGGGGTCTTAGGAGGTTGAAGAAGGGACGGGCGGAGGTGGGGCAGAGTACTCCTCGTTCTCTGAGTCAGTGGCGTCCTCATCATCCTTCTCCTGGTCACTGCCCTCTGTACTGAGACGGTCAAAGCCTTGTCTGCTGTAGCCCTTGTGAGTGGCAAAGAAGTTGCCCAGATTCAGACTGCCAGCTGCTTTGCCTGTAAGACAAAAACATTAGTTATCCCACCCTGCTGCAGGGATGGTAGCACAAACACTTCTATAATCTTGGACAAAATATATATATTTTTTAAATTGTGCTACAATGTGCTAATAGGAATTCTAATATTATTAACTATTGATCACCTGAATTGCTGATTCTGATTCTTCAGAATGTTCATTGAATGCAACTCAATGTTCTAGAAATCTGGAGTGGAGTTTTTGTTAACTGTTGAGCAAGGAATTTTGAGAAATATTTTGAGAAATATTGAGCAAGGTAGGCATAAGAAGTAAAGTAGAGAATAGAAGATGCCCAAATAGGAATTCAGCCATGTCCTAATTGGTTGTCTTCATGTGTTTGAGGGTAAAGTACACCGGCCTGCAAATGTGTTTGAAACCATAGTAACAGGTTGACAAGTCTCTCCATGAGCTGTATCACTTTGCTCTGCAGTGTGTTTTCTCTCATCTTAAATCACTTTAATCTAACTTTCAAGAAATCTTGGATTCCTTGGAACTCTAGCTTTGCGATGCTGAAAGAAACAATAGTTATATTTAGCATATTATTCACCAGCAGATGGCAGCCTCTCTGCATAACCAATAATTGAGCAGTGTCCTGATGTACAACTGGAAAATTTCCCTCAGGGAAAGAATTCAGGAGTGAATCTCTTGCTCTCCCTCCACTTGTTCTGTCCATCTGTCCATCAGTAAAGAGGTGAGCTCCGAGGATCAAGAAAGAAGTCTGTTAATGCAGTTTGGCTTCTTCACCCCAGCAGTTGGTGTTTTTATAATAGAGTGGGACAATTATGCTTTAGGAACGGACTCTTAAGACTCCCAAATCCTAATCCTGTCTTCTTAATGGAACAATAATGGCCAGAGACAAATACAAAAAGGCCATAAATTTCAAACCAGTGAATGTTTGTGTTGAGGGAGAAATCAGGGATTTTGTATGCGAGTGTGTTAATCAAATTAAGTAGATCAGCTATTTCTTTATCATCTGGTAAGGTATTCTGTCTTATTAATCTTTCATTTTAATGTGTTCCTACTGTGATCTACTCTATTGTGTTCTCATGACCACAGGGTCTACAATATGATGCAGTATCTGCCTGATCGAACAGAGGACACCTGCCATTGTACTATATATTCAGTACTTTGACCTCGTTTGCATGTTCAAATCAGCTGGTTGTCAAATCATTTGTTTCACTATATTCTTCAATGATACCTGACACCTGCTCTTTAATATTCCATCTCATATGGAGATAGCCAGTGATGCTGTGTTGACAGACAAGCTGTGACCCTTTGGAGGCAGGTCCCACAGGTTTGTGGATCACACTTTGGTGCAGAAGCTTCATTCATTCATTCATTCATTCATTCATGTTGGCATGAGGTAATACACATTAGCTCAACCTACTAGTGAGTGCAGGAGTAGAGCATAATTTTTTACTATGAAGGTTAGATGCATGTTGGTCATTGTATTGTGATTCTCTTTGATAAGGATACTATGCTATAATATTCACATGGTTGAACATCAACACATATACACAATAGTTGCAAATATATATCATATTTGTACTTTTTTGTATTCCGGTAGGTAAGTCAAATAATTAATGAAAAGATTAAGTGGTAACTTGCATCCAACAGGCTGCACATACTATAACCACACACCTCTGATTCTCACAGTCCTGGGAAATCCATACTTTTGGTTTTGTGTAAGGCTTTTAAAAAATTGTTTACACTTTTTTACTTATCTTGCTAACGTTAAATAATTAATTGAAGGACTAAGTGGTAACTTGCATCCAACAGGCTGCACATACTATAACCACACACCTCTGAGTTTCCCCAAGATTCCTCCAGCAGAGTTGGGTTCCAGTTTCACCTCACACCCGTCTACGAAAAAAAGAAGAGGATTGCAACTCCATAATTTCATCCACTTGACATAAAGCCCAGAGACTATTGGTTAAAACACTTGAATCTTCAGTTTTGCTGTTGCATTTTCAGGTGTTTATAACTTTGACAGAATTGACCAGGATTTATAGGTCAGGTTTAAACACAACTTGCTAAACGAACAACTTACTATTTACCAAACACTTTTATCCAAAGCAACATAGGCATTCAAAACTGAAATCTGTTGAGCTGCAGTCTGTACCAAACTTTCACAATATTTAAGTCACCATACACTTAGAATACAGCGTAAATAATAGCCAAAGTGTGTACAAACACTTTAACACCAAAGACCCTTTGTTAATACAGGCATTAGTCATCACTGAAATATTAGGGAGCATCTGAATTGGATCAATATGTGTACCTCCGTACATCCTGCTCTTTCTCCAGCGGATGAACAGCCCAATGGTGATGACCACCACTACTGGGATGAGCAGGAGGGTGGTAATTACACCTGGGGACACTCCCTGGGCGCTCTGTTTGGCTATGGTCTTGATCTTCTGCCTATCCTCCTCATGGGTCTGCTGCTGCTGGGATTTGGGGGGTATAGGTGACTCAGGGGCATGGTGGTGTTCCTGGGTAGGGACCTCTGGGGGCTTCTGTTGAGTGGCCACTGACATGTGAAAGGACACTGTGTGTACAGGCTTCAGGTTGGTCTGGACGAAGGTCTCCGTTTCTATAGACAGGGTGTATTTATGATGAGATTGGTACATTTACTATAACTGATTGCAACATGTAAATGTCACTGGAAAAATATTTTGGAACATTGCATTAGTTTTGCTTGTTGAGGTATACAACATGTATTCTGCCAAAATACTAAAAGTACTTAATCTAGTTGCTGCAGAGCTTCAACTCCAGGAAAGAAAACTCAAATATTTGAGTTTTTTTTAGAGACACTGTCAAAAAAGTATCAAATATAGCTCAACAGACACTTTACATACAGAAAACGTAGGGAGCACACCTAAATTCAACCTGTAACGCAATTCTTCAAATTTTCCAAATTTTTTATGCAATAATGATAATGTGAATTTTAGTTCACAGTAGAGCTGTTCATATGACCAACCTCTCATATCCTTATATGGATCCTTTCCATCCCGATGACAATACGCATCACGATATGGAACATTGTCACAATAGAGTACTCATTGGGATGAAAGTTTTGCCAGGCCTGGCAACCCTGGGTATAGGGCACGTTATGGGTACCTATGAAGCTTTTCTGTTCGAACAGTCTTTTCCCACAAGATGAGTGAAAAAGGGAGAAATTGGCGGGCTTCCCGTACATCCATCTCCTTACAGAAAGATTTGTTCAAATAACTATTGTGGTGGGACATGTTTTAATTTCTCTACGAAATGTAAAATGCACTGTAATATGTGCCTATAGTGAGCTGTTGGTGGACAGTGAACAGTCCACCAGTGATTGTTACACGCGTACCCTCACTCGAGTAAACCCGAGAAATGATTCGTTCATTACCCGAACGGGTACGAGTCTTTCGTTCCGTTTCCCACGTGACCTGCATAGTCTCAGTACTAGAGGCTAACGGAAAAAGAAATAATTCGTTCATTTCCTGACCGGGTCTTCTGGTATGAGTCTTACATTCTTTTTTCACTTGACCTGCACAGGCTCAGTACCCGGTGGAAGCAAAACAGAAATGATTTGTTATTTTCTCGACAGGATCTTCGCGTATGAGTCTTAATAATATGGGTCTTAATAATCATTTTTACGTGACTTCCAAAGGCTCAGTACTTATAGTGGCAAAACCGAAACCAAGAGAAACAATGACTGTTGCCTTCGCATTCAAGTCCTTGAGATCACCTTACGAGTGATCTTAATACGTACAGTACAAAAATATAACATAACAGATTTGTTTCTGTGTTTCACTTTCGCGTGACTGATAGGTTTAGCAGCATGAATGATAGCGTTTTTTGATTAGCTGTCTTTTATTTACATATTACAAATTTTTTTAAATTGATTGATTGAGGTTTCAGGTGTTGTAATAACATGTTTTTATGTACGAGATTCAAAGGAACTGACTATAAAATGACACGGACTTCCCATCACTACAGTTAAATAATCACTCACGCAAGTCATGCACACTCACACCCTCGTCATTTGCGGAAAAACGTCTCATTTGCAGGTTGCAAGTTGTTGCAAGTAGTGCGAGTAGTTACAAAAAAATACTTGCACGATCTCAAAACTATGACATTAACTATAACAAATATGCTCACTAGAAGTTAGCCAATCCCACTCACTTAATTTCTCAGATATAATTGAAAACTATACAATGGCCTTGGCGATCAACACAAGGAGTAAAATACAGAGTAGAAAATATGCTCTACAATCAACCCCCCCAACTACCCATATTAAATAGAAAATGCACCTTCAATTTCTTGTACTTCGATTCCACCCTTTTTAACAGAACGATGTTCAGCTTCTGAAACAAAAACCCATAGAAAAGGCATATCCGTGTTACTCAGGCTAAAAGAATGTAAGCATTTCGAAATACCAGTAATATTCTATCAGATAGACAGCAGTTTGTTAGTAAAGGTAAGGATCGATTCGGTACCGTTACTATCACACATGGTGTTCCCCAAAGTTCTGTACTTGGTCCTCTCTTATTTCTCATTTATGTGTTGCCACTAGGTCAGATAATCAGACAACATGGTCTTAACTTTTATTGTTATGCTGATGATACTCAAATGTATTTAATGGTTAAACCCAACTCAGCTTGTCTACCTGCTTCTGTTGACTCCTGCATTCAGCAACTTCATAACTCTTACAGTTTAATACTGATAAAACTGAAATTGTGTTGATTGGCCCTAAATCACAAAATTTGCCACAAGATGACATTTTCATTGAAATTGATGGTGTCCAGATTAGGCCTGCGAAAACTGGGCGTATTGCTTGACTCCACTTTATCTTTCAACTCGCATATTGGTCATACAGTCAAATCCTGCTTTTCCACTTGCAAAATATTGTTCGTATCCGCCGCTCCCTTAACTTTAGCGATTCTGAAACTGTTATTCACGCTTTTATAACCTCCAGATTGGACTTCATGACTACTTCGTGTGTTAATGTTCTCTTTGATTCCATAATTTCTTTATTGTCTTTCTGTAGTTATTTGTTGTACATGTTGCTATAATGAACAGGCTGACTGTCTTTCTGATTGTAAATTCATTATACTCTTATACTCCATTGTAAAGTGACCTTGGGTTCTTGAAAGGCTCCATAAATACTAAACATATTATTATAAAAATAATCATTATTTTAAGAATCCATCCATCCATCCATCCATTTTCTTCCGCTTATCCGGGGCCGGGTCGCGGGGGCAGCAGTCTGAGCAGGGAGGCCCAGACTTCCTTCTCCACACACACCACCTCCAGCTCCTCCGGGGGGATCCCGAGGCGTTCCCAGGCCAGCCGAGAGACATAGTCCCTCCAGCGTGTCCTGGGTCTTCCCCAGGGCCGCCTCCCGGTAGGACATGCCCGGAACACCTCCCGAGGGAGGCGTCCAGGAGGCATCCGAAACAGATGCCCGAGCCACCTCAGCTGGCTCCTCTCGACGTGGAGGAGCAGCGGCTCTACTCCGAGCTCCTCCCGTGTGACCGAGCTCCTCACCTTATCTCTAAGGGAGCGCCCAGCCACCCTGCGGAGAAAACTCATTTTTTCCGCTTGTATCCGCGATCTCCTCCTTTCGGTCATTACCCAAAACTCATGACCATAGAGTGAGAGTAGGGACGTAGATTGACTGGTAAATTAAGAGCTTTGCCTTCTGGCTCAGCTCCTTCTTCACCACGACGTACCGGTACAGAGAGCGCATCACTGCGGCCGCCGCACCGATCCGCCAGTCAATCTCACACTCCGTCCTTACCTCACTCGGTGAACAAGACCCTGAGATACTTGAACTCCGCCACTTGAAGCAAGGGCTCCCCACCCACCCGGAGGGAGCAAACCACCTTCTTCCGGTCGAGAAACATGGCCTCAGATTTCGAGGTGCTGGTTCCCATCCCGGCAGCTTCCTATCTCTCTTGTCGGCTGCAAACTGCCCTAGTGCATGCTGTAGGTCCCGCTCCGATGGAGCCATCAGGACAAAATCATCTGCGAATAGCAGAGATTAAATCCTGTGCCCCCCGAACAAGACACCCTCCGGCCCCTGGATGTGCCTAGAAATTCTGTCCATGAAGACTATGAACAGAACCGGTGACAAAGGCAGCCCTGGCGGAGTCCAACATGCAACGAGAACAGGTCCGACTTACAACCGGCAATGCGAACACAGCACCTGCCTCCGGTCATACAGGGGCCGGACGGCCATGAGCAAAAGGCCCCGGACCCCGTACTCCCGGCAAACCCCCCAAAGGGCACCACGAGGGACACGATCGAACGCCTTCTCCAGGTCCACAAAACACATGGGAACCGGTTGGCACAAACTCCATGAACCCTCAAGCACCCGATGAAGTGTGTAGAGCTGGTCCAGTGTTCCGCGGCCAGGACGAAATCCACACTGCTCTTCCTGAATCCGAGGTCCGACTATCGGACGGATTCTCCTCTCCAGTACCCTGGCATAGACCTTACCAGGAGGCTGAGGAGTGTGAACCCCCTGTAGTTGGAACACACCCTCCGGTCCCCCTTCTTTTAAAGGGGTACCACCACCCCGATCTGCCAGTCCAGCGGCACCGTCCCAAGGCGCCACGCAAAGTTGAAGAGACGTGTCAGCCACGACAGCCCCACAACATCCAAAGACTTAAGATACTCGGGGCGGATCTCATCTACCCCCGGGCTTTGCCACCGAGTAGCACACCGACCACCTCGGTGACCGCCGCCAGACCGTGATCGCCGAGTCCACCTCCGGGTCCCAAGCCTCTGCTTCCTCCTCGGAGGACATGACGGTCAGTCTTTCCCTCACTCGTGAACAAAACTCTGAGATACTTTAATTCCTCCACTTGAAGCAAGGGGTCCCCACCCACCCGGAGGGAGCAAGCCAACTTCTTCCGGTCGAGAACCATGGCCTCAGATTCCGAGGTGCTGATTCCCATCCAGACCGCTTCACACTCGGCTGCAAACCGCTCTAGTGCTTGCTGTAGGTCCCGGTCCGACTGAGCCATTAGGACAACATCATCCGCGAACAGCAGAGATGAAATCCTGTGCCCCCCGAACCCGACACCCTCCGGCCCCTGGCTTTGCCTAGAAATTCTGTCCATAAAAACAATTAACTGAACCAGTGACAAAGGGCAGCCTAGTCCAACATGCAGCGGGAACAGGTCTGACTTACTACCGGCAATGCGAACACAGCTTCTGTTCCGGTCATACAGGGATCGGCCGGCCCTGAGCAAAGGGCCCGTACTCCTGGCAAACCCCCACAGGACACCACAAGGGACACGGTCGAACGCCTTCTCCAGGTCCACAAAACACATGTGAACCAGTTGGCCAAACTCCCATGAACCCTCAAGCAACCGATGAAGTGTGTAGAGCTGGTCCATTGTTCCGCGGCCAGGACGAAACCCACACTGCTGTTCCTGAATCCGAGGTTCGACTATCGGACCGATTCTCCTCTCCAGTACCCCGGCATAGACCTTACCTAGGGAGGCTGAGGAATGTGATCCCCCTGTTGTTTGAACATACCCTCCGGTCCCCCTTCTTTTAAAGGGGTACCACCACCCCGATCTGCCAGTCCAGCGGCACCCTCCCAAGGCGCCACGCAATGTTGAAGAGACGTGTCAGCCACGACAGACCCACAACATCCAGAGACTTAAGATACTCGGGGCGGATCTCATCTACCCCCGGGCTTTGCCACCGAGTAGCACACCGACCACCTCGGTGACCTCCGCCAGGGTGATCGACGAGTCCACCTCCGGGTCCTCAGGCCCCTCCTGCCTTCCCTCCCTCCGGAAGACATGACGCAGGATTTGGGAGATCCCTCCAAAGTATTCCTTACCGCTTCGCCCACCGTCCAAGAACCTACGTACGCTCATTTACCGCCCCTGCGGAGGCCCCAGGCCGTTTGTCGTACGTAAGCCGCCGGGCACACGCTCCCCGCCGGCACCTGTGCCGACTCCCACAGCCCGCCCTGCTCGCCCGTCGCGACGGCCGCCCACATCACGCGCGTCGACCTCACCACAGGGCCGCGACCGCACCTACGCCGCTCACCAACGTCCCCAGTTGAGGTGAGCAGCTCCCCGCCCGCACCGTACACGGTGGTGGTGAAGAACCGCTTCTCCCCCTGAGTCGGCGACAGACGGTTTTGCCAGAATTTCCTTGCGGCCTTCCGGTAGTCCTTCTCCATGGGCTCCCCGAATTCCTCCCAGACCCGATTTTTCGCCTCCGCGACAATCAGAGCCGCGGCACGCTTGGCCAGCCGATACCTGTCAACTGTCACCGGAGTCCCACAAGCCAACCAAAGGACTCGATAGGACTCCTTGCTTCAGTTGACAGCATCCTTCACTTCCGGTGTCCACCACCGGGTTCGGGGAGTGCCGCCGCGACTGGCACCAAACACCTTACGACCGCAGCTCCGGGCCCCCGCATCGACAATGGAGGCCTAGAGCATGGTCCACTCGGACTCAATGTCCCCAGCCCCCCCGGAACCTGTGAGAAACTCTCCCGGAAGTGCGAGTTTAAGACCCTGCTGACAAAGGGCTCCGCCAGACGTTCCCAACAGACCCTCACGATACGCTTAGGCTTGCCAGGTCTGTCCGACTTCCTCCTCCACCAGCGGATCTAGCTCACGACCAGGTGGTGAGCGGTTGACAGCTCCGCCCCTCTCTTACCCGAGTGTCCGAGACAAGTGGCCGGAGGTCAGAGGACAAGACAACAAAGTCGATCATCGACCTTCGGTCTAGGGTGTCCTGGTGCCATGTGCACTGATAGATGCCCTTGTGTTCGAACATGGTGTTTGTTATTGACAAACTGTAACTAGCACAGAAGTCCACCAACAAAACACCGCTCGGGTTCAGATCGGGGGACCGTTCCTCCCAATCACACCTCTCAGGTGTCACTGTTGTTACCCACATGGGCGTTGAAGTCCCCAGCAGAACAATGGAGTACCCGGTCGGTGCACTATCCAGTACCCCTCCCAAGGACCCCAAGAAGGCCGGGTACTCTGCACTGCTGTTCGGCCCAAAGGCCGATACAACAGTGAGAAACCTGTCCCCGGCTTGAAGGCGCAGGGACACGACCTTCTCGTCTACCGGGGTAAACCTCAACACGTGGCGGCTGAGCCTTGGGGCTATGAGCAAGCCCATTCCAGCCCGCCGCCTCTCCCCCCGAGCAACGCCAGAGAAATGGAGAGTCCAGCCTCTCTCGAGGATATTGGATCCGGAACCCAGGCTGTCCGTGGAGGTGAGGCCGACTATATCTAGCTGGTAATGTTCTACCTCCCGCACAAGCTCCGGCTCCTTTCCTGCCAGCGAGGTGACATTCCATGTCCCCAGCGGTAGAGACCGTGTGCATGGCCTTGGTCGTCCAGGCACCTGCCCTTAACCGCCACCCAAAGCACACTGCACCGGCCCCCTAACGGTCCTTCCTGTGGGTGGTGGGCCTGCAGGAAGGTGATCCCACGTCGCCTGTTCGGGCTATACCCGGCCGGATCCCATGGGCAAAGACCCGGCCACCAGGCACTCGCCTGCGAGCACCCACCCCAGGCCTGGCTCCAGGATGGGGCCCCGGTAACGCCAATCCGGGCGACGTAGCAATTCTCCTTTCTTTTTGTCATCACAGGGGTTTTTGTTGAACCGCAATTAGTCTAGCTTGTCACCTAGGACCAGTTATTCTTAAATATTTTAAGAATATTTATTACAACTGATCCCACAGACTGATAATAGGACACTGTAAAGTACATTTTGGCCATTATTTGTACTGTACATGATGTGTGTGTAGTGTTGTGCGTGCCATATGTGAAGTGACAGTAAACGTACTTTAGTCAAGTATGGACCATACTCCGAACAAGTTAACCCTCTGCATTTAACCTGTCAAAGTGCACACACAACAGTGAGTAGTGGGCAACCGGACACGCTCAACTGTGTGTGTGCGTGCGGTTGCTCGTGCGGTTGCCCATGCCCATGCCCACAGTCAGCCCGACTCCCTAACCATTAGCCCACAACTTCCCATGGTACTGATAAAACCATTAATAATTGAAAATCTGAAATATATTAGATTAGATATATATTTAGCTATATATGTGGATTTGATTTTCAAGTCTTGATACGATGTGTGTGTGTGTGTGTGTGTGTGGGGGGCGGCGGGTTAATAAGTGAAGTGAAGTGCCGTATTGTCAAGTATGGTTACCATACTCGAAATTTTACCTCTGCATTTCTAACCCCACTCCCACATCATACGGCACAATCCTGTGACCCCGACCCAAATCCGCCGCCTCCCACCAGCTAGCCGTGCAGTTCCGCGGCACCCCCCACCTCCCCGCAGCCTGAGCTCCAGGTGCACACACAGTAGTGAGTTGTGGGCAACTGCACGCACACGCACAGTGAACACCCAGAGCAGTGGGCAGCTATTGCTCAGCGCCCCGGGAAGCAATTGGGCGTTCGGTGCCTTGCTCAAGGGCACCTCAGCCATGGTATCGAAGGCAGAGAGAGTGCTGTTTGTTAACAATCCCCACCTTCAATTCCTGCCGGTGCGAGAATCGAACCAGCACCACTCCCTAACCATTAGGCCACGACTTCCCCATGACATTTGCTGTCTAAATGTAATTTGCTACTCTAAATAGTCTAAACCTTTATTTGGTATATTACAGGTGAATGGTGCACGGAATTAAACTTATTTAATGAGTTACTCAATCATATTGGAAAAAAGTATTGGCATATTACTGCTTGCATGTTACTCACTTTCAGAAGTAAACTTTATTACTGAGTCTGAGGCTGCATCACCAACAAAGACAGCTCCATCTTTGTTCACAACTATATCATGAGGCATCTTGAACTCCTGAAAATACAGGACAAAATAGTCAAATAATTTTAGTTCAACAAATGTTAGAATACAATCCACATGAAATAAAACACACACATTCAATTCAATTGCAGCTACTGTGGTTCAATTGGCTTCACAAGCTAAAGAAAAGTTTCCAGAACTATAGTGCAGTGCTTGTGATGCAGCTGGTGGTGACAGTTCTTCTCATTGGCTTTGGTACCTATGTTTCTCATATCACTGAAAGAACTTGTTCATCAATTTGTCATGTACATACACAAATAAAGTCATGTCACCACAAATATCTAGGCATTTAGTTCATAGTATAAGTCATTACATGCAAAATGGTTGAGCCAGTTGTTGTAATTGTACGCCTGGTGTGCTTGCAGAACAACAAACCACAACGTATATTTTCTCTCATATATATTTGGTATTATGATTATTTTTCCACCCTAACTCGTCTTTACATTTTTGCACAACATAGACAATGTCAGTGTTAAAAGGTTTACTTGGTAACAATTGTGTTGCTAGTATGGTATTTCACATTCCATTGGGTCAGCATCATGACAGCAGTCTGTTTTCAATCATTAAGATAACTACAGAAAACACAATTTCTGGGAAAATGGGTGGGTTGTGCCTGTGTATATAGCAGCCTCATAGATGAAAAGATTTAAGAGCAAAAAATAGCCCTTTGCTCTATATATCTAGTTTGCTTGCCACAGACATTTCTCTCTGATTTTGACTCTGTTTTTCCACTTCATGTTCGCGGCTCCAACACTCATTATTCCCTTACAATTAATCCAGTCAGTCCGGCTCTTACTAACTACATTGTTATTCAATTCAGCAAATATGTCTTCACCTTGGATAGTAGTAGGTAGAGTTAAGCAACACAAAACATCCTCCCAAAATTGATTTCCCTAGGCATATCTCATATAAACAAGCAACATTAAACTGTCTAAAACATCTGTAGGCCTATTTTATCCAACTGGATGAACAAATTGCCCGCTGATTTTAATCTAGATATAGATTGCTCTTCAAGGTTCTCTGAAACTTCAGTAATATATCTAAAAACAGTGTTGTCAATGAGGGGGATTGATTTTAATTTATTAGCTATGTTTAGTCTAGCATTGCGCTAACCATGTCGATAGCTGAAGGGATCATTAATTTCTTTGCAAAAGCGTGGTTCAATTTCGCTTTGGCTAAATTGTACGAAACCATGCAAGAGGCTAACAGCTTTCTCAATTAAGTATTTTTTTTATGAAGACACTTAGCAGAAGACTTAATCTCTTCAGCTTTTCTTTGAAAGAAGTCCAGTGACTTTCCTGCAAGCTCGCTGTGATGAAAATCTAAACACTTTTTAAATTTGGATGGCCCTAGACTCGCATCTTCTCACAAAGGGCTACCACACATACATGCCTTGCATTGGAGCAATTAACAAAGCCATATTTAATAAAATAGTCCTTGTATCTTCTCGTCCATTATTTTGTTTTCTTTTTAGCTGGTTCACCTCAGCTTGAGGCTCCGACATTTCTCTCACGGGAGTTTTTCACAAGGTGTTTTGACAAATAAATCAGCGGGTAGAATATGACCAGGATGGCTAGTCTCGCTGGCGGGAGCTTGCCTAGCGGCAGTGCCAGCAATAAGTGACTCTGATTCTAGACCTCCTTTTCTGACAAAAAAATGAACTGTGTTGATGTTTTATCTAGCCATGTGAAACTAAAGAAAAATGAAAAGTTTGAGACGTTTAATAAATGTAAATCAAAGGTAGAAACACTACTGAATGTAAAAAACTAGATGAAAATGGCAACTGGAACAAGACGGAGATGGACGAGATGCGATAACAAGGCTCTGTTGGAATCCTACTACTCCAGTAACGCTAGTCAGAGGGGTCACGTGCAAAGGATGTGGGATGAATAGTTACTTCGAAACCCACAATCAGGGTGTACTGCGAAGCAACTAATAGCTCAGTGTTCCAACATCCACAATCGGCAACTGCTATTACAACTTGAGATTGACAAGATAGAACACAAATGCTAAGGCAAGGGGAAGCCAGGACAACAGGTCAGAGGGGAGCCAACTGCAGCTCCCCAACCAGGAATTGAGTACAAAGCAGTATACATTGCATCATCGCGGCTAAGATAAGTGGGCAAAGTGGATCAATACATGACGGCAAAGAAAACAGACAAGCCAAACATATGTATATGTGTATATAATACACACACATCACATTTATCTATGCATATACACCAATTAGCACTTTTCAAAGTTGAGTTGAGTAGAAAGGTGTAAAAAATACAGTGAATAACAATTTGTTGTGTGTGTGGCTGTGTAACCGCAAACTGATAAGGGTGCCAATGTTGACCCCTGTACACTGCAGAAAGCGCCCACAAAGGGCACAAGTGCATCAGAATTGGACCACAGAACAATGAAATAAGGTGGCCTGGTCTGATGAATCACATTTTGTTTTATATCTCGTGGATGGCTGGGTGGGTGTGCATCGCTTACTTGGGGAACACATGGGACCAGGATGCGAAACAGAAAAAGGCAAGCCATCAGAGGAAGTGTGATGCTTTGGGAAATATTCTGATGGAAATCCTTGGGTCCTGCCATTCATTCGGCTGTTACTTTGACACGTATCACCTACCCAAGCATTGTCACAGACAATAGACACACTTTGATGGAAACGATATTCCCTAAAGGCAGTGGCATATTTCACCGGGATTGAGTTTACTCGTATTCGGGAAGGGGGGGTTCATATGTGGGGGACGATTTATCATATTAGGAGGAGTGTGTTCATTTGGGGAATGCACTCATATTAGTAGGAGTGTCTGCACATCAGGGCCACCGTAAAATATCCCTCCTTGCCATAGTTTCTTTAGTGATATACATCAGAGTGTAAACATAAAAAATCTGGGATTGATCGAATAAAGCATTAAGTCTCTTGGTACGCTACACAGAACCATTTCCAGTTAGGTTGGTTTTGAATAACCTTACCTGAGAGTCTGGGCTGTAGGTGTCCAGGATCTCCTTGGATGAATAGTTTATCACAAAGCCGCTGAGTGGATTTGAGCGCCCATATGGTGATTCCCCATTCACAGCATAAATCAGACCACCTGGGTACACACATTTGCATCAGACATACACATATCATGAATATGGATTTTGTTTTCAACCTTCCATGAACATGAGGCAGCTGCACAAGATGAAAGCCTGCATCACAGAAAAAAAATTTTTTTAATGAGCCGCACGTGATTACCTCCTCAATATAAATTGTAAAGTTAACACAAATGTGTTATTTTGGCGAGAAGTCTTCTGGTTTTAAAATTGAACACGTCAACTGAGTTCAATGGCTGCTGACGTTTAAGGAACTTTGAAACTGGGATGCATATTGTACATATTCATGAATCCCAGCATAAAGTTACCTCTGTTCCATAATCTCCGCAGCAAAGAACCATGTCTTTTACAACAGTTGTGTGCTCCAGCTATATAATTCAATTCCCCATATTAAGACCTTCCAGAGGAAAAGCACTCAATTTTTCTCAGCCCTTGAATACAGTAATACCGGACGCACCATGAGCTTGCGTGTAGGCGATAGCAAATACTTCTCCGCCAAATTCTTCCTTCTTGATCTCCTTGACAAATTCTCCAGATTCGGCTACAAAACACTGAATACGGCCATTCTCCCGATCAGCCACACACAGCTCCCGTCTGTCCGGTAGGAAGGCCAGACTGTGGGGGATTCGGAATGGGAGCCTCCTCCGTCTGTCCAACGAACCTGACAGGGAAGGACGACACAGAAGTGGGACTTTAGTGTGGGGATTTGGAATTTGGATTAATGAATGATGCAAAGAAACAGTTTGTGTAAGAAGTGTAGTGTGATGCAGTGTCGTAGGTAGATACATATAGTCAGTCTATTTGGGTATTGGCATTTGTGCTTCATCTAAAGCAGTTCATCCTACAACTGAAAAGTGATTCATTTTCAATATTGCGCTACAAAGCATTGTACCTGACGTAAAAGAAATCTCAACTTTAACTGTCAGCACAAAATATTGGCATATCACAGGTACATTGATAAGAATTCAAATGCATGTTGTCAAGTTGAGCCTTTAAATGTCCTTCCCAGCAAACAAATCAATCATAAATATTTTACTCTTGTGGGCGTGCATGTACCTGCTCCCCAGTGAGAAAGATATTTGCCCTCTGGTGAGAACTTGAGAACCCTGGCATTGCAGTATCCATCAGATATGTAGACGTTTCCGGTTATGGTGTCGACAGCTACATCAGTGGGCTTGCAGAAGTGCTCTTTATCACTTCCTGGTTCAAAGGCTTCACCCAGAACCACCAGGGGCTTGTCCTTGCCCTCGTTGCCCACTTTGAACACCTGGATGAAGGAGGCAGTCATGTTACAGCCTGGCTAGTCAGATATCAGAGATAAGTTATTCAATGTTAAATTCATGGCAACTATACACTCTGTTGACAAATACATAAATATATAGCTCAATGTATTAACATAAAAAAGAAGTCAACCAAGTGAAAATCTTTATCAAATAATAAAATAGATCTTCATCTTGGACTTTCAAGAAGGTACAAATTAGTATATTAAAAAGGGAATTATTCTAAGTCAGTTATTCTCTCTTCAAGTATTACATATCCTGTAAAACTTCCATAATGGAAATGCATTTCCCTTATAAAGGGCAAAGAAAATATAAACATGCAATTTACCTGATGAAGGGCCACATCGGTAACCCAGTAATTATTATGTGCATCGGTAGTTATTCCATGAGGCAAGTAAAATCTGTGAAAGGTAGAAACAGCAAACTCTTTCATTTCCAATTGTTAAAGACATCAATATGTCAATGTGTTTTTAAAATAAAGAAACTAAGTGTAACAATAATGAAACCCATTTTTATTTTTAAAGCTGTTAGAATCCATTTCCAATAGAACACAGGGAAAGCCCAATTTGTGCTTACATGTTTCGTCCAGAGGCCTTGAGGACATTGCCCTTAACTGGATCTACCACTAGAATTGTGGATTGTTGAATTGGACCAAGGGAACGTTGTTGGTATCTGGCCTGGTTGTCAAAAGAGCTGCAACAGAAGACTGCCATGAATTTGCTATACATCGGTAAAAAACGTTAAGAAGTCTATTGTTTTGATGGATATTTATCCATAATAATGTGCGTGAGTTTTTTGTGTGAAAGTAATAGGGGCCACAGAAAAAAAAAGATTTGTGGCACAGGTGACCTGTACTATGGCAAAAAAATAATTATGACAGCAATAAGATATAGTCATGATCTTATGATTAGTCTGAAAGGGAAAAATAGTCACATCACAAAATTGTTATGCATTTATTACATCAAAGTTATATATTATATTAAATATGTAAATATATTTAGACTTTTGTGTCTTTTCAAAGTGTATCTGACTGTTTTCGGACACATTTACCAGTACCCTTTCAATGAACCTCAATCTAACATGAAAAAAGAGTCTTACACACAATAAAATCTCTTTGCCTGAGTAACTACAAAAACTTGCATGCAGTATCCAGCATTCTCTAACACTACAGGGACATTGTTAGATAACCTGAACTTTACACCCTTGACTAATTAAGTCCTAATTGCATACTGATAGATGATAGAGGGACACTCCTGACTCACCTAATGACCTTGCTCATTACCTACCTCTGCTTGTAGGCAAGCACCAGTAAATCTACAAAGTATAGAAGACTATTTTGCATCTTAAAGGCTTGAAACTATTAATATTGTCTCTTGTAAATTACAGTGGACTGATTTGCATGATCAATGACTAGGCTTCAAATTAAGATGTTGAATGTTTCATAAAAGTGTACAAATACGATTACCAAACTAGCTAACCATGTTTTTCCATACACTAGCTGCAAAACAATTTTATTGAAATGCCAAGCCAAACATCTTCACAAAAAACAACAACATTTTCTGCAAATAATAGGCTTTACTCCTCTGAAATATTACCAGGGCCTTCTCTTTTCCATAGGCCCACATAGCCCCAATTTATGCTAATCCAGGGACCTGGGGAGCTAACTAAATTTCACTGGGAAGAGGGGAAACAATATTTTCAGGGCCTAATGACAGGGTAAAATCCTGATCGCTGGAGGAGTCAGTTCAAATTAATAACTCAAACTACAGTGTTTCTCTGAACAAAACAAAAAACTATAAAACTGAGTTGATACACAATGTTGCCAAGAATGTTCAGACAGCCTGAACGACTCACACTGCACAGACATTATCACATTACAGAGGCTGTATGTTTTATACAGCAGGCCTGAGGTAAGACTTTGGGAATTGAATGGAAAAACTAGCAAAAATTGAAATACTCGAATGATGTGGTTTCTCATCTCTAAGTCATTCGCTAGGGTCACACTAGACCAAGTAAAATTGGGATTTATCTTTCACCTGTCTATTAAATGTACATGCAATCAAAGAATGTCGAAAAGATGGTGCGACAAAATATTAAAATAATCACTGATGGTCTCCGGCAATGCTCCAAAACAACATATTCACAGAAGATCTGCATTCAGAAATTACAATAGTTGTAATTTCTGCCTGTCAACGCACTTTCAAAGTAGACATTTTGTAGCCCTCACAAAACAACACATTGGGGTTAGCACACCACTTGTTTAGTTACTTACTTGACACCCCATTGGTGGTCTCCCCTTTGAAAGATGACAAGATTGTTATCTGAGTCAAGGGCCAGACCAGACACCTGACCCAGCTGTAGTGGGTTTTCTGGCCAGTCCATGACCTCCTCCAGGTGGTACCCTACACACATGCATACACAAACAAGCACACACACACACACACACACACACACACACACACACAGAAACACATGCATATACATACACAGATTTACAAAATGGAGGTGGGTCAAGATTCTGCTGTCATCTCCGAAGTCACATGTAAGTAAAATAATTAAATATGGCAGAGGAGATCACTAGCAGGGGGTTATAAAAATAAAATTACATCTGGTCCTCTTATCACCAATGTTTTCCCGGTAAATATCTTAATAATTTTGAATTTGGCTCACTTAAATTATCACAACAGGAGCAGTTTGTATCACTTCAGATACCATTTAATCACAGTAGCGATGCAATCATGTTTCAATGACAAAATGGCAAATATGATGGGTGAATGGCACAGTTTATTGCACCTTAGATGACAGTGTAAAATAACAGGTAAAAGAAAATTAGCTGTGGGTTAATGGATGTATGTCCAAAATTCTGCATGGAATCTTATTGGTGAGTAATGCAGAAGTCAATTGACATTTCACTGCTGATGTGTATTTTCCTACACCTCTTCCCTCAAGATGAACTGTGCAGTGATGATGTTGTCATCTTAGAGTTTTTAGAAGACAAAAAGTCTTGAGGCAAATGTTTAGAAGGCTATGAGTGGTGAACCTATGTGTAGACATATTGATTAATAGGTCACTAAGAGCATTGTAATAGACCCATGACCGTTACTATTGTTTTAGTACTGATTGTAGGGATCAACAGAAAATTTGTTTAATTGTGGTTTATAGCATAAACATTAGTGCATAAATTCTCCAACCAAATATACAATTGTTTACTAAATAAACAGACTATTTCTTGGGGAATCCACATTTAAATGCATTTCAGCAGTTGACTTACTAAATGCTAACTTCTAGAGTGGCAGATACCAGCATTTTGGTTAGAAAATTACTTGAAACAGTTTAGTTTGTGGAACTAAACTAGATGGACCTTTTGATTACATGAAATAAAGGCACTATGCGTAATGCTGCATGTAATCACATTGCCAAAAGATATTGGAGTATGTTCTAAACAATCACAAATAAGTTCAGTATTTTTCAGCAAATTAAATCATGAACACCCATGGCCTCATCTAAAATCTTAATTAGTTTGGCTAAATCTGGCAGCGTATTTAGCCAGTTTTACGTAATATGTCTTGAAATGGATCAATGATAGAAAATATTGTGCTTTTCTGGATGAACGGCTGTAAAAGGCTACTGTAGTGATTGAATGGGCCAAATATTCAAGAACGTCACTCAGCAAAATTTATGCTCTTTAATATTTATGAATTCTCACAAAATTGAAAGAAAAGTTGTCACAGCCCAAATATTTATGACAATCCAGAAATGAATGATTCGTTGTCAGGCTTAAGTAGTTATGTTGCCATCTCCGATTATCTAATAACTACATTCATGTAGTCTGATAGACAGGAACAATTGGGCCAGCCTAATTGATGTTATCGCTGTAAACTATGCCCATTTACTCTGCCTGCAAACAGTCTAGACTTTTGTTTTTTTCGCCCTCAATAGCGCTACAAAAACACCAACCCTCCAACAAACAATGCAGAGTGCCTCTCTTCGAATAATTCACAAGAGGTGAGGAGACATGAAAATGGGAAGTACCAAAAAAAGTATTTTTAGTAGCCACCAAATACAGCAGATGCATGAAAACTGAATTCATTTACACCTGCTTGTCATCATAAATGCATTTGCACACTTGATCAATACCGCTTGGTCAACACATCTGTAGGATGAATCCCTTAGATTTATGGAAGATTTGATTGTGATTCAAGTTAAGCAAGTGATAAAAGTCAGCTTCCGAATGGTACCTGGTTGAAAGACCCCCAAAAAAGTAAACTGGCATCGACCAGAAAGCTACTGAACCAAAACATTCCACTTTATTTTTCTGGGTGATGCCCCAAGCTGATCAGATAGCTTTATTTTAGACACATAGGAGGAATCTGCTGAACAAACACAACGCTGCTTGTGGGAAACTATTTTCATTCATCTCTTTTGAGCTAAATTATCATTGGGGATTCTACAAACAATGGACATGTATGCTCCACTGGGCCTGTCCTCTGCTGGGGCCCAGCTATACGGCCTGAGCCACATTTTCCTTTTCTTAAGAGCAACAATGGACGTACCTCATAGTACATCTGCAGGAGGCATGGATTTGGTTTCATCAGTATTTATCATGTGATTCCTAATTTACTGTGTTGACCACTCCATTTAGCTGATTAATGACAGCAATGAGATGGAAGCAAATGAAGCCTTAAATCAAAAATTATAATGACAGCTCACAGACATATCTATAAGGCACCCAAGAGATCAAATCAACATCAAAAATACACTGTCTCTGATATCACCAAAAGTTCCCCTTGAAAAAACCCACCTTGTTTTTGGGCACCGACCTCGGTGGTGGCAGCATTAGTGGCTGGTTTTTCCAGCTTGCTTCCCGGCGGCCTGGCCGTAGCCTCTAGCTGGTGAAACTTGTGCACTCTATCCCTCACAAGTATTGCATCCTCCCTGTCCCCAAAGCCTAGCCTGGGACTGGGCCAGCCCAGGTCTTTCTTTTGCATTATGCTATCAATTTGAGCCACCAGTTCAGCCTGGGCTCTCAGGGCCTCGCTGGGGTTATACTTATGCTTGTGGACTACATTCTTGCTCTTGCCTAGGAACTTGGACAGAAGGGAATAGAAGTCACCTGCACAGACAGGACAGAGGTAGACAAAAGGAAGGGAAAGAAAGGGGATAGGGAAGGAAGGAAGCAAAGAAAGGGGAGAAAGATGGGCTGTGTAAGTACAGCTGTGGAGAGGGAAAATGTGCTCTGTGTTGGAATTGATGCCACACAGCTGGAAAAAGGGAAGGGCATTAGCTGAAGACACAGGGAGTGATAGGTATGATGTCATGCGTAAAATCTAATGAAATTCCAATGTTAAAAATATCCCATAATAAAGGTTAGGGACTAAAATAGCTTAGTTACTAAGCTTTAGTATGACCCTTCAATGTAAACAGGTTTCAGTGTATGTTCGAATGCTTCATGCGGTGGTTCGGCAGTGCACCACCGTCACTTGTAGTGTGTCAGCTCATGCAAAGTGACAGTGTCAAGAAACCTGTTGTAATTCATCTGGAGCTCTATGCATTCTGGGAAATGCTACAGAACACCTGAAGGAGTGTATAAACTATCTCCCTCTGTTTGAAAAGGTCAGATCCGAAAACAAAAACTGTGTATCACACCCCAACAACACAATGGGAATGTCACCTCAGAGGCAGAATAACACTTTATCTAAAAGACACAAGACCACTGTAATAGATTGACTAAATTAGTCCAGCGCTAATACAAATATTGTAGAGTATTATGAAATAGAAGTATAAAATACAAATTGTCTAATTTCCTTTCCAGTGCTTTAAAAACATTAAACTGCCCACACCAATCCCATCCCAAAGAAGTCATCTTTAACACCTGCCAACCCCAACATAACCTCTAAAACCTTTCTCAAACACACACACACGCACACACTATTCCCCACTCATTGTGATATATGAGTGCTGGCAGCTCCTTATTTATTGAGTCTATCCATCAGAGGCAGGCCCTACAAACACACAGAGACAACGCCAAGAGCCATGAATGACAGTCACCGAATTTGTTCCCTAACAACACGCAGAAGCAAATATAGATATGGATTTATCAACCTGTCCCAATCTGGGAGCTCTGGAGAGGCCCCAATACTAAGATGCTCAGGTTGTCACAGTGATGGAGGGAGGGCGAAAGGGAGGAAAGAAGATATGGGGAGAGGAGAGGGAGAATAAAGCAAGAGAGGGATGGGGTGAAAGAAAATTAGGAGACAGAAAGCGAGTAGGTGACAGATATAAAAGAGCAAGAGGAGAAGGGTAAAGAGGGTGCGAGATGAGACAGATATGGATGAGGCGACATTGCAGAACCAAGGAATAGGGAAGGGAGTCTGATGTCAAAGGAGGAACAAAGACCAGACACCCTCATTAGCACTGAAAGATGAGAAAGGGGGAGAAGGGTTGAAATTAACTAAAGCAGTGCTGAGCGTTAGGCATCAGATACAGATATCTTACTATGGAGTAGTTAGTGTCTTCCATGTTTGTAATACTACTTGAGAATCTAAGCAGAGACTAAGAGATTTGTATCTCTCTTTTGGTGCCTTTGCACAAATGTATTATTCAACAGTATTTCAAGTGCACTTAATGACTCTTCCCGTAGCAGTTGCCTCAAATCTGTATTCATCCAACGGATATGAAAGTAGGGGTGGCAGTAGCAACAGTGGCAATCAAGAGAAACAACGGTAAAGGGAAAGGCGGAGTCATCACGATTGACATCCTGTTAGTTCTGTTGTCATCACTGGACGTCACTGCTCCCATACTGGAAACCATGGCAACAGGGTTAACCCATTTGTTATAGTGTAGGTAGGAAAGCAAAAGAGAGATTGTTTACCTTCATGCCTGGGTGGACAGACCAAGTGGGTTAAACATTATTACCGGCCTCAAAATTAGTTTAGTAAGTCTGTCAAAAAAACATTTTACTGTTACAAAATGATTATTTGGTGTCAGGGGGAAAAAGATCAAATAAAAAAAAAGATATAAGTTGTCGGACAGAAAATATAGGAGTAGTAATTCAGAACACATATGCTGTAAAAGGACAGTCTGAAATAATCAATAAACTGATCACAATAACAGTGCTAAAGAAAAACTGGGAAAATTGACTGTCCCTACAGACAAGAAACCAAGTAATTTACACAGTAAACATATGGATTTGCAGGAGCTGTATGGTGTAAGTCATGTTTGAACAAAGTCTGTTGAAACAGTACCATGGAAGAGAACAGCTTTGCTCCAACTATGAAGCAAACAAGGGCTCAACAATAAATCCTATACCGACTCTGGCTAAATACTATTTTTTTTAACCTAAGCTTAAAACCCTTCAGGGTCATGTCTTCAGAACTGGCATAAGCGTGGTTTTCATTTGTGTACTCCAATTAGCTCATGACTCATGTTAAGCTTTTGTTTATGCATATAAAGGCAGATAGGATGGGAGGGTTTGTTGTTGGGGAACAGACATTTGCAATTTTAGAATGGTTTGCTTTCCACCACAAACATTTTCTTATTAACAAATTATGATAACCCCAAAAAACGGAGAATTTGCTCTTTTAAGGCCCGTGTTCTCAAATGCCCTTGTGGCATTGACCGTATAAGCTATCCAGGATGTGCTGGATAAGCTACCAGCATTCTAACCCTTGTTTTATTGTCAGGAATGTAGTTGCTACAGCTCCTTTTGGCAAGGTTCAGGCTGATAGTTGGCACAAGCTGTCAGAAACTGAGCAAGCGTGACTTTGTGAACTTGTGTACAGCATGATGTCATACAGGCACAGAGGGAACCAACTGTAGGCAGGAAATGATGCATTCGGCTCCTGAAGGAAGAGGAGCACACTGGAGTGTAATTGAGGGACCACTAGTCTCCCAGGGCAACGAGTCCAATCTGGTGTCTTAAATACCCGACAAGGTGGTGATTGGCCATGGTCTTGCATTCAGTCACATCTCATTTAAAAAGAATATGAGCGCACCAAGCAGCTTAACTCATCCTCCAAAGGACTGGTATAAAGCCAGGACATGAGCTTGTTTAATGATGACAGCTCTGACTGCCAGTCAGCCATTGCCAATTTACTACATGCAGCTCAATGAATATTGTCTGCTTATTTAGTCCCAATAGATCAAGCAGTAGCAAGTATGACCATCCTGGCGATGTCTTAAGTTCTTGAAAAAACGAAACCATGTGCTACATTCTAATACAGTTTATCTGGGAAGTATTACTGACTTAATTCAAAGAGTAATAACACTGGCAATTCTTGACAAGATGACTCAAGTTCACACTGCTAAAAGAGCCGATTTTCAGTTTCACAATAGGCACAATTTCTTCTTAATGCACCCACATCTTTAATACATATTTATCCACCTCCTTCACAACATAAAAACATTTGAATTCTGAGTTTGATGGTGCATAACTAAGATTTTGGTATGTTAACTGAATGGAGTGTTTTAGCAGAGTATACACTCCAGAGGGGGAGAGTGCAGTTTATGTGTGTAACTAAAGGACAAGATCCTTGATAAGCAACTCCAGCACTTTTTTTATCTGTTACGCTTATTATTGAATGTGCTCTGTTCTTAACCCCTCTCCAGCTGACGAAAGCAAAGGTGTGCTAAAACAAAAAAATGGAAAGTCCAAAATCTCAGCAGACCAAATAAATTCAACCATTAATTCAATCTACAAACAGGACGAGACACACATAGCATTTATTTGCTCACTGTTCATGCTTTCAACCTCTCAAAAAGTGAATGAAGATGAAGAAATCTGGTGAGTGAGAAACCTGATTGTCTCTATCAAAATGGCTGATTTGTTTGGCGCACTACCTGGCTGCTTATGTCAAAACAGTGCCATTGAATTTTGTGTTTTCAAATTTTTAAATTAATACTCTTTTTGTGAGGAGAGTGATGTAATCAAAAGAAGAGAGCAATACTTGCAGTCACTGTTCCTAAAAGGCTTGAGAATAGTTAAGGGGTATGTATTTCCAAGGCAACCTAAAGGAAGGCTTACATTGGCTGGTTCCTGTATCACCAGTAGCTACCTCATTCCCTCCTCCTCCACTACCTTTTCCAGAAACCAAAGTGTCACACAACAAAATATGGTGGACAAAATGCAAGGAAACCCAGTTCCCAAAGGAAAAATCTGCTTGGACCTAACCCCTCACACTGCTTTAGACTCTGTGGGACAATACTCCTTGACAAATTCTCACAACTTTTTTTCTATTAAGGATCAAACTACATTTTGCAGTCTTATCTTGTCTTTCATTTTCTCTGCAATAAGGTTTGTTTACACCTCCCTTGTAGTATCAGAGCCAATATCACACAGCAAAAGTTGTTTTCAAATGTTCACATTTAAAAGAAAGTGTTACTGAAGCTGCAGTATTCATTGCACTTAATACTGAATTGGTGGATATGGGTCAAGGTCATACCCATTTCTATATTTAATGTATACTTAAATAATCCCAAGAGACACGATAAAATATCTAGTCCTCTTTCCTGTAAATGCTTTCCCCTTCACATTTAGCAGCAATTAGAGAGTAAGTGTGTGCGTGTGTGTGGTTGAGCACAAAAAAAGTTCAGTTTATGTCCTTGCAATAGTTTAAAGTCTGATGGAATTGAATACAGCTATTTGGCCTCTCTAAAAGAAAGCGGATTTAAAAGCAAACTCTGAAAGAAGTCGTCACATGTGAATGAGTGTGTGTTCTGCCTCCTCACGACTACTCACCCTGATCCAGCATCTCCTCCTCTGCTCTCTTTGGCTCCAATAGTGTCCTGTCATCTTGATGACCTTATGTGAAATTCAGGATGGAGAGGCAAAGTTAAGTCAGAAAGGTTTGTTTTTTTTCTTCTCTCTTTTTACAAACTGCACAGCTTGTGACATTTCATGAGCAACCTGTCAAAACATTTGTGCTGGAAGGAAAAACAAAAACAACCTTTAAAGACACATCTCAAACATTGGGCACTGTGTTGGTATTTTGCTTATTTTATAGACTTGATAGCATTCCGTACCTGTCTTATGTTTTCCTGAGTGCATCATAGTCATCATGTTGTCTGGACTGACAGGAATAGCAACGTTGGCTTCTGATGGAATTTGGCGGAATAACTCTTTGGAGCCAGCCTGCATGCAGTCCATGAAGGGGTCTGCATGCTTGCTGTCCATGTAGTACATGATGTAGAAGTTACACATCTCATCGTTGGAGGTACCCCTGAAGGAGAATTAAGAGCACACGTTAAGGGAGCATTGAAAAAAGGTTAAATGGCATAATATCAATACAGAGTGAATTCGGGTGCCCACAGTAATAAAATGTAGAAGGAGGGGGGAGAACACATTTTCTACATTCACAAACAAGCTCAGTTCATGGATGCCATTTGTAGATCTGATGGCAATTTTCCCAACTTCATCAATATGCTACCGCAATTAGAGATTTTTAGGGCAAGCTCGCTTCCCCCCCGAATCAATTTTAATAATGCCAATGCCATGAAAACAGAGGAGAGACTGGAGGGGAGGGGTGTGAGGAGACATTTGGCGTGGGCGAGACATTTCCTGGGAGATGCGTCAATGCACTCTCAGTCACAGCCATGCACACGCTCTCTCTCATGCCTTCCCTTCCCTTGCTCTCCATAGCAACAGGAATGACATGGCACGGCACACAAACCGTGAATATGAACACATTCACACACGCACACACGCACGCACACACACACACACACACACACACACACACACACACACACGAGGGGCTACTCAAAAAGGAAATCATGAAAAATACACGTTCCCAGGAAACTTTCACAATAACGGCCCTGTCTCTAAGCTTAACAATGCTTTCACTACAATATTTGAGTAAATACACACACACAGTCTCCATGCTAACCTAGCTCCTGACAGATGTCTATGACATCGGCCACCAGAGGCCAAGGGAGCATAGGGAAGAGACAAGAATAGAAAAGAAGAAAATCAGGAGATAGAGAATGGAGAGGAGCACTCTTGAGGGAGCGCCACAGCTGCCTGTCACAATGCCCAGTGATGTATAGCTTGGAACCTCAACACCATGCAAACACAAGTGGGGCAAATCCAACAGACAGCCCTGAACGGTCAAACAAGGACCAAAGCTACATCAGCTACAACAGTTTGCATACAGTACCGTGGCTCTCCTTTAACCACAAATCATCTATTCTCTGGGGTGGGGATGTGGGGGATAAAAGACATACTGGGTTAAAGGATGGAGGGCTGTAGATGGCTGTGAGACTTAAAATGTACTTGTAGCAGTAGCACTGTTTATCATGACAGCTTACCCAATGTAAGTTTTTGAGGTCCTCCCCTCTCCGGTGAATACGCATCGGGCTGCAATTGTGTCTCCATACATGACATCAACGCCCTCGGTGGCCGAATAGAATGCCTATATTGTGTAAAACAGAGGTACAGTGAGGTAAAAAGACAAATATTTATTACATTTTAGTTGTGGAAAACTGTAGTTTGTTTTTTGCATTCACATTCACTTTTTTAACAGAGAGAAACCGTACAGCTTCCCCTGTTTTCCACCCTATGGTACACCATCATGATATATAAAAAATATTTTTAACTGTGGCTTTACAGACTTGTAGGGGGTTTAATATTGGTCAGACAATCAAATCCATTCCCCAGCGTTTAAAAGAAGGAATTCTTGTTATTTTATTCTGTGGGTTAAATCAGAGCAAGAACGGTCAAAGTAAAGTCAAAATAATGCACATTAATTTTATCAATTACATTGCAAACATGTTACAAAATGAAGGTTTTAACTTTACATTCATTATTGTAAACCAGAGGGAAAGAGTGAGTGGTGAGCAAGAAGTTGGAGAAGCCATACTTTAGATATTCAAAACTTATCAGCCATCTGATTCAGCCTCTTTTCCCACTGCACAAACAGCATCAAATCAGCCTAGTTCATAGCACTGTTTTATCAGACCACCTGGACAGCGACGTGTTGTGCAGTATAATGTTAAGAGAATGAATTAAAGCATTTTTTGTAATTGACATGTTGATTAAATTCTCTACATGTATACTGAAACTACAGTCCACTACAGTTCCCATTTTATATTATCTTGCTGCTACATTGCTGGCCAGAATTTCGTGAATAAAGAAAACCTTTTGAAAAAAGCTGATTCAACTACTGTGTTGGCTTTGTCCCTCAACACCGCTCAATTTGGCTGAATCTGCACTGGAATAGATAATAAATTAGATAAGCAAGTACAACAAAATGTGCAACATAACAAATATCTTCTAAGTCCCAAATAGAAAAAGTTAGCCATTTTCATGGTTGTGTAGAAACCAGGAATTTGTTGCTCTATTCTGTTGTACCGAGCTTGTATCAAACCATGACCGCAATAAAATGCAATACATACTGAACCGTAACTTTAGTGTAACATTGCACATCTTAATAGATAATAAGGCCCTGATAAGGTGCATATTAACATGAGTATGTACATATGACCAACTTTGCAATATACTTTGAACCTATTACCCAATTAATGCATATTTCAAGCACCTGGATATACAGTGAACTGACTATTTCTCATTACAAGATCTACTACTACAGCACTTGGCCAAATTATGCTAGTTATTATTGCATGCTTATTGTTATTATTATTGTTATTATTGCATTTGAGGGAAAATTCTAGAATATTTTTCCTGTGTTGTTTTTTGACAGCTCAGTGTATGCGGCTGGCTAGTTATGTAATTGTGGCATTCATAAATCTTTTTTAAGCCTTACATATCTAGGCAATGGGTTCAGTGGCTAGACAGTTGGCTGTCATGCGTGAGTGGTCTGTATCCAAGATAAACAGTGACTGGATCTATACAAGGCATGTACCCAACTGGGACCTTGTGCCACCTGGATGTGACTGTATTTTCCAAAAGAATTTAACATAACCAAGTGTATGTATATTCTAATAATCATACTAGGAATGCACGTAAATGCAGATGGGCTAAACAATAACAAATATTTCCTGCAGCAGCTCCCTTAGTCTGTGTTCCTCTGTTTGTGGCATTTTGAAGGGCCTGACATTGCCTGACAGCAACACAGCAGGCGACGTGTGTGTGTGAGATAAAACCTTGTGGGAATGGAAAGGGCAACATGCAGGCAAGGCGCATGTCCATTCAAATATGTGAAGCCTGAGGTATAAGATCATTGTCATGCACAAGCCTGACATATGGGATCACAGCAGGGCAAGGTGATTGTTTCTCCTGGACTTTGAAAAGTTAACATTTATTTGGACCAGGTAAAGCTAGCTTTTTACCATTCTGCATCTCTCCTTCATCTCTTACTATCCTGTCTTCTGCATGAGTCACCCTTCAATTATGGCAGTGCAGTGGAAGATACAACAATCTCAGCCTGGAGAGAGGAACAACATGGATTTTGCAGTGTATGGAGAGATTCAAACAGCTGGAGGGTAGAATATCAATCTGAATGTTGTCCAAGTGGTCTACATGCAATGCACTGTGATAACTCCCAAATAATAGATTGCAATCCACAATTGGTTTGATCTATTACGCATACAAATCAATGTAATATTAATAGTTTAAAAGATATTATTATCTGTAAGTAACAAAAATGTCCGTAACATCTGACAATTTCTGTATCTAATCCACAGCAGTGCATAGACCCTGTCTGACTGAGTAAACAATTTCAGGTCAACCACCCTCGATACTGAGCTACACAGCAAGCAGTGAACTAATCTTGTTAGTTGGATTTGTACATTGCACAAAACCCAAGCATGAACCAAATAAATCTGTCATAGCAAGCTTCAGGAACTCCGGATCCTGTCTCAGTATCAGTTCAGGAATACGTCATTTTTAAATTGTGATATACTTTTTCAAATGAAAAGCAATATAAAAGGTGATGTTTCTGATTGACTTGTTTTTTATTTTGTAACTCAAGACAACTATCAAATCCATCATAAATCTGCACGCTGTCCATTAATTGCATACAGTGGGACAAGTTATCCCTTTCCTCAGCGTGAGAAATGGTTGGAAAATACAAGCTGTTGCGTGAGATTGTGAGTGGTGAGTGTGTGAGACTTGAGAGCCCTGATAACACTAAGATGCCACAGCACCTGCCTGCCCCCCACACATCTTCGGCATTGTTGGAAAGGGATAGTGCTTCTTTGGGTAATTAAGCTGTCATTAGAAGTAACAGGACTAGCAACATGGTATCTAGGAGACATTTTTTGGTATTGTTGATCTGGCCAATCGCTCTTAAGGTTGTAATATTCATCAGGCTAAGTACGTGTACGCCCATGCAGGATAGCTGCCACACATATCCTTTGTTCGTTTTGTGCATGTCTCCCTAGGTCTTGAATGTATGCAGTGATTCCCTACCATTGTTTTGAGGGTTTGTATCTATTCCTGGCCATCTATGCTATTTCAGTAATGGTCTGCAAAGACAAACACAGACAGCATACTTGTGGCAACTGCGGCGACTGCCGTCCAATCAGAGTCCACTTCCCATCTCGAATCCTGTATCCACTGACAACCTGGCCTGTGACGGAAAAGTTTTCACATCTTAAATGGAAATCTCATTATGGAGCTAGACATGTATATCTAAATCCAGTATCTTTGTTTCAAAACAGATTGGTTTAGATTCAAGTAGCCTCCTATTCAACAGATCAATCTGCTATTGTTTCTGATATAACATTAAGACAGACTGAGAACCATTTTATATTGAAATTATATAAAATATTACTTACCGAGACGATGTGTGTGGGTCCTGAAGGCAAATGGGTACATTGGATATGAATCATATTCGCAAGCAATATCAGCGTTGGTAACTGTGGAACAGTCATTTAAAAAAATCACTGAAATGTCACATTAATGCATTTTAGAAATCTCATAATAAAGATATCACTTAGAACACATAAGTATTAGCTATTAGCTAAGAGAACTTAGCAAGAAGTTCCAACACCTTTTATCAAAAGATCACAGACCAACACAGGGGCGGGGGGGGGGGGGGGGGAATCACTACACTGCACATCGTTTTGGTTGCTAAATGCCTGTTGACATCGACACAAAGATATTTGACCAATGTTTGTATGGCAACAACAAGAACAAAAAATACATTGCCAACAAATAAATTAAACACAATACCACTACAGTTACCACCAGTTCTTTGGCTCCAAGATAAAATGAATATACTGTATTTGTGTAATAGCCTGTGCAGAAAAGTACCTGGCTAATCTGGACTGATAAATCTTCTAATTCCAGTGCCCCTACATGTTGTAATTATCACATAAATGTGGATGGAGAAGAAGTCAATAGTGAGAAATGAATGGAGGCTGACTGACAATGTAATGAGGGGTGGACAAAGGGTTGAAAAACCACTGGTCACCAGATTTCTGTATGTAACTTAGGCATGCAAAGACACTTTTACACACTAATAATTAATACCTCTACTGCCTGGAGGGATGACGGTATTCACAGACATCATCAGATACATGCCAGCAATGAAGGGCTGTCTGTGGAGAGGAAAGAGATTGATTTTAAAAAGCATTGCAGACAATTATACCAGACCAGAACAACCTCTAGAATGGATTTTCATGGAAACTAATGAAATAAGCTTTTTACACAATTAGACTAATAAGGATGTATGGTGAGCCATTTAAAAATGAAAACATTCCACTCCTCAAAGGGGCACTGACCCTCTGTTAATCCTGTTGTACATCCATTTTTCTGGAGTTAATACAAGAATTACTGAGAGGATTTATTTCTGGGTTCTACATCTTTAAAGTGTCATAGAATGTAAGGTTAAGTGACTTCAAAACTACTTTCAACTACACAACATGCTATTAAAGATCAAGTTCCAACAAGAAGTTCAGTACAGTAAATAGTTAATCATTAACAAAAGAAAGGTATACAAAGTATACAAGTATACAAACAATTGAAAACATGATTGAAAAGGTAGGGTTTGAGCAGATTCTTAAAATGGCAACGCAAATGACCATTTCTGATGGAAACAAGAATTTGGCTAATTGACTCAGTACTCAGGGACTCAGTCCCTGGGATTCTGCAGAGGCTTCCCCTTTTGAGTAAGCCAAAATAGAGTGGGCGAGTGCTCAAAAGTGTCTGTGCAGCATCAGGTGTGAAATATGGAGACAGTGGACGGTGCGACATGATGCTGGAGGAGCCATCCGTCACATCATTCTTACTCTATTTCTTAAACAGGAGAGACACCTGAGCACTTTGGTGGTGAGGCTGGCGTTACTGGGCATCTTGCCGTGCAGAGTCACCCCTATTTATCTGTCATGTTGTGGGTGCAAAGGCAGGAGGCAGGAGGTAGGTGTTTTCTTGCAAACCAGGGATAACACAATGGTATTTACAACCCCAATATCCAATAGGAACAAGACAAGGGGCCAGCTGTTCGTACGTTTCTAACTCAGTTAGCTGGATTTGAATATCGACAACTTGTCATAATCTTGGATTTCAAGATTGGATCTTGAATTTTGGATTTTCATTGTCATTCAATGGTCATTCTGGACATGCTATCATAGCAACAAGTCCCTTATCTTAAAACCTGCTGGGGAGCAAGCTTATTCTATGTAAACAAGGTTAGACTGCAGCTTTATAAGGAGAGGTGATACAGGTAGTCTGTAACAGCCATGTCTTGCATGTTTTTATGCGATTCAACCCAGTGATACTAATCGTAAACAACAAGTGTGTTCAAAGAATAGAATAAGCCAGATCATGATTAGCAAGATGATGTTATCTTGGATTATTACATCTCAGATGCAATAAGCAACATACGAAGAACAGGCACCAGGACTGTCACAGGGAGCAAACAGACATACAGGGCAGGTGATTACACAATAGACAACAGCTTGGTGATTGGAGTGAGACACGAGGTGCAGGGAGACAGGAGACACAGACAAGGCCAGGACCAGAACACTCCCAGGGAGACACCAAACACTAGGGCTGGGGAAAACAGAACTAAACAAAATGGGCACAGACCTGGCTGTGACATTATCAATTAACATCAAATCCTAATGCCAGCAGCTGCAACTGTTCTATTCATGAATATTCTCCTCGTTATGTTGATTTTTCTCATTTACCGCTTGGTGGAACAGTTATGATTTGCTGTCACAATCTATCTTTTGATGCGTTTCTGTTGCATCGCAGTTGATCATTGAGTTTTATTTAAAGTATTTTTTCCAATTCACAAATGTTCATTTCGGTTTGTTGAATAATATTTAGCAGTTAGTTTCAATATATAGCTGAGCGTCATTAAACTCAAAATAGAGTGAAGACTAGTTCATAAGATCTGGAGAGTGACACATAGTTATTTTCACTGTACTCTGTACACTGTATTTTGACACTATTGTGAAGAAAGAATGGGAATGTAAGGTTTTCAAAGTAAAGGCTGGCATGCATTCAACAATATTTGGATCCATAAAGTGTGAGCCATGCAGCAAATCTCTGATATAATGCAATGGAGTACAGAGCCAAACATTTTTTCACTGTATCAACACTGCATACTGTTTACATACGAAATATTTGCCATTACCGATAAAATACTTACGGTTTGGAAGTCATTCTTAATGTAAGTCCTGAGCAGTCTTTATGGTGGTCTGTAAACAGAAAATTATTTAATTGTCAGTCATCTTCATTTTAAATCATGAACCACACAATAGTAACTTGAATGTATGGAGCCTATTCTCATCTGAAGGTGCCTATAATCAACTGGAAAGGCATGATAATGTTTTAATCAATTACAACACAGTCTCACTCGCCACACTCGGCACAAGCCCCTTAATTGGAGGTTTTCCCTTCAATAAAATGTAATATTTGAACGTATTACTTACTTGGTAGATTTCAAATTTCTGTTGTTATTTTCTATTATTTTAATCAATTAGAAACAATTTAATTCAATTTTTTTGTCTTGTTTTTACCTGGACTTTGAAAATATAAATAGCACTTATGAATAATATTACATGCACATTGATAACTAATTACATATTCATAAGGAATTATTGGACTATTAAGATGCAAAAGATTGACAGTTACGAACATGCTGCTTTGGTCTCCTGTTGACAAGGTTGTCTATTGTCTAACCTAACGTTCTGTGTGCACTAAAGTGCACCACAGAGGCTATTTTCAGTAGATGCACATCAACTAGGATTTTCCTGGGCAGCCTACTAAAATGACAGATACGTTTGCCCCCAACAGAGGTTATTTTAAATAGCGCTAGATTCAGTTTCAACAGTGTGCCGACAGGCTCGTCATGCACACTTTATATTATTTGAATATAAAGTTTTACAATTGGGTGTGATTTCAGTTATTTCTGTGGAGGAGACTGCAACAACTTGAGTCAACTGTATACTAAATAAACTGCCATATTCAATTTGTGCTTGACTATCAAAGAACAATTATTGTGTTAAATATGTACATACCGTGGTGGGTAATGCACTGTACAGTAATTATCATAGACTATGACACAACAAGTGATAGGAAACATAGCATAATTAAAATACTTGTAAATACTGATTCTCTGTTTCAATGCAGCAGTTACCAACCCTGGTTATGTGGAGCTGGAAAAACAGTTATTGTAAGTGATTGTAGGAAGATCAAGTTTGTTTGTAGTATAATTATATGGTTGTCAGCAGCGCAAAGCTTTCACAATCCTAAATAATTGAGCAAAACAGCATTCTGTCCCTCTGGTCAATCTATACAACAAAGGACATGATGTTTAATCACAAAGGTTAGTATTTCTCACCTCTAAAAGCACTGATATCCCCATAATGGATCTGCAATACGAAGTATGTGATCTTTGACTTTCCTCCGACTTTAAACCCCACATCTGAGAAACCAATGCAGATGGGAAAAACAAGATAGTTAAGGAGGAAGAGAGAACAGAGGGAAATGGCAATGTAGAGAAAGAGAGAAAAGAGAAAGCAAAACAAGAGATAGATCCAGAGAGAAACCTGGAGTGAGAGCTAGGGAGAGTATAGAAAATTACAACCTCTAGGGTTGGCTGATGTGCACTGATAAAATAACTCATTGTCGAGCAATCAAAATATCCCAGACTAAAGCCTGGGGATTAGTAATCAAGGATATGCCTCTCTGGGGGACTGAGAGCTAGAGGTAAGGAAAGAAAAGAGGTACAAGGAAAGAAAAAGGAATAAGAGAGAGAGGGAAAGCTTAGGGACACAGATTTTGTTGATGGGAGAGAGGAATGAGTAAGTAGGTAAAAATTGGCTTAAGTCGCTAAATTTGTACAAAGAAAAATCGGGATGAGAAGAAAACGACAGGTAAAAGAGGGAGCTATGGTGAGACTACCTCTGGGCAATTTTGTGGGTGGTGCGTTGCGGGCCCAGGCATACATGATGGCACCATCATCCTCACAGGTGCCCTGGGAACTCCCACAGTCCCTAGGAAAACAAAGCGCTTGTCAGTAGAACTCCGGGCACATAGATTCAAGAAAAAGAATATCAATGGCTGCCCAGTTTGACTTGAAAATTGACATGATGATGTCAGGGGTTATTCAAAGGAGTGCTAATCTTGCGTCTGTTCTTTTTTCCAGAGATGAGATCTATGAGATTGCTTCGAAAGGAATACTGATTGTCTCTACAAACAATAATGTGATGGACAGAAAAAGGCAGCAATATGCATTTATCTGTGTATTTCAGCTTTCAATTTTTCCAGCACAATGTAATCTGAAAGAATACTGCACACCTAGATGCATTAACATTTAGAATCTGTCAGTTCATTGGTACTAGCCACACGTCTCTCACCAACATCGGTACAATACAGTCCATTGACCTCATATCAGGACAAAAAATAAGGTAATAGGCTAGTACACCACACTCTGTTTTTATTAACTGCCAGGGAAGATATTACTTAATATCTGTTCCATTTGAATACACTGTGCTCAATAGAGTGCAAAAGGGAAAGACATTTTACGGGAAGATAATCTCACGCTTGCAGATTCAATTTCATGCTTTCCTGAATTCTTGGTTGCTCAAGAACACAGGTTGCGGCCATTTTCAAACAAAATAATTATTATCTTTACATTTTTCCTTTCTTTTCCAACCTGCTCTAACAAAGAGAAGCCGTTTAGTTGAGAGGATCACCTGGTAAGTAAAATAGATAGTGGCACCACTGGTGGATAACTATGTTGTTATACTCTTGCTCACTGCTATGGCTGAGTTTTGTTTGGGTTTTTACAATACCGGTGCCAAATTGATACTTAAAAAAGGTTTTTGGTGCCTAGACCGATACAAAACATACAAAAAAAGAATGGCTTTTGAATGGAAGAAAAAGCCCTACTCGTCTGACATGGTCTTGGAATTTATTAGTTCCAGCTTGCATTAATGTAAATTCTCAGTAGGGAAATTATTTGACCAATTATACAAGCAGATGAATGCAGTATATTTAAATAAACATCTCACTCACTTATGTGGCTCTGAAATAAGGCACCAAAATCTACGTTCTAATTAGGTCCAGTGGGCCTATATTCCGGTCATATAGGTACCGGTGCCATATTAGCATCGAGATTCAATAACAAACACTGCCTCGGCAGTCATGAATGGACTTGGGATGTGGTGGGGGTTCCATTTTTATCTGAGCTCTCTTTTAGCTCAGTGTGTATGTGGTACATTCTGATTGGTAGTCACATAGTATGGCCTATTTTCAAGCCTCCCCACTGATCCTCTAGAGCTTCTTTTGATTTTGAGCACAGCTTCACACAGAGCCATGTCAGAATATCTCCTTTTCACACTTGGAATGCTAAATGTCCTTTTGGAGGGGGAGCAAAATAGAGGGGGAGTGAAAGAGCAACATTAACCCCACAAATATCTTACAAGAGCTGAATTTTGTATGAAAAAGAGGATACATTAACAAATGAAAGCTTGTCCTAATAATGGCATGCTTGTTGACTTGTTGAAACAGCCATTCAAACTGTACTCTTCAATGCAGGTTCTACTTTAAACACAGATTTAATTCAAAAATGTAAATTAAATACAATTTCATGATATGAAATAAAACTGAATAACGGTTCATAAGACAACAAAAGTCTGTCTCTTTAAGACATAAGAATCTATTAATGCTATGCCGTCTGCTTTTGTAGACACTGTGGCAATGTTGTCTAATGACGGCTTTGTTATTCCCACATTGCCTGAAGAGAACATTCTAAATGTAGAGTAAGATAAACACACCTCCTATGTGAAAAGGTCCCTCAGAGCCCTCACACACATACATGCAGTCACACACACTCCACCCCGCAGGGCCTTCGAGGATCCCCGTTGTCAAGGTGGCAGCAGTTGCTATGGTAACAAGCAAGTTTATTGGTGAGTGTCTGAGATAAGCGGTCTGTCTCTCTCATGCTTTTTCTCCCTTCCTGTCTCTCTCATACGCTCTGTAGACATTTTCCCTCTCGGCTCTAGGGAGACAATAGCCATCCCACGCATTAGCCACCTCTGTCATACAAAACTATGACTAAACAGTGGTCCAGCTTATTCCTCCTCAGTGACAGAAAAAAACAGCAGTTCTTTCCACTGATACTGTAAGAGCTTGAGGACCTGGTGCTTTGTAAATTATTGTGGGGCGCAGTATTAAAACTTCAGACTTACTATGCATGAGATTAAACTAGTGCACAGTGCCATGTTGATGAAAACATCTACACATTTTGTTCATTATATTAATATATGTGTATATATATATCTATATATAGATATATATATATGTGTATAGATATATAATGTTATATATATATATTGTATAGATTATATTATATATATATATATATATGTGTATATATATAATATATTTATATATATATATATATATATATATATATATATAGTGTGTGTCATATATATATAATATATAATATATAATATAATAATATATATATATATATATATATACCCTCCTTGAACGCCACCCTTAACGTGTGGAGGGGTTTGAGTGCTTGAATGATCCCAGGAGCTATGTTGTCGGGGCAATAAGCCCCTGGTAGGGTCTCCCATGGCAAACTGGTCCTAGGTGACTAGCCAGACTAAGTGCGGTTCACAAAAACCCCTATGATGACCAAACTAAAGAGAATCGCTACGTCGCCCGGAGTGGCGTTACGGGGGCCCACCCTGGAGCCAGGCCTGGGGTGGTGCTCGGCAGGCGAGCGACTGGTGGCCGGGTCTTTGCCCATGGGACCCGGCCGGGTGTAGCCCAAAAAGGCGACGTGGGATCACCTTCCTGCAGGCCCACCACCAACAGGAAGGACCGTAGGGGGGCGGTGCAGTGTGTTTTGGGCGGCGGTCAGGGGCAGGTGCCTGGATGACCGAGGCCATGCACAAGGTCTCTAGCGCTGGGGACATGGAATGTTACCTCGCTGGCAGGAAAGGAGCCCGAGCTTTTGCGGGAGGTAGAGCGTTACCGGCTAGATATAGTTGGCCTCGCCTCCACGCACAGCCTAGGTTCCGGATACATTATCCTCTAGAGAGGCTGGACTCTACATTTCTCTGGCGTTGCTCGCGGGGAGAGGCGGGCGGGCTGGCGTGGGCTTGCTCATACCCCCGTGGCTCAGCCGCCACGTGTTGGGGTTTACCCCGGTAGACGAGTGGGTCGTGTCCCTGCGCCTTCAAGCCGGGGACCGGTCTCTCACTGTTGTATCGACCTATGGGCCGAACAGCAGTGCAGAGTACCCGGCTTTCTTGGGGTCCCTGGGAGGGGTACTGGATAGTGCACCGACCGGGGACTCCATTTTTCTGCTGGGGGACTTTCAACGCCCATGTGGGTAACGAAAGTGACACCTGGAGAGGTGTGATTGGGAGGAACGGTCCCCCCGATCTGAACGCGAGCGGTGTTTTGTTGTTGGACTTTTGTGCTAGTTACAGTTTGTCCATAAAGAACACCATGTTCGAGCACATGGGTGTCCATCAGTGCACGTGGCACCAGGGCACCCTAGGCCGAAGGTTGATGATTGACTTTGTTTGTTCATGTCCTCTGGACCTCCCGCCACGTGTCTCGGACACTCGGGTAAAGGGAGGGGCGGAGCTGTCAACCGATCACCACTTGGTCGTGAGCTGGATCCGCTGGTGAGGAGGAAAGCGACAGACCTGGCAGCCCAAGCGTATTGTGAGGGTCTGTTGGGAACGTCTGCGGAGCCTTCTGTCAGCGAGGTCTTCAACTCGCACCTCCGGGAGAGTTTCTCACAGATTTCGGGGGGGCTGGGGACATTGAGTATGAGTGGACTATGTTCTCGGCCTCCATTCTCGATGCGGCGGCCCGGAGCTGCGGTCGTAAGTTCTCTGGTGCCAGTCGCGGCGGCAATCCCTGAACCCTGTGGTGGACACTGGAAGTAAGGGATGCTGTCAAACTGAACAAGGAGTCCTATCGAGCCTGGTTGGCTTGTGGGACTCCGGAGACAGTTGACGGGTATCGGCAGGCCAATCGTGCCGCGGCTCAGATTGTCGCGGAGGCGCAAACTCGGGTCTGGGAGGAATTCGGGCAGGCTATGGAGAAGGACTACCCGACGGCCGCAAGGAAATTCTGGCAAACTGTTTGCCGACTCAGGGGGAGAAGCGGTTCTTCACCAACACTGTGTACGGTGCGCGCGGGGAGCTGCTGACCTCAACTGGGGACGTTGTTGGACGGTGGAAGGAATACTTAGAGGATCTCCTCAATCTTGCCGTCACGTCTTCCGAGGAAGAAGCAGAGGCTGAGGACACGGAGGTGGACTCGTCAATCACCCAGGCGGAGGTCACCGAGGTGGTTGGTGGGCTCCTTGGTGGCAAAGCCCTGGGGGTAGATGAGATCCGCCCCGAGTATCTTAAGTCTCGGGATGTTGTGGGGCTGTCGTGGCTGACACGCCTCTTCAACATTGCGTGGCGCCTTGGGACGGTGCCGCTGGACTGGCAGACCGGGCGTAAGTGGTCCCCCTTTATAAGAAGGGGGACCGGAGGTGTGTTCCAACAACAGGGGGATCACACTCCTCAGCCTCCCTGGTCAGGTCTATGCCAGGGTACTGGAGAGGAGAATCCGTCCGATAGTCGAACCCATCGGATTCAGGAAGAGCATGTGGGTTCGTCCTGGCCGCGGAACACTGGACCGGCTCTACACACTTCATCGGGTGCTTGGGGGTTCATGGGAGTTTGCCCAAACAGTTCACAATGTGTTTTGTGGACCTGGAGGAGGCGTTCAACCGTGTCCCTCGTGGTGCCCTGTGGGGGGTTGCCGGGAGTACGGGGTCCGGGGCCCTTTGCTCAGGGCCGTCCGGTCCTTGTATGACCGGAGCAGGAGCTGTGTTCGCATCGCCGGTAGTAAGTCGGACCTGTTCTCGTTGCATGTTGGACTCCGCCAGGGCTGCCCTTTGTCACCGTTTCTGTTCATTGTTTTAATGGACAGAATTTCTAGGCACAGCCAGGTGCCGGAGGGTGTCTGTTCGGGGGGCACAGGATTTCTTCTCTGCTATTCGCAGATGATGGCAGATGGCTGTCTCTTTAAGACATAAGAATCTATTAATGCTATGCCGTCTGCTTTTGTAGACACTGTGGCAATGTTGTCTAATGACGGCTTTGTTATTCCCACATTGCCTGAAGAGAACATTCTAAATGTAGAGTAAGATAAACACACCTCCTATGTGAAAAGGTCCCTCAGAGCCCTCACACACATACATGCAGTCACACACACTCCACCCCGCAGGGCCTTCGAGGATCCCCGTTGTCAAGGTGGCAGCAGTTGCATGGTCAAACAAGCAAGTTATTGGTGAGTTGTCTGAAAAAGCGGTCTGCTACTCTGCCTTTCTTTTTCTCCTTCCTGTCTCTCTCATACGCTCTGTAGACATTTTCCCTCTCGGCTCTAGGGAGACAATAGCCATCCCACGCATTAGCCACCTCTGTCATACAAAACTATGACTAAACAGTGGTCCAGCTTATTCCTCCTCAGTGACAGAAAAAAACAGCAGTTCTTTCCACTGATACTGTAAGAGCTTGAGGACCTGGTGCTTTGTAAATTATTGTGGGGCGCAGTATTAAAACTTCAGACTTACTATGCATGAGATTAAACTAGTGCACAGTGCCATGTTGATGAAAACATCTACACATTTTGTTCATTATATTAATATATGTGTATATATATATAATCTATATATATTTATATACATATAGGTGTATAGATATATTAAGATTATATATTATATATATTGTATATTAGATTATATATATATATTATAGTATATGTAGTAGTATATATACTATATATATATATATGTGTGTATAGAATAATATATATATATATATATATATATACCCCTCCTTGAACCGCCACATTAACGTGGTGGAGGGGTTTGAGTGCTTGGATTATCCTTGGAGCTATGTTGTCGGGGCAATAAGCCCCTAGTAGGGTCTCCCATGGCAAACTGGTCCTAGGTGACTAGCCAGACAAAGTGCGGTTCAACAAAAACCCCTATGATGACCAAACTAAAGAGAATCGCTACGTCGCCCGGGGTGGCATTACCGGGGCCCCAACCTGGAGCCAGGCCTGGAGAGGGTGCTCACAGGTGAGCACCTGGTGGCCGGGTCTTTTCCCATGGGACCCGGCCGGGTATAGCCCAAAAAGGCAAAGTGGGACCACCTTCCTGCAGACCCACCACCCACAGGAAGGACCCTAGGGGGCCAGAGCTGTGTGTTTTGGGCGGCAGTCAGCGGGAGGTGCCTGGATGACCGAGGCCAAGCACACGGTCTCTAGCGCTGGGACATGGAATGTCACCTCGCTGGCAGAAAAGGAGCCCGAGCTTGTGCGGGGGGTAGAACATCGTTAAGCGGCCTAGATATAGCGGCCTCACCCTCACGCGAGCCTGGTTCTGGGTCCATATCCTCGAGAGAGGCTGGAATCTACATTTCTCTGGCGTTGATCGCGGGGAGAGGCGGCGGGATGGCGTGGGCTTGCTCAAAAGCCCCGCTGCTCAGCTGCCATGTGTTGGGGTTTACCCCGGTTGACGAGAGGGTCGTGTCCCTCCGCCTTCAAGCCGGGGACAGGTCTCTCACTGTTGTATCGGCCTATGGTCCGAACAGCAGTGCAGAGTACCCGGACTTCTTGGGGTCCCTGGGAGGGGTACTGGTTAGTGCACCGACCGGGGACTACATTGTTCTGCTGGGGGACTTAAACGCCCATGTGGGTAACGACAGTGACACCTGAAGATGAGTGATTGGTAAGAACGGCCCCCCGATCTGAACCCGAGCGGTTTTGTTGTTGGACTTCTGAGCTAGTTACAGTTTGTCCATAACTAACACCATGTTCGAGCACAAGTGTGTCCATCAGTGCACGTGGAACCAGGGAACCCTAGGCCGAAGGTCGATAATCGACTTTGTTGTCGTGTCATCTGACCTCCGGCCACGTGTCTCGGACACTCGGGTAAAGAGAAGGGCGGAGCTGTCAACCAATCACCACCTGGTCGTGAGCTGGACCCGCTGGTGGAGGAGGAAGTCGGACAAACCTGGCAGGCCCAAGCGTATGGTGAGGGGCTGTTGGGAACGTCTGGCGGAGCCTTCGGTCAGCGAGGTCTTCAACTCCCACCTCCGGGAGAGCTTCTCAAAGATCCCGGGGGAGACTGGGGAAATTGAGTCTGAATGGACCATGTTCTCATCCTCCGTTGTCGATGCGGCGGCCCGGAGCTGCGGTCGTAAGGTCTCTGGTGACAGTCGCAGCGGCAATCCCCAAATCCGGTGGTGGACAACGGAAGTAAGGGATGCTGTTAAACTGAAGGAGTCCTATTGAGCTTGTTTGGCTTGTGGGACTCCTGAGATAGTTGACGGGTATTGGCAGGCCAAGCTTGCTGCTGCTTGGGTGGTTGCAGAGGCAAAAACTTGGTTCTGGGAGGAATTCGGGGAGACTATGGAGAAGGACTACCGGACCGCCGCAAGAAAATTCTGGTAAACCGTTCACCGACTCAGGGTGGTGCTTCACCAACACCGTGTACGCTGCGGGCGGGGAGCTGCTGACCCCAACTGGGGAGGTTGTTTGATGGTGGAAGGAATACTTTAAGGATCTCCTCAACCCTGCCATCACGTCTTCCGAAGAGGAAGCAGAGCCTGGAGACCCCCGGAGTGCGTACTCCCGCAATCACCCAGGCGGAGGTCGCCGAGGTGGTCGGTGGGCTATTCGGTGGCAAAGCCCCGGGGTTAGATGAGATCCGCCCCGAGTATCTTAAGTCTCTCGCCGATGTTGTGGGCTGTCGTGGCTGACACGCCTATGCAACATTGCATGGCGGCTCCGGTCCCCCTTCATAAGAAGGGGAACCCGAGGGTAGGTTCCAACTACAGGGGCATTACACTCCTCAGCCTCCCCAGTAAGGACTACGCTAGGGTACTGGAGAGAAGAATCCGTCCGATAATCGAACCTCGGATTCAGGAAGAGCAGTGTGGGTTTCGTCCTGGCCGAGGAACACTGGACCAGCTCTACACACTTCATCGGTGCTTGAGGGTTCATGGGAGTTGCCCAACCAGTTCACATGTGTTTTGTGGACCTGGATAAGGCGTTCGACCGTGTCCCACATGGTGTCCTGTGGGGGTTTACCGGGAGTACGGGGCCCTTTGCTAAGGGCCGTCCGGTCCCTGTATGACCGGAGCAGGAGCTGTCTTCGCATTGCCAGTAGTAAGCCGGACCTGTTCTCGGTGCATGGTGACTCCGCCAGGGATGCCTTTTGTCACCGGTTCTGTTCATTGGTTTCATGGAACCAGAATTTCTAGCACAGCCAGGCCCGGAGGGTGTCTGGTTCCGGGGCACAGGATTTCATCTCAGCTATTCGCAGATGATGTTGACCTGATGGCTCCATCGGACCAGGACCCTACAGCATGCACTAGAGCTGTTTGCAGCCGAGTGTGAAGGTGCCGGGATGGGAATCAGCACATCGAAATCTGAGGCCATGGTTCCTCGACCGGAAGAAGTTGGCTTGCTCCCTCCGGGTGGGTGGGAGCCCTTGCTTCAAGTGAAGGAGTTCAAGTATCTCGGTGTCTGTTCACGAGTGAGGAAAGGACGGAACATGAGGTTGACAGGCAGATCGGCCCAGCGGCTGCAGTGATGATGCGGCCTCTTCTTGTTACCGCGCCGTCGTTGTGGTGAAGAAGGAGCTGAGTCGGAAGGCAAAGCTCTCAATGTACCGGTCTATCTACGTTCCAACTCTCACCTATGGTCATGAACTTGGGTAACGACCGAAAGGAAGAAATCGCGGATACAAGCGTCGAAATGAGTTTTCTCACGCCAGTGTGGCTGGGCGCTCCCCGTAATCTACTCTCTGGTTCACACGGGAGTGACCGAAGTAGAGCCGCTGCCTCCTCTCGACGTGGAGGAGCCAGCTGAGGTGGTTCGGGCATCTGTTTCTGATGCCTCTTGGACGCCTCCCTCGGAGGTGTTCCGGGCATGTCATACCGGGACCCGGCCACCCGATAAGCGGACAAAATGGAATGATGGATTATATATATATATATATATATCACAATTCAGCCTACAGCACTAGAGGTACAGCTCTAACTAGAGGTGTTTGCTATGATGTGGCTATATCAGTGCCTCAAGAAACCGACCAAGGAAGCTAAAGTGATAAGAAAATAGCTTTCGTCCTACATCTGTTGCGGCTCATTTTAACACTAACAACTGAATGAGGAGCAGGCCCAAAACATCAGGTCACAGACCCTGTGCAGTGCCCTTGATGCAGCTGGTGATTAAGATTTTGATTAGTTGATTCCGTGGCACCCAACAGGCAGATGGTGAAGTCTGCCTGTTGATTTGGTGTTGAGTTTGTGCACATTTGCAATATGTAGGCAGAGTTTTTGCATCAGTAAAGACAATAATTCAAGTAAACAATTTCCCTGATCTACAGGCTGCAAAAAAACAAAACAAATTTACAGTACTGTATTTCTCTTTACTAAGCAGCTTATCATTCATAAGGTAAACTTTAAAATTAGAAGATTCAATGTAATGCCAGCAGTCAGCATAACTCACCTGACTTTACAGGCGTCAGTTTCTAAATGACTGTACCTTCCCCTCCCAAAATTGTTAATTGCCAATTGAAAGGTTGTCCAGCAAGTAAGTCCACATTTGATTATGCCTAAAGCATCGGAAATTGCGCTCAACTGTTGTGAATTATTTGTGTAGTCTACACCGCTACAATTAAAGCTAATAACTTTAGTCTATACTAAAGATAAACTATCCACTTTACATATTGTATCTTTCTTAACTAGTCAGTATTTCATTCAAAAAGAAAACCCTGTTTACCAACTCGTATTACAATTCACAATCTTTCACGCAGTCTGCTTGTCTTTAATGAGTGTGTCATATACAGCAATGCACTTTATAGGACTATTTAATTTTCATTAACCACAATCAGAACAATTTGCAGCATTTCAATTTCACTGTGTCAATATGGTGATATTTAGAACCATAGTGTGTGCTTCATATGGCTGAAAGAGATTTATTGCAAAATTGGTGGAAACATCGTTGTCCTTCAATGTGTATGTTGGCTCCTTAAACGGACACCCCAAAAAATGTTACTTTGCACAGTGCCCAGTTCTCTAAATAATTGTAAACCCATCCCCATTTCTGAATAAATAAATCCCCTCCCCATTTAAGTTACAATGTTATATAATTTCCATCTTTTCACAATCATTGGTCAAGATTAATCAATTTAGGAAGCAGTGAATTAACATGTTGTTTTGTTACCAAGCCAATAAATGAACTAAAAGGATATCCCTCAAATTAATTATGGAGAGGTACAGCATCATTACCAGTGGCCAGTAGTTGAGACTGGGGTCCGGCAGCCGTACAGCAACATGTGGTGAGCTGTGTCCATACTGGCGTGAGGTACAAAGTCCACTGTACAAATGGGAAAACAAAAGCAAGAAAATTAACACAATTATAGAACTTGAATCTGGAGATGCAGTCCACAAACCACAGCTGTTCATTTTCGATCAGATTTCAATACACATCTGCAGATTCCTAAACTGAGATCTTCTTTACATAAACCATGGTCTAGGTGAATACTCAATTCTGATTGGATGCAGGTGTTTTTATATGTGGTAATCACAATAAAACTGGTTACATAGTAAGAGCCTGTAAATGTATCTAAAATAATTTACCATAACAAGGATGCCATCAAGGTCTCTGTTCACAGTTCATTAAAAGACATTAACAAGCAGAAAAAAAACAATAAGTGACTCCAATATTTCCTTTAACCTATTTGGAGAATGTACATTTTCGGAATTTACCGTGACAGTATCACACAATTGCTCATCTCATATCCTATTTGCTATGCACCCCACTAGACAATCTACTTCCGCCAGGCTGCGGCCAACATGACACTGCGCTACACATGGCCAATTATTTTAGTTGTCAAAATCTTGATAGGGATTTGGGGATAAGAACAAGTCTGTATAGATGGCTAGACTTCTTGGTAAACACCCCGTAAAATTATTTTTTCTGTTTGTTGACCGTACGCAATGTGTTTGTCTTTGAATCTTGCTGGCTTACTGTTAGCTTTCTGGCTAGAAGCTCAGGAAAAGGAAAGCTGGTGTTGGTGCTATGCTTTGAGCGGGCTAGAAATCTAATTGGCCCAAGTTTAAAAATGTTAAGAGATTTGTATAGTAAAACGTTAGCCTGGTCCTACCAGACTCTCGGAACATTTAAAAATAAAAACGAATACATTCTGTATAACTATTCCAGATGTATGTTTGGAAGGTAGCAGGAACAACTGACACATTTCAAAATTGATTCAATCAAATAAAAGACCAAAACCGCAGAGACAAGAGAGATCTACACAATATGATTAAAAAATCGTGTTTTCTGTTGAACTACAAATCAACGTAATTCCACCACTGGGAACGCTGGCTTTACACACATCACAGTTTCTGAAATCTTCTGTAAGCTTGCGCGGGACAATCATCCCTTCAGCTAAAATTAGATTAGCAAGGTATTGAGTGAGAGTGTAAGAAATGGATTGAGCCCTGTGGTTAGTTGGCCAACTACTAATGTTAGTGGCACAATAGTAGGCCAACTATTTCCGCAGGATGTTACTGCATTGTCAGTCCGATTTCCGAGAAGTACAATAACTTTGGGATAGGCATCCGATTAAATACGGGATTGGTTCACTCCCATGTCTATTTGAACCACCTTGGATGTTGAATTTGACATTTACATCTTTGGCTTACTCAAGTGGGATGAACTGACTAGTCTTCGTCAATTTACCCAAACCAATAGAGAAACAAGCTTGTATTGCTGACGGAGAAAGAAACTATATATATTTCACTTCAGGACGCTGACTGGTTTTTAAAAAGGTTTAAAAAAAACCTGTGGTCCTTCTCTAAACTGCTGAACTGTCAAAACAGTAGTCACATTACCACAGCAAAAATTGCTAATTATATAAAACACCATGTAGCTAATTAATGCATTAGAAGCTAGAGCTGAAATATATCTGATATATATTGAAACGTTAAAAGTGCCATTCTTTCAAGTTCTTTGCCATCATTAGTGAGGAGGTAGCGGTACACGCAAGTAGAGGCATCACACCTGACAGGATGTCAATGCAGCCCTTCAACATGAAAGCGATGGACACACAATTCCACCCCCCACCCCCACCCTCTCAGCATGGCTTCTTCAATTGGATCATCTAATCCAGGGCCTGAATAATGTATTGGACCTCACTGACAAAAGCCTGGTGTGTATATGTCTAAGTGTTTCCTAATATTCATACATTTTCATATAAACCTTCAGTGGTTTAATACTACAAGGAAAGCTACTGCTATGACAAACTGTTTGATAGTTGGCGTTTGGAGTCAGAGTCTGCAGTCTATAAATAGCTGGGTAATCCCTTAAATAAAGAGGCTGTTAAAATAGATCCAATCCAAGAGATGGATTTCTGAAAATTGTATGAGGCATTTTTGTTTCCTGTTAATACATGACGGATGCCTTAATGCAAAACAAGTTTTTTAAAAGCTTGCTTTCTTATGTGTTTTAACCAAACCCTAATGCTAGTTCAAGTGGTCTCACTTAGCTCTCTTTGCAGGGAAAAAAGCCCTTGCTCATCAGCTCATCAGCTCATCAGGCTGCAAGTCCTTCACAGTGACTCGCCTTACCTTGCCCTAAATCCATGGAGACAACACCACATAATTACGCAACAAATGCTTATGCATTAATCACTGTTAAAAAGAAAGGCTTATGCAAGGAAACAAAGAGAGGAGGGAAAAGGGAGAGCTAGAGGTAGAAAGGAGAAGAGATAGAGTTAGAAAGGAAGACAAAAAAGGGAGAGTAAGATAAATGTACGAGAGATGGATCATGATGGAGACATCACTCTATTCTACACTACTTTGCAACAATCAGTCAGACAGACACATAAAAAGGCAGGCCCAAAACAGCTGATTGTCTACATAAATCCTTCTTTTCCTTACCAATGGCCAGATAGAACAGCTTTTACTGCCTCAGTTCACATATTCTGAGCAAGGCTTATCTCTGTAAGGAGCTCTATCTACTCAGTTATTTTTGGAAGATAGCATTTCTTCTCTAACCTACTCTTTCTGTAGGAAAATAATACTTGTATCCTGACACATACACAGACAAAGATATGGGAAGTGAATTTTGTTATCAGTGTTTTCATTTGGGAGGGAACAATTGGATTTACAACGTCAATAAATTGTGTGGATGACACGATAGCAATAAGCACAACTGCCTGGCACTGACTTGAGTGTCCCATGTATATCTTCTCATTCACATGAATGTAGTCCATAAGTTGTGTGCTGTTGCTAGATGTGTTTATTGTTACAGAGTGGAATTGTGAATTTGTGCAAACATAAATGCACTTTTAAAGTCAGGAAACCCCCTCTTGTAGACCAATAGGCTATATTTGAAATATGTCTATATTTGAAAGACTGTGCAATCAGCAAATGTTTCCAAAACCCCCACAATGAAATAGTTGTACAATGCAGAGTCTGAAGAGAAATAGAGGAGGTAACTAAACTCGAATCACCACAAATAGCTGCAAAGCACCTGGATTGGCTCACGCTACAAGCAGCTTGCAGCATTTTCAGCAGCTGATCAAATTTTTCTACGAGCCATTTGCAAATTCTGCTGCATGATGATAAAATACGTTATATTCAGTTATATATTTGGATAAACAAACATGTTATTAAGAATGCATTAAGTTAGTTGAAGGGTATAGCCTATCACTTAACACCCCAACTTCCCAATGCTGGTCAGTGGCCAACCATGAGTTACCCCGAAAGAAACTGATCAATTCTAAAATGTAAAACATTTTAAAATGAAAAAAACCTGATTGATGATGGTGTTGGCTATGCAGCCAACATATTAGTCAGTTTTTTTCTAAACAGTTGCTAGATGTCTATTAACAGAGTGAGATAGAGGAGCTGTCATAGCCAACAATGAAGCTAAAGAGACACTGTAGCCCATAGTCTATATCACAAGCCAGTTGAGAAATGCGGGAAAACTGACGACACAAACTTAATCATCGAAGTTGAGAAGCAGCCTACATGGTGTAACAACACATATTTTACAAAGACTATGGAAAAAAGACAACGTTGCAAGGTTGTGTTGAGATGCTGTTGCGACATGTGAAAAAGGAGAGCTCAGAAGGGGTGACTGGCGTGGAGAAATGCTCGTCTAGTGCGTCATAGCCGATTGTGGTGATTTGCACCCTGTGTGTTCCAGGCGTAAGTCAAGTCCTCTTTTCTATGGCTTGAAAGTACTTGAGTGGGGCACAAACTTTATGTCTTAATTCTCTCACACCATGAATGTAATGACTTTATAAAACAGAATAGATGTAGCTTCAACTCAGTGTTCAAAAGTTTGTTTAAACCTGGTAAAGGTGATGTCGATCATTTGCTATCAAGTTAAGAATTCAAAAAAATAAACTACCTGACAATTTGTCTTCAGAGACTGTTTCGGGATCCCACCTGGCAATTGTTTCAGCAACTTAAATGTGAATCTTATGGAAAAAATTATCACAACTCGTGACCGATGGTTTTCAACCATGGTATGATGAGGCTGGTAGCTTCAGGTGCTGTGCACAAAAGGGACACACACACACCTAGACTGATATAAGCCACACATAAAAAAAGACACTAGCTTTGGCGCAAGAAAAAATACGCAAACTGAAACCTGTTGAGACTGTCAACAAAATCCCATAGATTCACGTAGACCTAAACCTCCATCCCAGTGCATTTCCCCCTACTATATAGCCCTGTACTGTACTTGTTTAGGGACAAAATGTGCCAGTCCTTGAATGTATTCTTGTCAAATACAATTGGACAGAACTGTAAGCAGGTCTTCTCTTTATGGTTTGAGCCAGTGATGGGGTAAGGAGACAAATGTGGTAGGCTGGGTACTAATCATGTCTTACACCCAAATTGTACAATGTATGCAAGATTAAAAACTGTCCCCATTTACAGACAAGTGAAAGGCCACTGAGATTAAAGGTTAGCATGGTGTTACTATAGGATTTCACTCACCCTGCCACTTGTCAAACAAAATACATGGGTTTGGTAAGGTAACCACTGGCAAAGGTATCAAGAAGAAGGGGTTATCCTGGTAACAGTTTAAAGAATTTGTATGTTTGGGAGTTAGAAGTAAATCTATAGTTTGACAATTTTGACTAGTTCTCTTTGGAAATGTAAGAGTAATTTCAAATTAAATACCACAAAGTGCTTGGAACAATGTGGAGATACTATACTGTGCTTTGTCACTATGTGCCTGTTTCCTATAATCAGTATCATAAACATCCCTATTTCGAGGTTTTAACATTCAAAATATGATTTGAAACCCTCCTTCTATGACAGTACTATCAGAGAGTATAGAGAAACAGGATAGAGTTGGATTAGCTGCTAGCTTCCTCTTCAGACATTGAATAAATAAATAAAAGGATTATATCTAGTAGATGTAGCTTCTGACAAAGATCTAATTATGACATACAGCTATAACGTCTCTTGAAATTGGAATGTGTGGGGTTTAGGTTTGGGTTACTCACCTATATAAGCCTCCCTGCTTGTTGGAACCGGCACCGCCACACATAAATAGGAATCGGACTGAAACAACAAAACAATCACATGAAATTGTGCAAACACATATGTCGACATCTACTATCATATTGAGTAGAAAAACCACTGGAGATTGATTCATATCAACAATACATTAACAAAAACAATAATATTTGTGTATACATTTTGATAATCATTCCACAAGCAATCAACATCACTTGTGGGACACTGTTGTGCTGGTGTCTCGCTGAAACATAGTGCCACACAGTATTCCTGGGTGTACAAAAAATTTTCTGCCTTGCTTGTGTCACAGTTCACAGCTGAGAGAAGTAGGACTGTTAGAATAACTGCAGACAGACCAAAAAAGGGCACAGAAGTGAAAAGTCGTTAAGTGGTATGTTTGTTTTAAACATGACAGGAAGCTGTTTCAGGGAGAACGCTGTAATTCCTTGGCCCTGGTTTTGGGCTGTCATTTAATTCCCTTTGGTTTTAGGCCTTAGCAAAAATACAGCCAAATGATTCAATCAATTCTAGGGGTGGTAGGCTAGTTCTCGGTGCTTGTGGCAGTTTAATTTCTTTCAGGATGAGGGCATTCCATGAAAGTCAGCTTGGATACCATAGCAATACCTCCAGACAGCCTCACAATAGCAATATGGTTGAAACATTTACATTTAATTGTAGCAACAAAAAAAAATTCACAGCAACATACAAAAAGTGCATATAGTAAGAGCAGCAAATACAATTAAGTGCACCTGTATAGCAATGCCAAGTAGCAGTTAGTTCTGCAAGTCAGTGCCATATCATCATGAACAGATTCTTAAAAATTTAGTGCCTCATCTTGCATACTACTCATTCACAATTTTTTATATAAATTACTACCATTATCAACCCACTCATCAGTGCCTTAATAATATCCATAACAACAAACTATCACTGAATTGGCCACATTTTCAGCTATGGCTATAAAAAACTGAAGCTAATTACTATTATTATCTACTCTTTTCCTGTAATCCTATGTGCTAGACAAAAAAAACCCAAGGAAGGCTCTCTGTGGCCACAGCGATGACCAAGGGGAGTGAGGAAGGGCTGAAGCCTCTGCAAGACGTGACATCTCAGTAATCCCCCAGTCAGCGTGGTTGGGCTATCGGACACAGCAGATGAATCACTGGCGGATGACTCATAAACCTGCACTAAGAATAATAATAACCGTCCGCACTGCTGTTCCGCTCCTCCTTGTGTACACACTTGCACGATTCAAATTTTTAAAAGCTATCACACACACAATTATGTATGCACATGCGCAAATCCACATGTCTTCAGTCAAACACTGCCATGCACAACATAATACACACACACGAGAGCGTGTACACACCTACGCAAGCAGTCAGACATCCTGTCAAAGCACACAAGCCGTGAGCTTAGTTACAACAGATCTGTCATGTTCCGTTCCCAGCCTGCTTTTTCGAGCCATAACACATCCTTGGGAGTTTTTTTGCTCAGAGAGAGAGACAAAGTCAGAATAAGAAACAGAAAAGGAGGAGGAAAGACAAAGAATGATTCTAGAGGGAGATTTATATGTGCTATCCAATGCAGTACTGACTGAATGGTATGCTGGAAGGCTCAATGGAAGCCAATTAGCTCTGTCTGTAACAGTGAGTCAACAGCAATGACTGCATTACAGTAGGATCAATACTGGGAGGGTGCAACAACACGCACACGGAGAGACGAGCATGGGCACAACCATTCAGAGGAAATGTACACTACATTCCCCGAGAAAACAACCATCAACACACCTTCCTGATAACACAAGACACACAAAAACAAACGCGTGCTAACACATATACACACATCATCTCGTGGCCTAGGACTTATATTGCACATTCTATAACTAGTAGTTTAACATGTTAACTATATCTTGCATTGACTAAATATCAATGGGGACCTGAAGAGTGGGAGAAACAAGGTCTTGAAAAGAAACCCAAATGTCACCAAGGTACCAGCAAACACAAAAGACCCTTTTAAAAGCAATTGATTCCCATTCCATGATGAATAGCTTTTCAGAATGTATACACTGTAAACTACACTAAAGTATAATACAAAATGGCAGGTTGTCCATTAACCGTAATGGATGGATAGATGGAAGGTCTGTATTTGGGTCAAAATTATGCATGAACAAACAGAAACAACTAATAATGAACACTTACCACTGTGGGGATGACTCCAGGCATGCGGACATCCAATGAAAAGTTGTGGGAGTTGGCCATGACCACAGGGGGCTGGATACCCCTGGTGCAATCACTAGGACCTGACTGGGGGGCCTCCTGGTACCTGCATGGCAGAAGATCTGCATTTCAGCTCTTTTTGACAAGATAACATGACTCAGCAAGACATGGCCCATACTAACCTCACAAAACCTGTAGTCATTACTTTACATGGCAACAGCATAAGGAAGTATGGAGAGCAGTGACTAGTTCAGATGCAGGATGCTGAGTGTTAATGAGTGTACCCAAACTGACTGATGTGTTTACTAAGGGCTAATGATGAGTGTGCTATGCCAACACTTGGCTGCTAATGAGTGCACTTCACACATGGACGATTTGAGACCATGAGAATAAGGATATCAGGAAATGTTTGTAAGAAGATCCTTAAATCCATGCAAATTACACAACATAAATCAAGGTACATTTTGTGAAAAGACAAAGCAAAACAACATAAAATGTATATTTTTATACTTTACAAACTCCATTCTTACACAATACATATACTATACATGTTTTTATAATACTACTCAAAAATACATCTAAAATTAAATAGAAAAAAGTGAAATAATGTACATTTCAAAAAGAAATAATGCAAAGAACAGTTTAACTGGGGTAATGAGAAACAAAAAAAGATTTTACCTTCGGCACAAAAGAAACAAGATTTTTTCTAGATAAAACATACATTATTAATCTAAATTTCATAAATTCTTGAAGGCATGCACACTCCCACTCTCACTCCTTATATCACCCCTTCACCAAGGCTACACACACTTGTATTTCGCTCAAAGCAACAACATCAACCCCCTTACCTTTTAAACCTTTGGAGAGAGCTATCGGCACTATGGCTTTGACAGACAAGCGCCAGCACCACCAAGCTGCAAAGCAAGACTCCCATTTTGCCTGTTGTAAGCCTTCTCTATCACTGCCTTGGCTGCTTTCTCTTCTACCCCCGCTGTTTAACTGGACAAGGAGCAGGCAGTGCAGAGCGCAGCGCAGCGACTGTGGATGACTGGTGATCCGCAGCAGGAGCGTAGCAGAAGTCACACGGAGCCGCGGGACTGGCGTTTACAGGCGCTTGAGTCTAAGCAGACTCAGGAAGACGTTGTTTGGTTCACACTCCGTACGGTGAGAAAGGAGGATGAACCAGAGGACATAGAGAAGGCTGTTCTCCCTGCTCCATCCAACAAGCCTCACAAGGTTAGGTTCTCCCTCTGGTTTTCTCTGCTAATGACTGAAGTGTGTGCGCACACACAGACACAGAAACAAAGGCGGGACTGGCTACGGTAGCAACTCCCTCCCCCTCTCTTCTTCTCTTCTCTAGTGTCTAACAACAAACACTGGCGTGCCCAACACACACGCTTTCATCCAATGCCCAATGTTCTGATCAGCCTAAGTTTTCCAGAGGACAGGCTCAAGGAGAGCTTTCCAGTCCTTTTTGTTTTGATGCTCTTTCTTTCTCTCTTTCTTTTTTATGGCTTTCGCACTCTTCCTTTGCGTATGTCAAGGGATGAAGAAATGAGATAAAAGTAAAGAATTTGGAGGGTTGATTCTGGCTTCTTCACTCCAGGAGATTTCCAGAATGGCATATTTGTCCCCTCCTTCTCTAGAGGGATGTAAGGGTCTGGGCACAGCAAGAGTACGATTCCGGTCACAACCTGTAAAAATAGCAGAGGAACGTTGAGAATGGGGGGAGGGCATGTGTGTGACTGACATGCTAGTTCGCTCTGCCACCCAGCTCTCTCTTTAAACACGCTGCCATTATCATAAGTGGCAGCCCACTCTTGTTAGCCGTTACTGCCTATCCCATCGATGATTGAGCAGCAGGGGGGAAAGAGGAAGGAGGTGTGAGGGTGTGTGTTTATAACTGTGTATGTGAGATGCAAGTGTGTATGTGGGTGTTGACTCTGCAACACAGACCATGCCAGTGGAATGTACAGGCCTGCTACTGTCAAGTCAAATATGTTAGAATAATACTGTTGTGAAGAGGCTGTGAATACTTATGTACAAGATTTTGTTTCGTTTTTAAATATATATACACATTTGCAAAAATGTTAAATGGCGTATTGTGTGTAGAATTTGGAGGAACATTTTAAATCAAATCAAGTGAAGTGAAGTGACGTTTTGTCAAGTATGGTTACCCATACTCGAAATTTACCTCTGCATTTAACCCATCCAAGTGCACACACAGCAGTGAGTAGTGGGCAACCGCACGCACACACAGTGAACATACACCCGGAGCAGTGGGCAGCTATTGCTCCAGCGCCCGGGAAGCAATTGGGGGTTCGGTGCCTTGCTCAAGGGCACCTCAGTCATGGTATCGAAGGCAGAGAGAGTGCTGTTTATTCACAATCCCCACCTTCAATTCCTGCCGGTGCGAGAATCGAACCAGCAACTTGCAGGTTACAAGCCCGACTCCCTAAACATTAGGCCACGACTTGGAAAACAGCTGAAGTGGAATTGCTGTGAATACTTTAGGGATGCACTGTACATAATTTGTATGCCGTCAAGCCTACTTCTGGTGCTGCACATGAAAAATAACGCTAAATTAATGTAGACCTAAAGAAGACCATTTTTGTTTTCAGCTTGCGATATAAAACCTATGTATGTCCCTCACAGCTTTTTGAAAATATGTCTGATTAATGCAATGTAAGATAAAGACAAGCATTCCACCCCTAGGCCAAATCGTCCTGATTTGGGGTTTCAAAGAATACATTGAAATCAACTATATGAACATTGTTTATCTCTAGAATGGATTGCAGTGCATGAAGATTTCACCAAAGGTTCACAGCTTAAGGATCGTCAAGCCTGAAGAAAGCAGGGGACCATATGAAATGTGGAATGCATGGAGGCATGCTGTTTACTGAAACCTAGTCTGATAAAAAAAGAAGGAAAATGAGTGGAGGGAGGAGTTTAGATATATAAAAAAGAAAGAAAGAAAGAGATGATAAAGGGTTGGGGGGGCTGAAATGACGAGACAGATAAAAATATGAGATGACATGCGCATGAGTCCGAGGGGTCCAGCGGTGGGTGGGCTGCCGCATGGACACCCCACCTACATCAAAGAGCATATAAAAACAACTAGGAAGACCAGTACACACTAACCTGCAACACATAGAACAGTTATTCCTGTACTTTGTATTTTGTAGCGGCAGCCCAAGATAATATACATTTAACAAATGTTAAGTTCAGCGGTACGCAGTCACTTACTGACCTGTGAACAACTAAGATAAAGTTCCTACGCACAATATCACCAGGATGTTTGATAAACAAGACTGACCTGAGCAATAGGCTACATTATACACAGGGTACCTAGGAGGGCAACTTGTTTAAATAAGGGTCTTTGGTATCTGACTTCACTATCAAAAGCATTTTGTGTATACAGATACCTAATCTTCATCCTTAACTAGAGGTTAATTGCCTGCATCATTTCAGTAAAGGCTCGAAGTACTACAAGCTTATTGTGAACTGTGTAGTCATACCCATCACAGCATTATCTCGGAATGGAAAAACACACAGAACCAAGAGGACCATAACACAATTTTGTATTGATTCAATCGCTCACCCTCCCATCACCCCCTCTCATGAACACCCACATTGCCCCTGCAAATATCAATCAGTCGACCCATTGAGTTTGTCTATGACACAGTCACTTTAAATGGTGCTCTTTCTGCTACACAAAGCAGTAGAAATAGCAAATACTAAATGGCTATCACCAAGCACCTATGAACTCACTGTTGCCAGAAAAAATAAAACAATCCCTGTCTCTATACCCTTTTGGACTTCAAAGTCAAAATGCTTGTTTGACTATTGCCAATTTCACAAACTAGTGTGATGTTTCACATTTTACAAGAGGCTGCTACAAAGGATAGCCTATGTGGTGTGCTAATAAAAGCTGTAAATTAATATCTTACTGTGTCTGGAGCATTTGAAAACCTCCTACAGCACAGAGCCCACCGGATGCTTACAAAAGACCCTTAGCAGAAACAGAAGAGAGAGAGTTGTGATCTTCAAGCAGCCTATGTGACTCATCAGTGGGGTAAGATAGATTGAGAAGGGGGTGGGGTTGTGGGTACCAGGGAAACCAGGGAAAAGGAGGGAGGGAGGGTACGGGGATGCTTAGAATTAGCTCAGCGTTCTCGCTGACATCATCTCTCACGGAGACTGGCTACAAGGGAACTATGGCAACACTGTGAGCTCCCAACTCAAAGGGCTGTTCAATTGTATAAGCATACAAGAAGCAGCCTGGATGTCTTAAAATACAGATATTCATAAACTCCATTAACACTCAAACTTAATTCTGGATGATGCTATGAAGTATGTTGAAGACTAAATGCTTTCATGAGAATTTGACTGTATATTGGATAGAGCCGGGATCCAACATGATCGATGCATCTTTATGTCATTAATGGAATTTTGCTTGAAAATGTGCACTCCTGATTTTGTTGTTGCTTAGACACTGCAGTGCCTGTGATAAATTGATAGTGCACACACACACACACACACACACACACACACACACACACACACACACACACACACTGATTCCTGGAATTACAGAAAGGGCACAGTGCCTGAGATGATGTCAGTCATACACATATTTCTGAAATTATAGATAATGCAGTGCCGGCAATGCAACCTTCTTGTCAGAGGCCTTGGTAGACCTATCTATATTTCTTAGATCACAATTTCTCATCTCTGAAGTACGCAACCTCCACATCATTTATTCTAGGAAATTAAGCACTTCATAAAATAAATTGTGTGTTGCCAACAATATTTTTTTTAAAACATCCAGTCGATTGTTATGCTATGAAGCATTCTGTCCCAAAACTAGCAGTCAGTAAATGTAATCTGGGATAGCAAGGTATCTGTAGAAATGTTATGGGGAATTTTATTTCAAGATTTTATCAGAAGGATGTTACATGTAAATTATTTGCAAATCTACTAAATATTACATAAATGTAATTAAAATATTAATTTACATACTTACAAATTAAAAGGTCATGGTTGCATTTTTTTTCTATTAGCCCACAGTTGTCTGTTAACCTGTCCTGTCTGACATTATATTATTTTATAAAGGTTTCATCTTAGATTTGTTTCATTTCAATTCATTATGTGATATTATGTGATGTTGAAAACTGATAATTTATTTTATTTCTTTGACCTACAATGTTTTTAGACATATGTAGTTAGATTACATCATTTTGTAAAGTTGTTGCTCAAATATCTGATGTAGAGCGACTATGATTTGAATAAATTGATTTAAGGTACTTAACCTCGTGCTGAAAAGTCTTATTTTTTTCTTTCATTAAAAAAATCTAAATATTGATAAATATAATAAAATGTGGGTAAATAACTTTAACATGCAGTGCTGTATGATGGAACGCTGTTGGATTTTCTGCATCATATTTTCATAAATAGGACAACTGACCAAAGAAACATCTGTACATTTGTACAAACATTGTTCCTGTCGCTATATACATTCCTTAAAAGGTGTGATTCACTGGGTTTTAGGCTATTTCACAATATTCCTTAAGGTCTCAGAATAGTGCATGTAACATTGGTTGGGATGAAAATGGCCCGCAACCTTAGAAATTGTCGATCTTTGAAATTCGATGTTTTCTCTTTATATGATATGTCCATTAACATATAAATGAGCTGTGTGCTGATTGGTTGGTGTACAATGATCGAAGCTGCAGTGCAAAACAGCCAAACGTGCATAGTGAATGAATAGTGCATGAGTGTAGATAGACAGGACAACACAAGTTGCTTTCTCAGGCAAATAACGAATGAAATAGGCTCGATTAAAGTAATCCGAGATTCTGGCTATCTTCAACAAGCTCGTATGTACAAAAACTACACCTCCCTGACGTTTTGGTGTAGAATGAAGTGAAATACATCATAGAGAACACACCAGTGTGGGACCCATGTCTGAGCGACCCAAGTCTGAGTGACCAGCTAAAGTTATACGTGTAACTGGGATGTAGTTTTACTCCGATTGACAGTTTTACACAAATCACAAAAATAGTCGAATGACCTGGCTAAAAGCAGAATTCTCATATCTCTTGAATGCTACCCAGCTTGACCTTTTTCTTGTACAATTGACCGAACAAACTGGTAAATTAGCCATGAACTTTGAAACACGACATGGCTGTTGCGTAAGATTATGCGGTCTACAGGGCAACGCACTCTCACTCAAATTTCAAGACTTTGGTGACCGAAATCAAAATTCTGAACGGACAAATCAGTAGGGAATCACTTTCTCTCTTAAAGACCGTCCTCGTTATTTTTGGTGCAGAATTCACTGAGATGGGCACACTATCAAACCAACCCATTTTTCCATTTTCAAAGTAAATCATATTTTAAATTGCCCAGATTTTCGAAACTGTCCTTTGTGAAATGCTTCAAGCAAACTAATAATTTAGTGTCGGACTTCACACGGATCTCCCCTTAGGCAGACATAATCTATGCCTGTCCGAGTGTTTGGTTCCTTAGGACTATTAGAGAAGGTTTCATCATTCCATGTACAGCCTGAAACACTGCATTTACAAAGGTAATCCATTTTCAATATTCTTTAAATAGTTAAAATCATTCTTGTTTCTTATTCCGTGGAAGTAAACAGCCTGCAGCTGAACAAATGTCTGAGGTTCACATGGTGAGTTGGTCTGAATGCAAATTAAGGGGCGTGACAAAGGTACAAACCAGGGCCTGAAATGGGAGTGGTGTTGATCTACGTCAGTGAACAAAATGAGCGTTTCACGGCAGGACTTTTGATGTGAGATTTACATAAAACAGAGGTGTCAAACAACTGCGAGATTCACTGTATGTCCATTTTACCCCCAAACTGCTGTTTGCTATTGTACTGCTATTTTTCACCATGACAAGGTACAATCTGTTTTGCAGTGTGTGCCACCTTTAAGAAACTGACCATGGATGCTAAAGTGGTGGTAATAGTACCCATATCAGTGATGTGCTCTTGAGATTCTAATGTCGAAGCTAATTTGCAGTCCAAAGTTGTGTTATATTTTGCAATGTGCAGGTAGTTTTGACATCAGTCAAGACATGCATTTATGTAACAGAACCCACTGATCTATCCAGAAAGTATCCATTTTATACTGTCCTCTGTCAGCTAGCCAGCATTTCATCCATAAAGGAAACCCTTTGAAAACTGCTGATTTAATGCTATATTAGCAATCAGAAAAGTGCAAACTACTTGTGAGGTAATACTCTTCCAGGTATACTGAAATAACCAATCCACTTTAAATATTGCCTTTTTCTTATTAAGCTAACCAGTCTTCTAGTGAGTAGCGGTAATGAGTGCATTATATTTCAGCAGTGAATGAAGAAATGTGAGTGATTTCAGATGCTGCTGCCGTTTTGTTCTTGCAAACTCATTTGACGTTGTCTTCCGTTGACCAAGTTTGAATTAAAATTCAAAGAACACAAATCACCAAAGCCCAAAATACCCAAAGTGTTCTTGATTTGCCTGTTATATCAAGGATGCATCGACTTGGCCAGGGAGAATACATCCGATTTGTCAGAAGTCATTGCAAGAATTCATGCAGCTCCATCCCAGAAGACTGTTTCAATGACACTTGGCAAGAACATTCTTCTCAAGACCGCAAGTACGTTCTTAGCGTTAGCGGGATTGATGATTGATGAACAACAACTGGCTTAGAAACACAGATTTTTTCCGTTCTTGTGTCCTTGAGCAGGGGCGTTGCACCTGTGTGGGATGCGGGTGTTCAGACTTTTACCGACGTTTTGTGCAAACGACTTCCCACAGTCTTCAGTTTCTCTGGCCGCTCTGTGTCTATGCTGCGGCTGCCTCATCCCCCCTCCCTCTCCTGTTGTTCCTTGGACAACATGACAACGTCTTTGAGTGTGACCGTCGTCTGCGGATTGGCTTTTCAGCCTTAAGTACCACCTCTCTTGCTGTGTATCTATCATTTAAATGCAGAGGATTGGAGAACTAGCTAGATTCATGGTTCACACTGGCACATCTTGGCTTGCCCACTTAATCCAAAGTAATCAAAAGCTTAACTTTTGATAAAGAGCATGGATACCTTCTGTAGGGTGGGCAGTCTACAGTCCTATTAATTAATATAATATTTGTGCTGATCAGATTAAGAACCTTTGCAACAGACATGCACCAGCTCCACCCCTCCCTCTCCTGAAAATGGTCTAGTCCACTTGCCCCTGTACCTGCTGCTCTCCCAGGCTCTGCCATCTCCTTAGAGACGGTAATGCTTTCGTTGTAGCTGACAGATGCTGAAGGCTGGCATTTTCAGTTTAGCCGTGATTGTAGTAAGTATTTAAAAACAACACATATTGGACTGTAACACTCAGTGGCTCAAATTCAACATCCCATAACCATCAACTAGTCTGAGACCGACCACTTTTAAGACGGCACTGTCTTTTATATAGGAGTTAGCTACCTTAGCTAGCTCTATGAGATTTTTCTACAGCTCTAAGTGTTTTAAGCTAACGTACTGTAGCAAATATTAAAATATTTAACTACAGTAAATGAGCCAAACTCATGTAAAACAGGCTCAGACCTCCAAAGGTTACATAATTAAGTACAGATTTGCACTTTTCTTTTGATTGGCAGGGACATAAGTGAGGAGGACAGAGAACCGTGTTAGAGCAGATTTTGACGCAGGACCAGGTAAAGTTCATCCACAACCACAGTCTAATGCCAAGACACCTTATGTTGTCTCTGTTCATTGTATTGAGACATTGAGGAATATATGTGCTGTAATTAGAATTTAGCCTAAATATTTTGAAGAATTCAAAGTAAGACCTTTTGGTGGGTCAGTGTTGTCAGTACACACATTACAACATTTATCAATTATGAAATACTATTTATTAGTATTGAGGCCCAATTTGATCAGCCTGTGGCTGGGCTCAACAAGAGTTGCAATGATAATGGATTGAGCAATTCAAAACATTAAAGTACAATATAAAGTTTTTTAATGTAAGTAATAACAGAACATATTTCTTTCCTTTTTTACACTACAGAATATTTTTGCCCACCAATAACTTGTATGAGCTCATCCTAATGCAGCAGGCTAAAACTGTCCCTGGCACATATACCCCGAAAAGTTGGAAGCCTAAATATAGTTTATGCATGTGCTAGCATAACTAAGCACAATTTATTAGTCGCGCAGTCCTGTCAGACCCATGTCACTTATAAAGATAAGATGCAGATAAGATGCAGAAAAGAAAAAGCCAGGAGAAGATTGAGACCTTTTTCAAGAGAAATCCTGTAAGTGAAATTAAAAGCTGAAAGTTAAAACTAGGTTTACAAAATATATTTCAGCATTCAGTGAGTTTTTCTAGTGACTGTGACCAAGACTGTAACATTTATATTGTAAAATGTTGTGTAGATGAGCATTAATTTAGGGAAGGAGCTCAATTTAAGCACTTTTGAGAATTTACCCCTGTACCCTACTTGTTTAGGATAGGCAGTTACTGGAGGCAACAGTTTCAGGCAGAGCACAAGAAAGTTCACAGATGAGCAATGAAATAAATTCAGGATTAAAATTGTTATCCGAGTTCGTGAAAGAGGTCTACTAAAGGAAGACAGGCTGTGTGTTGGAGTAACGGGTTTCATTTCTGTAAATGAGTTCAAAGAAAAACATGTAATAACATGTATAACAACCATTAAGAGTCACCAACCCACCCCAGTCAATCCACATCCCTCATAACCCTAACCCCACACTTATGATAAGCTTGCTATGCCCCTGTCCTTGAGAACTCATTTGACATAATCTTTAATTGCCCAAGTACGATTCCAAACCAAAGAACACACCAAGTCACCAAGAACGCCACAAATACTAAGAAATGTTCCTGATCCGCCCCTTTTATTGAGGATACATCCGGATGCTGACTTGGTCAGCGAGAACGCATATGATTTCACAAAAGCTATTGCAAGATATCAGCAGAGGCGGACAAACTTTTAGCGATTCATACTTCAGCTTAATAGTACATGTAAATCAGCATCGGATTAAAAATGTAAAATGGAAGCGTAGTCGCTGAGAATGTTCATATTTTATTGATGAAACAGTTTTTTTTTTTCTTTTTGCTCTGACTTTTCGATCACTTAGCTAGCGAGTCCAGGTATTGTGCAATAGCCGAAACAACACGCATCTCAATTTGTTCTCCGTCCTCGAGGACTTGCAAGTCCATTCTTGCAAGAACGTACTTGTGTTGTTAGCATCCTTTGGATTGATAAACAGCCACTGTGTCACAGAACACTCAGAAGCTGTCGCAGACATGTTGTCATGAACATTTCATCTACGTTATTTAGAAATAGCAACATGTTGACATCAGTCGCATTAATCTGGACCACAATCTTTTAACTGTCTTTATAGATGTATTTTATTAAAATATATAATATAATTTATTTTGTTCACATCTGTAAAAGTTGCCGCCTTTGGTTTCTCACTCGGTCTCAATAGGGGTTGGAGAATGTACATGGGATATACCTTCAAAAACAGATGGCTTTGTGGGTAAGAATATGTAAATAAATGTAGGGAATAAAATGTTGTGCATGAATTCGAACACTGCCATAAAATGGCCAACACCAAAAACAGTACACTATAACATGGATAGAAAGCAGTTTTTGACAGCCTTTGAATTTTATTATTGCAAAAATTACATTGTTCCTCAGCCTGTTTGCTACATCAATATCATTTAGGTAGACCTATATCAAACAATATGTCCACTACAGCATTTTTACATGAAGACTTGAAAAAGGCTTGCGTAAATCTAGCATACACATTTACACAAATTATTCAGGCTAACTGCATATCTACCATCCCCATATAATGTAACTTTTCTGTCTTTCACAGCCCTGACTGTCACGTCAGTCTCCGTCTGTGAACCAGGGACAGGGTTTATGATCTTATCATAATATATATATATATATATTTTGTTTCAAAACCGAAAACAAGAACAAATATAAAACAACATTGTATTTCCTTTGTTGGGGTTTATGTATGGAACAAATTAGACCAGGAGCAAAAAGACTACAACATTATTACAGTTTGAAAACATATTGAAGACAAATGTATCAAAATTTAGGTTTATTGCAGGTTACGCCCAAACCACACCTATGACTAGTATAGTCACGTCAGACCAACCCTTTTTATCTTTGTGAGTCAAGAGTCATTCCGCTGGTATAATGGCAAAAGCGCCCGAGTGCAAAAAATACAATACGCTTGCTATATGTAGCACAATATTTCTTTGTATTTTTAGTCTAAAAGATTAAATGTTACAGAATGCCACCAGGCACTCAGGGTAACCAGTCATGTCCCACCGATTGGTGGTAACCCTAACTCTATTAGCTGGTACTTTTTGAGACTGAATTTAAATTTTTAAGTACAAATCCCTCACCAAGAGAACCCACATCGGCTACCCTTCATCATGTCCCATCGGCGTTTATCAACATCTCTGTACAAATACAGACACGTATCGAACAGGACTGGCTATGCAACCACACAGACGATTAGATTGTCCTCCATCTTAAAACTGAAAGCTAGCAATGTTTACCAGGGTTGCTACATTACGAGAAAGAAGAAAACAATCTGATTGGCCATCTCTAGCAAAAAATCACTCTTCATTTGCATCAAGTTGTGAAAATCTCAACTCAAACCACTTGGATCGCAACACTTGCCACAATGGACCACACAAGTGATTCGCATGGCTTTATTAAAATTGAATGGAAACATGTCGTCGCTCGCGTCGCGTCGCTGCATTGGCATGCACTTTAAGTGCAGTCAAAGAGCGTCTAAAAATGGGGGCACACATAGTCTAAAGAAACTTTCGCATTTTGAACTGGTTGTAGGTCCACTGCTGGTTCCATATGAGGGTGGGCAAGTGCAGAATGAATGGTGGTCTACGGTAGCCTGGCATTCCAGTCCAACGTACATCCGCCTTAATTTTGATTTTGCTTCTGTACTAGGTCAGGAGCGGATACAACCGTTTAGGTTTTCTCCACTCAGATATCTGAAGACCCAATCAGCGAACAGAGGGGGGCAGATGATTTACCACCAGTTTTAGTTGTAGTTCTGAAACGGCGGCAGAGAAATATACAAGAGAAGCCATTCGTTCCAATGTGGAAACGCTACCAAATATCCCGAATTTAAAGCTGGAGCCTTTACAGAGTTTTGATGATGGCCATGACACTGTGGCCCTCCTCCCTACGGGATATAGATGTGGATCTGCAATATGATTTAGGGAGTATTTAACTTATCCGGATCTCTACTGTAATAACTACTTTGATGATGACAGTGATAACAGTAAATTTAGTGATTCTCATGATGAACAGAACACTTTGAATCCCTTTGATTACTGGTGCAGGAACAGGCAAGTTTAGCGTGCTTGTTGTAAATATTGTTGTAAATGTGTTGTAATTTGTTATTTTCTAGAAAACTGTTGTTGTCCTAAATAAAAGAGAACAATCACATACTTGAAAGACTAAAGTATGAAAGAAGCAATAAGACATCATGTGAAAAGGTGTTTAGTGTACCTCTGCAAATGGAGTAAGAATGTAAGAATGCTGTTCATTGACTTCAGCTCAGCATTCAACAAAATAATCCCACAACAGCTCACTAACAAATTAAACTTACTGGGCCTGAAAAATTCCCTCTGCAATTGGATTCTGGACCTTCTAACCGAAAGACCTCAGTCAGTCCGTGTCGGCCATAACACCTCGAGCACCTCAACACTGAGCACAGGTGCCCCACAAGGCTGTGTGCTCAGCCCGCTGCTCTTCATGCTGCTGACCCACGACTGCACTGCCAAGGTCAGCTCCAACCACATTATCAAGTTCGCTGATGACACAACAGTTGTAGGTCTCATCAGCAACAAAGATGAAACACACTACAGAGAGGAAGTAGCACAGCTGGCGAAATGGTGTAGGGCAAACAACCTGTCCCTCAATGTGAGTAAGACATAAGAGGTTGTGATGGACTTCAGGAGGAACTCCGCCGATCACCCCCCACTGACCATCAACGCTCGCTTGTCGAGAGAGTCAACAGCACCAAATACCTGGGGGTGCACATCACAGAGAACCTCACCTGGACCACCAACACCAAGTCCCTCTCAAAGAAGGCACATCAACGCAACAACCTGTCCCTCAACTTGAGCAAGACAAAGGAGGTTGTGATGGACTTCAGGAGGAACTCCGCGGATCACCCCCCACTGACCATCGACAGCTCGCCTGTCGAGAGAGTCAACAGCACCAAATTCCTGGGGGTGCACATCACAGAGGACCTCACCTGGACCACCAACACCAAGTCACTCTCAAAGAAGGCACATCAGCGCCTACACTTTCTCCGCCGGCTGAAGAGAGCAAGTCTCCCTCCACCCATCCTCACCACATTCTACAGGGGCACCATTGAGAGTGTGCTGACCAGCTGCATCACTGTCTGGTACGGGAACTGCACTGCAGCAGACCGCAAGACCATCCAGCGAACAGTGAACACAGCTGCGAAGATCATCGGTGCCCCTCTCCCCTCAATCCTAGAAATCTTCCACACACGATGCTCCAGCAAGGCCAATAGTATCGTTAAGGACCCCACCCACCCCTCCCACAGCCTCTTCCAGCCGCTACCATCAGGTAGACGATACCGGAGCATCAGAGCCCGCTCTGCCAGACTGATCAACAGCTTTTTCCCCCAGGCTGTGAGAGCCCTGAACTCTTCCGGGCCTCTATGACTACCCACACAATAACTAAGACTATCAGAAAACTGGCACTAGTCACTCACCCACTGCACTTTTCATACACACTGCCGTGTGTACACAAACTGCACTAAAGACTCTGTAATAATATGTATCTATTCTTCGCACATGTACAATACTCTATGCACATGCACATCGGTAAGTATTCGTACAGTTTGTATAGTTTGTATCCTGTTTAGTTTATGTATAGGAAAAATGTTATATTTATTTTAAATTGTTTGTTGTTAGACTGTACTGTTGAATGTCTGTACTTATGTAGCACCGTGGCTCTGTGAGGCACGACATTTCGTTCCACTGTATGCACCCGCATGTGCGGAATGACAAAAAAGCACAACTTGAACTTGAACTTGAACTTGAAGAATATTCAAGACAAATTCTTTTAACATTTATATGCAATGATAATAAGCGTATAGATGTTTCTTTCATTATTATTATTATTGTAGGGTTAGTATTAGGTTTAATGTCTGTAAATAACACGATAAACTATTTAAACAAACTTTACACCAACAAGTAGGCGTTCTATGATGGAGCTTCAAAGCTGGACCATTACAAACGAGGTAAGTAATGATTAAATTGCTACAACCCTTCAGTCTTTCGGAATGCACCCATTGCTATAATTGCTTAAAATTTAGCTTAGACAGAATATTTCTGTCAAAGTAAGACAATTTTTGGAGGACCCATAGAGTATTAGAAGGTGTGGGTCTCTATCTCTCGTCAGTGGATTGGTCTCCCTGTCTCTTTTGTCTGTTTGTTCTTCCACCTCTGAAAAATATCTGTTTCGGCAGTAGCCTGGTAGTCACTGCACTGCATGGGTGTGAATGATTAGACCCAACTTTAATGGTTGACTGTGTACATTATCACTAGCCTTAGTGTTAAATATGGATGTACAATTTACAATTGTTCCTTAAATTTGACATCTTCAAACACTCCTCTGCTCATTCCAGCTTGTTGTTTACAGACAAGTGGCTACATCCCGACAGCACTTACGTCACGACCAGACGTTAGCGATTGGTTATGGCAGATCCAGATTGGCTCTGGGCAGATCCAATAGTTTAAAACTTTAACAGAGTACCCGCCTTAAGTAATGTTTGTCAATGGATAGGTCCCAGACTCTCTGTACAAATTAAATGTAAGAGAGTCAGGTAAGGACCAGGCTAGGTCTACAGAGCTCTACCCCTCAAAATACACTTTTATCAGGATATATTTTTTTTTCTTGTAATTGTAATGCTGCATTCCAAAAGGGAGGCAACCTAAATACACACTGCAAGGTGTTAGATTTTTTAAGTCGCTTTTTTGTTCTAAAAAGCCTTTTGAAATGTCAATGATGTCATACACATAGCAGAATGCTAGCGTTTTATGGGCAATGACTCACCCTGTAAGACATCGAAAGGACATAAGTACTTATCAAACTTTTAAATCAACAATCCGTGTTGAATTTGCAAAAAGGGCAATCAAATCTGAGATTTCCCCAACGACAATCAGGCAATAGATACAAATGTAGCCATCTAGCTCCAGCGACGCCCATTCATTTTGAACTCGCCTGCGATCATCCCCAGTGGAACTCTGATGGAACTACAACCTTTGGTCCAATGGGACCTAATAGAAAGTGAACTCTTGGTAGACCGGCTCTGGTGCAGCTCAGTCCATTCAACATGGTCGAGAGTTGACAGGGAAGAGAGCAAAATTAGCCGCACATTATTTTAAGAAACGTCAAAATGTGTACCCACACAACGTCAATCGCAGCACTACACTCCATTAGATTATAAAACGTTCCCGGTTCTCCAGATAATGGTGGGAAACTATACCCTAGAAGACCATTAAAACACAGTCAAAGACAGCGACTCTTGGCATCAGTAGAGAGAGATACTTTACCATCTCACATTCAATGCAACATCAACACGTGCGAACGACAAATCAAATGAAGAAACGTGTTACAGTAGAATGTCCAGAATTTGCTCACACGGATAGCTTTGGCTATGTTGCGCAGCAACGGAGTATATGTATCCTACGAACAGTAACATTCAAGTTGTTTTGGCTGAACATTAAAGGTGAAGTACTTTCGGTCGTTTTCGAACCCACCTCTTTTAACATTTTCATCCAGCACATTTCTAGGTTGTAAATTACCATGTTTATTTCAAGCCCACAAAGTAATACATAAAAGAAATCCTAGCTAACTTGCTGTGTAAACAGTACAGGAGCTAGCTATTTAGCTCATGTTAGCCGTTAAGATATGCAGCCATTTAGCTACGGAACTAGCTACAGGCACTTAGTATTTATACTTTGGTACACGTTTCAAGAAGTCGCTCCTTGTCCGCCCATAACTAAAAACATAAATGTTAATAAGTTAGACTAGCTGGCTAGTGACGTTGCAATTGCTAACAACCATCATCTGCAATAAACTTTAACGTTTTGTGTTCTTTCTAAAAGTTTAAAGTCAGACGAATTGCAAGCACAACTTTTGCCGTAACGTTATATAAATATAACCCTGTCACAAATCTTAAATACAATATCTGACTGTACTGCAATGACATCGTAAAACAACCCTTGAAACTGGGCATCACATTACCTGAAAAGAGACGCTGTCCACCGTAAAATACACAACGCTTAGGCTAAATGTCACGTAACTGTAGCTAGCAGAGAGTGTCTAATAGGGTAGAGGGGGCTCTGTGGCTACTTCTTCACACCCAAACCCAACAACTGGCAGGAACTAGACCAAACAAAGCAGTTGCTGGGTATTCATCCGACTACCTTAGATGAGAAGGGTAGCACGAGCGATTCGGCACGTCTACACTAAGGGTAAAAATATGCAACAGGCAGTAGGACAAATTTATTGGCATATTGCCTGTATTTTTTATGGCTTTTTCATTTTTTATTTAAGTGTGTTATACTGTTTCAATACATTTCAATTAGATGTAAGATATGAGCATGAAGTACTGTTCATTTCTGTCAAAAGAGATGTGTTTATTAAAACTGTATTTTGAACATTCCAGTCAGTATTCCAGTTTTCTAGACCTAAATACATGGCAGTCCAGACGAATGAGAATATTTCGTTTACAATAATCAATAATAATAATAAAAGTAGATATGGGATATAAGACTTGGCCACATTAAATGTAATTATCAATTTGCTATGCACATTATATTTAATGTTACATTTGAGATTTTTTGACTGCATAAAGTTGCATGCAGTCATGAAACTGTCAAAGACCCTTCAAAACTACTGCCATTAGATTTAGAAGCCCTGTTGACAGCCCTGTATCTGAAATAGTGGTCCTTAGGAAAATGTTTCCTTGGAATTAAAGCAGCATGCACCAAGAGTGACAGCAGAAAATACAGTATATCTGTCACAGAGACTGTAGGGTAACAAAAGTCTTCAGGACTTCTCCTTAATCTTTCCCGGAGTGGGTTTTTAAAGAGAACTGACATTTTATTGGATATATTAACTTGGCATTGTAGGATGTTTTCACTTGTGGCTATCATTTTGTATGACCCTTGAGCAAGATCATTTAATTGGGTTGGATAACCTATAATCTTTGCCAATCTGAAACAAAATGTTCTGAATATGAAGGCTATTCAAACATTTCCATGAGATTTGTCACTTGTCTGACGTTATTATATTACATGGGGTTTGTGTAGAGCTGTGATGGAGCTCTGCAGTTGGTCTCAGAAACATTCATTCATTCATAACATACATTCCCTTCAAGACAAATGAATCAGATGTTAATGAAACTGAATTTAGCTAAATACCTCCAAACTTCAGTGCAATAAGGTCTTTCACTGCAGGGAAATCACTTGTGAGAGATATTGAACATTTACAGTGTGACATAACACACACAATATACCCCTCTCAATTGCTATCTCTACCCCCTCTCTTCATTTCTCATATAATAGACACACATACACAAAAGCATAATAAATGCTTGACATTACTTGAAATGATTGAGTTTTCAATACACATTCATACAGTATATTACACTTAACAGACTAAATTTTAATGACGAAGTATGCAAGTGTGCAGCTCTCTGGGGAGGATGAGTTGTAGAAAGATATCCTCTACCCATTGGTCCTGTGAATACATTTAGCATTCCCACATTGAGAGCAAAACCTCTACCTCACATGAGAAACAGTATAAGCACAATTTTGTGTCACAGATTTGCTTTATTTTATGTTGCATCATATTGACAAGGTTTCGGATTTCTCTTCAGAGCCTTCAACTGTTACTCTTGTCTTCCAAACCAAATCCAACAATCCAATTAGAATCGTTAATTCTATAATGGTTTAAAAATGTTTGTATGCTGCATCAACTCACACTGTAGACAAGATCTTTGAGAAATATGCTGGGTTGATAAATTACAAGACTATGTAATTCAACAAATCTAAGTAAAATTGCACATGACTAAAGCAAGAGTAATGCTAAGTTCATAACTGTAGAGTTATAAATATATGTAAATATTTATAATATATATAAAGCTGATAAGTGATGGTTGTAAAGCACTTTTTGAATATATTAGCTCAAATACATGTCACATCCACTTCACATGGTAACACAAGCTGGGAGGGTGTTTGATCAAATTTCTGCATTTTAACTAAAACAAAATGTGTTATGGGATTATCTAGGTTTCAGAAAAGCTATAAAAGAAAGTGAAATGATAGCCACAACCACAATTCTTTTTCCAGCACCAAGAATAATACCTGTCACAATCCATGATGCTTTCGCATGGAACTGGTTGCTTGCCGACCTCTCAAACATCCTTGTAGAATACTATTTTCAATTAGCATTGCGTAGCTGAGATTCAGCATAAAAGGTTCACACTTACACAATTCTTTCTCACATAAGCAGACATTATTAAAGTTATTATTCATCTTCAAACGATGTAACGTGTAGCACCCATAGTCTTATGTGATGGAGTATCGCCATCTTGTGGCTGTTTGATATGGTCAATTTTTAATTATTTTTTTTACAGGTCTTGTAAGTGAAGTGAATAAGAATCTTAGATTTACAGTATGGGGTGCATGGTGGCGGTGCGGTTAGAGCCCTTGCCTTCCAGGAAGGAGATCATGGATTCAATTCTTGGGCCAAATCCAACATCACATGATCTCTCTGGGTGGTCTGCATGTCCTCCCCATGTTACCGTGGGTTCTTTCCGGGCACTCCGGCTTACTCCCACCATCCAAAGACATGCATGTGATAGGCTAATTGGTATATTGAAAATTGCCTCTAGAGAGTGGGTGTGTGAGTGAATGGTTGTCTGTGTCTCTGTGTTAGCCCTGCGATTGGCTGGCCCCAGTCCAGGGTGTACCCCGCCTATGGCCCGAAAGCTACTGGGTTAGGCTCCAGTCACCCGTGACCCCTAAATGGGAACGAGCGACACTGCAATCCCTCCCGGGGATTAGCAGTAGACAATGGATGGATGGATTTACAGTTTATTCACTTTATTGCTGTGGTGTCACACAACAAGAATAGATTTATTTAGAATATAAGAACTTTAGAATATTTATAACTTTTGTAGATTGTTTAGTGTTTATATGTTTGTTCTATCGTTAAAAAAAATGTCTTTAGTGATAATGATAAGCTTTTGTGAAACACCTTTAAAGCACTGGTCAGATTTTACCAGGTATGTCTGAGCTCCAAGGCTGGCAAAATCTAACATACAACTGTAAAATTGCATATCAAACTGGAATTTCAATTCCTCTTAGACTTTCAAAAATCTAGTGAAGTGACGTATTATCATTGTCATGTATCTCATGAAGTCTTGGTTTTCCCAGAATAATCTCTGCTGATGCCGTCAAACATGTTTTGTGGTAAATAACTAAATAGAAACAACAGACATTGCCTGTTAAAACCATCACTCCCTACTTCTGCTTCATTGTAGCAGTTCCTCTACAGCCGAGAGACTTCCATGAGTTTTTCCTGTCTTTTGTTCTCTCACTTTTTTCTCTTCATTTCTGTGATTTCTTTGCCCCATGGTATGCATGTTTCTCTCTGTGTTTTTGTTGGTTTGGCACACTGTTTTAATTTCTGACTGTCATTTGTCATATGTCATTTGAGGAAAAGAGGGAGCGAATCACTCTGAATCTGCAGTGATGATCAATTGTGGACCTCCATAGATTCAGTCAATGTGTGTGTGTCTCACTATTACCCACTCACCAACAGGGTGGCTGGCATCATGAGCCACCTTCCTGTGTAACAACCCAAACAGTTACAGTGACCAGTGTTGTGATAGGGAGGAATGAAATGCATAAAAAACAATCTCTATTATATCTGCAATTGCTGGTATACGTATCATACAAAATCACCATAGAGTTTTGTAAAGTATAACATGTTGCAAGTGAATTTTACCTCAGTGATAATGAGGTGGGTGGGTATTATGGGCATCAAAACTTTATTTATACTAATCATTATCACTAAAGCTTTGACTAGAAACTAAACTCAGTAGACATGTATAGCAGGGTTCAAGCCAGGTATATACATATTGGTAGATATAAAAGTCAGTTCGTTATGTGCACCACATTTGTTCAACTTTGACTCATGAAAAGAAAACATGCAAATTATGTCATCCCCCCAACAAAAAAATCTTTGACAAAAAACTATAGGTTGCTTTTTTGTTGTTAGTTTGTTGACTACAAACCTGATTGATGATTATGTTGACTGTCAACATTAGTCAGTTGTTACCAAAAAGTGTCAGCGAGACGAATGACCTGTCATAGCCTACAATCAAGCAGAAGAGACACAGAAACCCATGGGCTACATCACAAACAAACAGAGACATTTGGGAAGATTCACAACACAAAGATAATTACATTAATGAAGTTTAGAAGTGGCCTAGGCCTACATGAGTTGCATGACCCACAGCACACATTTTACACAGACTACAGCAACAAAAAGCCAAATTGCCACATTATGTTGGCATGCTGTTGTGATAGCTGTTGGAGCAATACGATGCATAAATATAGCCTATGCCATGTTTATGTACCATTTACGTGAAATATATATACAATGTGTTAAATAGGATATCGTAGTTTGGTGACTGGCAGGAAGAAATGCACGTCTAGCCTGAACAGCCTTGCCCCATTCGTAGCCAATAGTGGCACTTAGCAACACTTTACGTCACATCGCGGTCAGTGTGTCCCGAGCATGAAACAACAAAGAGTTAAAAATGGCTCCATAAAGGCGGACATTCTTACTTCTTGTGGTTTTCTGTGTTGACGCTGGTCATGTCCGATTAAGTGCTGTTTGCTTATGGTAGGCCCTGCATGTCCACTGATGCGTTTTTAACGCTCTGCACCGCATGTCTCCTGACAGTAGGCTACACCTCACTCAAGGGCATGTTAGACAAGTTAAAACAGATTTGTAGATCTCTAAGGTCATTGTTGTAGTTATGGCCAAGCGTGTAGACTTGGATTAAAGTACACAATATAAAATAAAAATGTGTCTTTTACACAATATTTGTGTAAAATAAGCCTACACAATATTTTACCAGTGCAAGACTAGAGTAGGGCTTACATATGTTACACCACCAGTCACTCAACCAGTCATATGTGGGCTGGGCTAGCAAGTTAGAAGTGGCACAGAACAGTCATGTAATGTGACAAGCAACATTTTAAAGTACTAAAAACACACAGATACTTTGACAATGGCAAACCCTACAACATGCATTATTAGGGTTCCTCCAGTAAGAAGGAATCTATTATTTTTGTAAGAATTCTTATTATTAGTATTAGGGTACATCCGGTAGGAGGAAACCTATTCTTTTTTATATCACTCTTATTATTATTAGGGTTCCTTTGGTAGGAGGAAACCTATTGTTTTTATCCTTGCTCCCCATTATCTCATGAAGTACCTTGTCCAAAATGATCTAATTCAACACATTGATACTCTCTCTCTCTCTCTCTCTCTCTCTCTCTATATACATATAGATATATATATATATCTATATATATATACTCACACACAAAAACATGTAAGATTGAGATATTTCGTGTGCCATTTAGTTTGTTATTATATTATTTGTCATTTATTTAGCCATTCATTTATTTGTTTAGTTTTGGCCCCTTTAGTTCTCCATAGGTTTCTACCAGACTCTTGTACATTTAATTTGTGCAGAGAGTATGGGACCTCCTCATTGACAAATGTTAACCTTCTTGAAGGCGGGTATTCCGTTGAAGTTTAAAAATATTGGACCAGCCCAAAGCCACTCTGGATCTGCCATAACAAATTGCTAACGTTTGATAGTGACATAGTTAATCTGCTAGAATGTAGCCACTTAGGCTGTAAACAAGCTGGAATGAGCAGAGGAGTGTTAGAAGATGTCGAATTTAAGATTTAAAGGAAAAATTGTAAATTGTACATCTATATTTAACACTAAGGCTAGTGATAATGTATACAGTCAACTGTCAAAGCTGGGTCTAATCATTCGTTTCAGGTCTGCCACCGACGCAGTGCAGTGACTACCGTGCTACTGCGCAATACAGATATTTTTCAGATGTGGAAGAACAAAGAGACGACGGTCACAGGGAACTATTCCACAGACATGAGAGACAGAGACCCTACACCTTCTAAAACTCTATGAGTCCTACAAACATTCTCTAACTTTGATGGAAACATTCTGTTTAACTTAAATTATGTGATCATGGCAATGTATGCATTCCGAAAGACTGGAGGGCTGTAACAATTTAATCAAAAGAACAAATTACAACACATTTACAACAATATGTACAACTGACACACTAACCATGTTGCTGCATGAGTGCACAAAGGGGTTCAAAGTGTTCTGTTCATCATGATAATCACAAAATTGACTGTTATCATTATCATCGCCAGGGTAGATATTTAAAGCGTAATTTTCATTACCAAATGGTTCCCCCAATGTAATCAGTGCTATCGACTGAATACAAATAATAGATAGCGCACAGTGCCTGCAATGATGTTGGTGACAGATTTCTGAAATTATTGATTCATGTTGAAAAATGGTTATGAAACTTTCATTTGTCTGCTTTTTTTCTGAAATATCAATTGCTTGTGTTGATGAAAATTCTCTGTTAAATTATCTTACCACCACAAACATCTATATATTTAGTTCATACCAGAAATCATTAGATACACAGTGGTTGAGCCAGTTGTCATAATTGTAGGCCTAATTATAATAGTGCCCATATCCGTGATACAACTTGTGATTATAATGTGTAGTTTATTTGGTGTTTGTACACACTTGCATTATGCAAGCAGTTTTTACATCAGTAAACACATTAATTTATGTTGCAAACGTCACGCAGTAGCCTCTTTATATTGTTGTTAGCCGGCCATAACGTCCAAACAACGTAAATTGCTGCACTGCACTCCTTTGGCATATAAAAAGGACAGCTGCAAAATTTAGTTGCAGGTTTAAATGTCCAAATATTGGCCTCAAAACCTTAATAACTTAGACAAGATCTGCAAAGAAGAATGAGACAAAATCCCTCCTGGTAATGGAGGGGATCCCTCCTGATGTGCAAACCTGGTGGACAACTATAAGAAATGTCTGACCTCTTATTGCCAACAAGAGTTTTGCCACCAAGTACCAAGTAATGGTTTTCAGAGGGGTCCAATATATTTCACTCATTAAAATAATGTTGTAAAACTTTTGACATTTTTTTTCTGGATTTATTTGTATTCTGTCTCTCACTGTTCAAATATACCTACCATTAAAATTACAGACTGATCATTTCTTTGTCAGTGGGCAAATGGACAAAACCTGCTTGGGATCAAATAATCTTTCTCTAAATGTAGGCATGATATTCACCTGTCAATTGACCTCAAATGCGAAGAGAGCAAGCAAATTACATTTTCATTATTTGATGTTGAAATGCTTATCCAAACAATGTGAATCCCGGCACTGCACTGCATTCGGTTATAAAAGAGATGTATGCAGAGTATAAACTTTGTCCGTTTCTGGTTGTTTAGTTGATGTTAGGAAACTAAACCCATTCTAATTCTTGCACACACTCATACACATAATTCTGTCATTATCATACAGATAATGAGTTTTGTATTTAGGTTTTTCAGTATTTCATTGTTTGTTTAACAATTCAATTCTGGCAGTGTTATTGAGCCTGCAGATTGCATCCTACATCTAACTGTCTGTCTCCTCTGTTAACACCATGTCCAGTTTATTTTCACTTTTATCCCCTTCATTAATACTATTCCGATTTTTAGTGAAGGAACCTCCTCCACAATGTGCACCTTCCCTGTTTACTTCAGTGCGTTCAGAACCTTATCTTATGACATACAGATAGGCGTACACGTAGCCTCGTTTGGGTGGTTGATGCAACTGTCACCATGTGACACACAGGCCCTACATATCAACTATTTGGACACAATTACATACATTTTACAGCCGTAGCCTGTAGCCTACATATTTTGCGACCTGTCAGTAAAACCCATCTTAGATTTTTGGACCACAAAACATCATGGCTAGTTGGTAAGAAAAGAGCTCATATGCAGCTACTGTGGGGGGAGATCATATTGAAATAACATATCCACAGCCAATCCTTTATAGCGTAGTAATTGTATTTAGAGGACCATGAGAAATGTGATCCCAAACTCAAGTCCTACTGCTGAAGCCTACATCACAGCATCAAGACAGTCCCTTTTCCGTCTCTCTACAACCGCCCGTGTAGCGAATCGAAGAAATTAATTATATCTGTTACATTTCCCGTCTGGCCGCGCGCAGGGTGTTACTGATCTCAAATATAACTTTAAAGTCAATGATGACGTCCCACCTTAACACCATTGGTTCCGACAGCCATGGATATTTGCGTATACAAAAGCGCGTGAAGGCATTGGATAGTCTTCTTTTCCATCACAAATGCGACTCTGTAGGATGGGCATGGCGTGCAGCTGCTGAGCATTTGAGCAAGTAATGGAAATACGTGCAACAGAAGTAACTGGCCCGGGCATTGGAGGGGAAAACCATTTCGCCAATGAAGAAATTATTAAATTAACCTATCGTTAAGATTTCAATACCGAGATGTTGCGTCTGACGCGGAAACGTTGGACTATTTGCACTATAAGCCTTCTTCTGATTTTCTACAAGACAAAAGAAATAACTAGAAGTGAAGAACATCAGGAAGCTCAACTCAATGGGTACGAAACGTTCTTTTGCCATTATACGGCCAGTAGAACACACAGGTAGCCTATTATTCCACCATGCAGCACATTGCAAATGTTCCTCTTACCATACACATGTCGAAGACAACCAATTTTCTGATTTTGTTTTTAAGAATGACTTTGTAATTGTGTAATGTCTTGCTTGTAATGTGTTTCGTTGACTTCTCTGCTATGGTCCTGTAAGTACATTGCAATTGTATTGAGATGGGTGCTTATTTTCCTTTGTTTGGACAGGCAATCACTATCACACTGATATTTAGTCACAGTTGGAGGTATTAATAGTTCATGCTTTTCTAGGTGCATGTTGGCTACATAATAACACAAGAAATGTTGATATGTGTATTTTCTATGGGGGAGTTTCGAAATTATCTCTCTCTCTCTGAGTGTGCTTTAGTATCTATGAGACCGTGTCTCCTTCAAGAGCCGACAGGCATACAAACTGGGGCTGTCTTAGTCATAACCACACGGAAGAATTTGTCTCATACTATTTGAGCATACTATTTTCTACATCCACAGGCCTATTAACTATACATATCTTAAGTCGGTATATAAAGTTAAACAGTCAAGTAATCACACATTCTAAATAGCAGATTTGTTCAAATAGTTTGAAGCTATAATTAGAAGACATAAGACATTTCCGTCCCGTGTCACACTGTTTCAAGGAACATCTAAGAGATCTTGTATGAACAAGTTGAATGAGATCTTCCAGAACCGTCAAACTGATGTTCCAGTTCAGAGGTTCCCACGAATGAAATGCAGTATCGGTGTGAAAAGTTAGATTTGTTGCATTAACAGCAATTTCTGATGGTGGCAATTGCTCAGACATTCGGTCGTTTTTGCACTAGGGGATGAGAGGCAGGAAGGTGCTGTGGCATGTGTCTATGTTTCTGTCTGGTAACAGTCAAAGTAGCATTTTCAGACGTAAGGCCTGTGGTTTCCCCTTTAGCACTTCTCAGCATTATGGCAAAGTAGGTGAAACAAAACAAAAACAGGAAGAAATCATTTTGAAGCAGAGCAGTTCTGGTTTGCATTATCTAGACATAAGAATTTGGTCCGTTATAATAATATGAATATACAGTATTTCACTAAAAATTGTCTATAAAATGTGAATATTTTTTTAACTAGAAGACCAGAACTTGTATTCAGTCAAATGTTTAGTAAGTTTCATAAAGCAGAACAAGGTCTCCAGTATTTGTGTTGTTTAGACAATGGGGTTATTTCCTCTCATAAACTGTACACATCTGTTGAAGTACTTCACAGTAGCTTTTTACCTAGAAAGCATTGTTGCTCACCAAATGTCATCTGACATGCTATCCAGCTTCAGAAGCTACGTATCACATGTTTAATCTTTGTGATAAAATTGAAGACTGACCGAGACAGTGGCAAACATTGGTTGGCTTGTTGGACAAGGATGAGGAGCTGAAGAAAAACATAAAAATAATGTTAATGGTGTCCAACTCCAACTGCCAGACACATATGTTAAAAAGTTTGTTTTACTGGGTGACTATGTAAGGGATAACCATTTCCCCTTTCCAGAAAGTTCACGTGACAATTAAACTGTGGAATTACAACTGAGCATGCCAAGTGTAGCTCGTACAAGGACAATGGACCACCAGTGGGGAAAAAAACAGTTGAAATTAACTGTGGCTGTCTTTTAAATATTACACAAAACATTTAAATTATTTAACAGGATGAAATAATTATGATAATTATACATAGTATAAGACATAACCAGTTACAACATAGAATGGAGGTACTACTCATTTGATGCTAGTAAACTATTTTATTACCAGTATCTCAATAATGGCAATCCATCAAATAATAATGAAAATTATCAATCCATTAAATCTAATGGAATTAGATGGTGTGAGTAGTGCACAGTTTAGCACTACTACAGCATGTCCAATTTGAGAAAAAAGGTCGTTACTGATGAACATGAGCTCTGTTGAATTTACCGCAACAGTTGCACGGGAGTGGACCATTGATTTAATTTGTATCGAGTACATTTAAAGTGTTTCAGATAAGGTTATGCTATATTACATAGAATTGACTACTTTTTATTTCTCCTCTCACAATTCTTAGGGAGAGTGAATTTAGCACTTTCAGACTGATGGTTAATGGCTCAGAGAAAGGCTTCAACAGGAGAGTTCCTTCCTTTCCCCAGCACTCCGTTGAAGGATGGCGAGTCAATTCATCGCTAGTAGTCATGATAAGGTGAGTGTTCCCCTTGTGTTGCCCCATGTTATTGATGTTGGATTTGATTGGGTTGCGTTGGCAAAGGTAACACCCTTTTCTGGTTGGTTGGAAAGCAGTGTGTTGGGACAATAACCCACCTCATTTATTAACCCTGTTTATAGCAATACTTGTCACAAAGTGTGCGCATAGCTGGGATCTCCTGAGGAGACTGGGGTATTGCCAGGGTAAATGTAATACTTTCATTTACAAGTCAATGGGCTTGACTAAAACCATAAAAATTATGAGGGTCTCACAAGCCTATAAGCCATATAGTATTAGTGGTGACAGTGAGTTCTATTTGGTGTAAAACATAAATTGACAGTAACACTGGCATACTCCACAATACTTCTTTATAGTACAATTCACAATTTTCTCTTCAGCCGAGAGATATAGTTCCTTCTCTTGATTCTGTCCAATTACACAGACAAGTGTCTGTCTCTGCTGAGGTCACTCCACTGACCTCTATCAGGGACACACCTAATAGGGTCTTCACATTACAGCTTATGCTGGTGTGCCTCGTTTTGTGGTGAGGAGACTATTTTTTGTTGGGAAATGTGCTCTGTATGCTAAGAATAGCAGCCTGCCCCTTCGTTCCTCTCTTGTCTAGGGAATTTTCTAAGTAGGGCTGCAGTATAATACTCCTTAGAGAAAAATGTCAGATTGCTCAAACAGCAAAATGTTATTAAAAAAGCCTTTTGCTCCTTTAGCCTTTTCAAGAATTTGTTTTGAAGCAATTCTGTTTGTCATACTGACATAACCAATAAAAAAGTTATTTGACTCACTTTCAGTAATGTAGGCCACATTTTTTTCAGATTATTGGTGAAGTACGGATATCACATCTATTCTGTTTCTAATACCATGGCTACAGGTTATTTTCGCTGTAATTTATCTTTAGAGTTCTAAAAACTGGTTCTAAAAAAGCTTCTTCAAGCATATTTGAATGTTTACTTGGACAGTTTGAATTAAATAAATAGCAATATGTACAATGTGACTATAGGTTTAGAATCCAATGTGTCATAGTTTTGAGTAAAGATAAGAGGTTCTTTCAATTCTGTTTAAAAAAGGCAATCAAAGCCTCTTCTCAATATGAGCAACAGAAACAGTTGTCTCTACTCTCCTTTAAAAGTTCTCTGGGCTCATAAATGATCCAATATAAAAGAGATTTTACACTAAACAAGCTGCAATGATTTAAGTGCCCCTATAGAGAACTTGTACACAAAATGTACTTTAAAAAAAAAAAACATCCCATAATGAAAACTTGAAAATGTCTTAATCTCTAAATATCATGTTTACAGTGCATTTGCATTTTTTTCAAATGATTAAAGTGAGACCAGAGATCAACATTTCAGCTTTTATTTCCAGGTGTTGTCACAATTAAGATATAGCACATTTTGTCCAAACCCACCTGTCTTTAATGTGAGCAAAGGTATTAGAACATTCAACTGACAGGTAAGCTTTGTTGCCCAGATGTGTCCTAGTACATACATTGTTCAAACAATAAATAGCATTGAATGTGTCCGCTCAGGTTCAGATTGGGTAGGATAGGCATAGCCTCTGCAGACTGCATTCAACAGTGAAAATGACATGAAAACCAGAAAGCTGCCTGTCCATGCGTGAAAAACAAGCATTTGTGAATCTGAAAGAAGATAATTAATCAAAGCCATTGCACAAACATTGGTCATAGCCAGTACAACCATTTGGAATGTCCTGAAGAAAAACCACCACTGGTGTACTAACTAAGAGACGTCGAACAGGTAAACCAAGGAAAACATCAGTAGTTGGTGAGTTAATGACAGACACATTGTGAGAGCTGTAAAGGAATATCCTAAAACAACTGTTAGTGACATCAGCAACAACCTCCAGAGTGAAGGTTTGTTGCATTTTGCAGCCAGACATTGTAAATAGGGGGGTGCATGGTGGCGGTGCGGTTAGAACCCTTGCCTCCCAGGAAGGAGATCTTGGGTTCGATTCTTGGGCTGAATCCAACATCAAATGATCTCTGGGTGGAGTCTGCATGTCCACCCCATGTTACCGTGGGTTCTCTCCGGGCACTCAGGCTTCCTCCCACCATCCAAAGACATGCATGTGATAGGTTGATTGGTATATTGAGAAATTGCCCCTAGAGAGTGGATGTGTGAGTGAATGGTTGTCTGTGTCTCTGTGTTAGCCCTGCGACTTGCTGGCCCCAGTCCAGGGTGTACCCTGCTTATGGCCCGAAAGCTACTGGGTTAGGCTCCAGTCACCTGTGACCCCTAAATGGGAACAAGCAGCACTGCAATCCCTCCCAGGAATTAGCAGTAGATAATGGATGGATGGACATTGTAAATATTCGGGGCTTTGCCCCAACCTAGGACGTAGTCTGGGTATAATGTGTATGAAGTGACATATTGTCAAGTATGGTTACCCATACTCAAAATTTACCTCTGCATTTAACCCATCCAAGTGCACACACAGTAGTGAGTAGTGGGCAACCGCACGCACACACAGTGAACATACACCCAGAGCAGTGGGCAGCTATTGCTCCAGCGCCCGGGAAGCAATTGGGGGTTCAATGCCTTGCTCAAGGGTACTTCAGTCATGATATCGAAGGCAGAGAGTGCTGTTTATTCACAATCCCCACCTTCAATTCCTGCCGGTGCGAGAATCGAACCAGCAACTTGAAGGTTACAAGCCCGACTCCCTAACCATTAGGCCACGACTTCTCTGTATCCATTGTATCTATTTGTTTGATGTGTATTGATTGTATCTATCTACTGTTCAAAGAACACCTCATGAACAAAAGTATAATGGCTACACCAGAAGATACAAACCACTCATTAGCAAGAAGAATAGGAAGGCAGGCCTAGAATTTGCCAAAAAGTACAGCGATGAACCTAAAATATTGACTATTGAGACAAAAATGAACTTTTACTAAAGTGGTGGAAAGGCTAAACTTGGAGAAAGAAAGGATCTGCTTAATATCCCAAACATACAAGCTCATCCGCGAAACACAGTGGAGGGAATGTCATGTCTTGGGCTTGCATGCCTTCTTGTAGGACAGGCTCATTAATCTTCATTGATGATGTGACTCAAGATGGCAGCAGCAAAGTAAACTCCGAAGTCTACAGAAATAAGGTGTCTGGCAATTTAAGGAAATATGCAACCAAACTGATTGGCACAGCTTTCATCATTCAGCAAGATAACGACTCACAACACACTGCCAAAACAACAAAGGAGTTCATCAGAGGCAAGAAATTGAAGGTCTAGATTAGCCAAGTTGATCTCTAGATTTAAACAACTCTAACAGGCTGTGGTGAAAGCTTCACAAAAGAAGAATGGAAAAGTTTGGGGATGTCGATGGGACAGTCTTGCTGCAGTTTTTGAATGAAAAGGATTTGCAACAAAGTATGAAGTTTTATCTACTTAAATATATTTTAAGTCTACCTATACCAGTACTTTTGTTCACATGAAAAATGGGTGGGTTTGAACAAAAGGTGCTATTTGATCAATTTTGCACCTGGAAATAAAAGCTAAAATGTTGATCTCTGGTCTCACATTCATCTTTTGATGTCAAGCCCAAATGTTTTCAGTCAAAAATAGCAATGTAAAAAATAAAGGAATTGGCCTGACTGTTCAAATTCTTTTGGTGTGCACTGTATGTAAGTATTCAAACCCCTTTGTCAGTACTGTGAAGAAATACAAGCAATATGCCCCCTGCACATTTGGTTTTGATAAATTTCAGTTCCTGGATCAGATTGTACAGGGGGGACCATTGGTAAACTGCAAACCTCCGGTATTGTCACAGAGTTTCTGTGGGATTAAGTGATGTCACAGCGATGTCTTTCATCACTATACCATCCAGTGCCATCCTATCTGTGACCTGCTGTTTTTAGGGCTTAAAATGTTAGCTTCTGGTTAACATATGACATATCCAGGACAGCTATCAGATATTTTTTCTGCTGCTGTGTCAGCTCATCTGTTGATTCTTAACTGATACATCAGGGAACAGCTTTGGGGGCTTTAGCCCTGAATGCCTTCTCAAAAGCCCAGGAATCTTTTAGGTTAAATTTTACATTGTCATTTTCAGCAAAAATCAAATTTGTTCAACATAATGGTTATTTTACATAAAGCTCATTGAACTAATTTGTGCAAAAACCTATGTCAAAATATGATCTTTGCACTATGCACACTTGCATTAATTGTGGAAGTGTATATCCAGCATCACATTAAACCCAGACTACGCCCTAGGTTGGGGCTAAGCCTCGAAAGTTTACGACGTCTGGCTCTGCGCCTGCTCCTCAGGGTGATGAGTTTTGTTGCTTGGAAACACTATAGGGATTCAGTCCAGGCTTTGCCTGTACTACACAAGGATAGTGAGAGGCTTATTTGAAAGTTGCTCCATTGTCTTGGCTGTATACATCAGATTTTTGTCATACTGACAGTTAAATCTTTGAGGTTTTGGAGCAGGTTTTCCTCAATGATTTCTCTATCAAGTCAAGTTGAGCTTTTATTGTCATTCCGCTACATGCGGGGGTATACAGTGGAACAAAATGTCGTGCCTCACAGAGCCACGGTGCTACACAAGTACAGGCATACAACAATCAAGTAAAAATAAACATAACAATAGTATAACAATAATATTTCCTATACATAAACTAAAATAAAATACAGACTATATAAACCATACGAATACTTTCTGATAAATACTGGTCATGTGCAAAGAGTGCTGTACGTGTGCAAAGAGTACTGTACATGTGCAAAGAATATGAGCATGCAAACAAACATGTTACCGATATTACTGCGTCTTTTAGTGCAATTTGTGTACACACAGCAGTGTGTGTGAAAAGTGAGTAGTGCAGTGGAAAGTGGCTAGTGCAAGTTTCAGATGGTCTGTTTTTCAGGTGGTATGGGGTTTGTATATTTAGCTCCTTTAGTTATTTAATCAACGCTGACCAGTACCTGCCACTGAGAACCATATCCGCAGTATGTGCTTACATCAGTCTCTCACAATAGGGATAGTATTAACCAGCTGATGAAAGGTACCAAAAGGTTCTGGTAGGTGTACTAGATGTGGATGTTTCCATTGATCATTTTTGAAATGTCTCTAGGACAAGTAACTGAGCTCAATTTGGATGTCATAGAATCAGAATCAGAAACCGTTTATTGCCATTGTCAGTGAAATTCACAAACGTAGGAACTTGCTTCGGCGTAGGTGCAACATAAAGCAATGGTTAAAACATAAAAAATATATAAAAATATATAAAAAGGCATGCATAAAATTAAGAATAAAATAGACTAAGATAGACTAACACTATATACAGAATGTACAGTTGGCAGTTGGTGCAATGCGCAAATGAGTAGCGCAAATAGATTGTTCTTAAATAATATTATTGTTAAAGTGGCAGGTGTTACAGAGTGTTCATGAGTCCAACGGCAGAGGGAAAGAAACTGTTCTTGTGGCGGGAGGTTCTGGTCCGGATGGACCGTAGCCTCCTGCCCGAGGGGAGTGGCTCAAATAGTCCATGTCCAGGGTGAGAAGGGTCAGCTGTGATCCAACCTGCTCGTCCCCGAGTCCTGGAGACGTACAGGTCCTGGACGGATGGAAGGCTGCAGCCAATCACCTTCTCAGCAGAGCGCACAATGCGCTGTAGTCTCTGTTTGTCATAGCAAAGGGTCTGAATACCTAGTAAAAATGTATGTGACATTATTAGGTATTGTATGAAGATTGATCTTAAGTATTATAATGTACATTTAGATTGACCACAAACTAAATGTGAAAAGAAATACTTAAGTATTCTACTTTAAAAGTAAAATGAATAACCATAGCTTAGCTATTAAATGTGGAAATGTATTAAATGTGTTTGTTCATATATGCATTGGTAAAACATGAAGATCAAAACATCTAGAAGATAACTCTGGTCACAAAGCTGCTTTTTGTGCTATATTTACAGGAAGGATATTCTTCGTTTCCTGGATGCAGAGAGGGATGTTTCTGTTGTGAAGAGCAGTTTCAAACCTGGGGACACCATACATTATGTCCTTGATAGACGTCGGACGCTGAATGTTTCACAAACACTGCACAGCTTGTTACCCGAAGTTTCACCGCTCAAAAACAAGCGATTTAATACTTGTGCTGTGGTGGGCAACTCTGGCGTTCTTCTCAACAGCAGCTGCGGGAAGGAAATTGACAGCCATGATTTTGTCATACGGTACTTCTTTTTCAGCTATTACTGTATTTAGTTACTGTATTTACGTTTTGATTTTGTCAGGCTTTTATTCATATCAACATACCAATTGAACATACAGAAAGTACAGCAGAAAATCTAATGCATAGTTCTCAAAGTATTTCAGTCAAGCAATGATGACAAAAGGATCTCAAATATGAATATAAAAAAGATACATTTACAGCACTGAAGTAATGCACTGCTAAGATGCTTTGTAGTAGCTTGTCCAGGTGGAGATCGAAGAAATGTGTTTTCAGTGTGTGGCTGAATTAATGCATGTAGTCAGTACGTAGGTAAGGGTCATGGTTTTGCTTTACTTGAATTATATTTTCAGGCTATTTTGCTGTGAAAGGAAAATAGTGAAGAGAGACAAGTAAGGGAGAAAGAAAGGGTAGGAGATGCAGAAAATGGCCTTGGCTGGATTCTAATCCAAGCTCTTGCTGCAATGCCTTAGCCTACATGATATGTTACTCAAATGGTGAGCCATTGGGGTGCCCCTGGTAAGGGTTTTGTGTGTGATCCTCTGCGACTGGCAGTTATTGTGGCTATTGTTATACTGGCTGGAGCTATTTCAGTAGGAGAGTTGTGTAGGGATTTAAGACGCTTGAAAATGAGCCAGGCAAATGCCTTTAGTCTTAATTAGTTAGTAAAGACTAGTAACCTGGAAACATTTAGTTAGTCAAGACCTGACAAAATTCATCTTCCAGTTCTAGTTTTAATTTTTATAATCCACAGGACCGGTTTGGCTTGATTGAAAAATAGAAGGAATGTAAATTTAAGGTATTGTGTAACATTTGCATTAATTTAAAAAGAAACCATGGTAATGGTAATGTTAGCAGTCCTTTCCATTGACCAGCAGGCAGATATTTGGGCTGCGCTTATATAAAAATGTATTGTGTCCAGAAGCTGGGTTCAAATGATTTCCCCATATGCCGAACACAGGTTGTCTAGAGGTCTATATACTGTTTCAGCCTGCATTAAATTGTGAAATGCCTTATAGTGCTCTTATAAAATAATCCATCGCAGTAGTTCATTACACATTTTGTTTTGGTTAATTTCAATCAGACTATGGTTAATTTGCTCTGAAAGTCCAGTTCGTTTGGATAGGTTAGAACACTAATTCACACTCTGGTGTGGACTAAACAACCGAACCATGGTCCCCCTCATAAAATGGATCTTAGTCCAGTTCCAAGTGAACCATGATTCAGTTTGCTTTAGGTGTGAATGCTATCTGACTTCATATATGACCTATCATAGGAAGCAAACCAAATTTTTGTGCATTGTGGGTTGAAGTAGAATGTTAATAGTCGCAATCATTAGCAGAAAATTATTTGAAGGAAAACATGGGGAATCATGAAATTATGTCTATTCTGCAAATATGGGTTGTTGATCATATCGCAGAGATGCCTGTGAAAACATGTAAGAATTGCAAGGTATTCACATTCTTCAGCGATAAACTGAAAGGGTAGTTGAGGACACAATAGACCAGTGTCAGTTGAAAGGTTAAAAACACTCAGGCAGAAATACATAACTGTACCAACTAGCAACTCAAAAAACATAGTGCAACACCGAATCATAACAACTTAAGATAGTAGGGCCTTGTCACATTTGCAATATGAAGCTGTTGCTCCATTGTTGTTCGTGACAATGTGATCGACAGGAAGTGATTTTCCCTCACAGATTGTCTGTGGGATAAACAACCGTGTCATTGTTTTTTTTCTTCTTTTTTCGCCAAAAGTTGCTTCCTTAACCCAAGACCATGTTAACATTAGCCAGACCAAATAAAAATGCAACAAAGTAGCATCTCAACCACTGATTCAGACCAAGCAAATGGACTGTAGTTGTTAAAGCACCCTAAGACAGCATTTCTCGGCTAACAACTCTGGGTCTGTCTGAAGACAGCTTAGGCAGATCACCAACTGTAAGCCCAGAGCTCCCCACTCCATAAATGACTCTTGCCTGGCGAACGACCTGAAAGTTATCCCCAGTGTTCACCAACATCTTGAACACCTCCCTGGAGGCATGCCATGTGACAGCCTATCTCAAGTCCCCATCATCCCAGTGCCCAAAATGCCAAAAGGACTTAATGACTACATTAAGTACAACCCCATATCAGAGAACATTATTTAATGTGTTCTTAATGATTTTGTTTTTTCTTTCAAAAAAACGAAATGACTTTGTTCTTGCAACACATTTCAAAAAAAGTACAGTAAAACAGTAAAGCATTTACCACTTTGTAATGTTGCCATTCCTTTTCACAACACTTAAGAAGTGTTTCAGGTGTAAGTTTGTCCCATTCTTGCTGCAAACAAGTCTTAAGGTGGGCAACAGTACGGGGCCTTCATTGTCGCATTTTGAAGCGCAAAATGCGCCACACATTCTCTATTGGAGACAGGTCAGGGATGCAGGCAGGCCGATCAAGTACCTGTATCCTCTTCCTCCGCAGCCAGGACTTTATAATGTATGCAGAATGGGGTTTTGCATTATCTTGTTGAAATATGCATGGACATCCCTGGGAGAGGTCCTCTTGAAGGTAGCAAATTGTGCTTCAAAATCTCTATGTACTTTTAAGCATTAATGGTGCTATCACAGAACTGCAAGTTACCTTTGCCAAGGGCACTGACACAACCCCATACCATGACAGACCCTGGCTTTTAGACTTGTTGCTGGTAACAGTCTAGATGATCATTTTCTTCTTTGTTCCAGAGCACACAGCATCCATTTATCCCCAAAATACTGATTCATCTGACCACAGTACACTTTCCATGGTGTAATGGTCCATCCCTGAGGCCCCCGAGCCCAGAGAAGTCGACACTGGACACTGTTAACATAGGGCTTCCTTTTGGCACAGTACAGTTTTAACTGGCATATGTGGATGTAACTACGTATTGTGGTACTTGACAAAGCTTTTCCAAAGTAGTCCTGAGCCCATGTAGTGATATCGCTTATAGATGAATGACGATTCTTGATGCAGTGCCGCCTGAGGGATCGGAGATCCCTGTTGGTCAGCTTTGGCTTGCACCCTTGTACTTTACGCACTGAAATTCCTCCACATTCCTTAAATCTTTTAATTATGTTATGCACTGTGGAAGGTTAAATAGCAAATGTCTTTCTATATTTCTTTGAGGAACATTGTTTATAAACATACCAATAATGTTCTCACGTATTAGTTAGCAAACTGGCTATCGTCGGCCCATCTTTGCTCCTAAAGGACTAGACCTTTTTTGGATGCTGCTTTTGTACCAAATCATAATTAAAATTACCTGTTGACATCACTTGTTTCAAATCACATCATTATTTAACCAATTTCCCTGACCCAACCTTTTTTGGAATGTGTTGCAGGTCTGAATGACAGGAAAGGATGTATTTTACAAATGAAATTAAGTTGACCAGACAAAACATTAAATATTTAGTGTTCACATAATCTGCTCTGAAATACATCCAAGTAAATGTAGAAATCACTATTTTCCTTTTTATTTCTGTTTTCCATACTGTCCCAACTATTTCTTATTTGTGGTTGAACTATATGTGAAAATATCACACTTTGTAGTCTAATGTTATCAAGCAACCGTAAATGTAGGCTAAATGCCATATTGTCCCTCTGGTCTCACCTAAATGGACGTAAAATCATATTAATCATTCACTGCACGTGATTGTTGGTAAACATTTTACACTTATTCTGCTAGTCTATCGCTAGCTTCCTAGCTTTTACTGAATTTTAAATGTCTAAAGCACAGCGGTCAAAAGTATGACTGTATTTCTCAGCCAAGGATTCCAACGTCGCAAAATGCAACACATCTTTCAAATTGATTACGTGCAAAGAGGGAAACATGTTGAATTTGTTGTAACATGTGGCAACACAGGGGATTGAGCCTACATTTAAAGCAGAGGGATGCACCATGTTTCACAGCTTACAAACTTCAGTCCATGGTCCCAGTGACATCGGGACTAGTCCAAGCCCAACTGCTAGTAATTTTGTGAACATGATCAGGACGATGATGATGAAAGCAGCTTTTCTGCAGGTTTATTTATTATATATTCAAGTACTTTAAAATGTTAGTATTGTTAACATAAATTATTTTAAATGGAAAATCTCTAAATTAGTCATGTCATTTTTCAGTTTTTCAAGAATCAGTCTAGGAATTGGTTAGGAATCAGAATAGCTTTAAAGGTACTGGTTCAGCAATTAGAATCGTAAAAATCCAAATGATACCCAACCCTAATTTCAAGCGGGGATGCTAAACTGACTTTAGGTGGGACGCTGACAACCTGGTGCAGCCAGAACAATTTGGAACTCAGTGCTCTTAAAACTGTGGAAATGGTTGTGGACAGGAAGAATCCAGCCATACTCAGGAGGAACTCAACACCGGCTCCCACACCCTACAATCTTTCAATGATCCCTTTAAAGGCTTGCAACTGTCATGCTTCTTGTAGATCAATATTAACACTAGCACAATATTTACTGGTGGTGATTTGCATTATTTTGTAATATGGATTAATTTCATATTATGTGTAACGTATATGCAGGTTGAGGTAAACTATCCACCGTTTCCAACTGTCCAGCATCCAGTACAGACTGAGGGTTGTCTTGCTTTTTGATTTCATAATGATCAAAAGAGAATGTTTCAATTTATCATTTGTCATTAATAAATATTTAATTTTCTTTCGTGCTATGGTAAAAAGAGCAAGAGAGAGAAATCCTGACAGACTCCCTAGGATGATGCTATGATGCTAACTACCACGTCATTATCACAATATTGCTCACCTTCTTTAATGGGACAGGGATGGGTAAAGTTATGGGGAGAGTGGGGTGCTGCTGTCTAATCTGTTGTTAAATCTTCTAAAAGGGTCTGGAACTATGATTTAAAATGAATATCTAGCTGAATGTTTCCCTGCACTGATTAAAAGTTGATGAAAGGTAGCCCAACACTAGTCTGTAGCAAGCCAATTTATTTCATTATGGACATTAAGCCAACAGGTTACAAGTTACAGACTATTGGAATATAGATTGACATCCTTTTTTGTCTTTCCTCCTTTTTTCTCTGATATGTCTTAGAAATCAGATTTTGGTTTACTTGGTAACATTGTGATCACTATATTGCTGGCACATCTACTGACTGCGTCACTGATAAGTGCGCGAAGGCAGGACCAAAACATTTTGCGCAGATACAGGGTGTGGTCGGTCAATATAGATGTTTACTTAAATTGAGTAAATTTAGAGTAAATTGCTCAGAGATGCAGCAAAGATTTTAAAATTATGCTGTACACCCTAGTAATTAACAGCTTTTTGTCTTCTTGCTATTTCCCCATATACCTTTTCATCTCTCTTAACTGCTCAACTGGCCTTAGATGCAACCTTGCGCCATTGTCTGAGTATGCTGACGATGTGGGCGTGAGGTCTGATTTCACCACTATGAATCCATCGGTCATCCAGCGGGCCTATGGTGGCCTGAAGAATGTCAGTGATGCTGAACGCTTCGTCCGGCGCCTTCGGATGCTTAACGACAGTGTTCTCTGGATTCCTGCCTTCATGGTGAAGGGTGGTGAGAAGCATGTGGAGTGTGTCAATGAGCTTATCGTCAAGCGCAAGCTAAGGGTGAAGACGGCTTACCCATCCCTAAGACTGGTACATGCAGTGCGAGGGTGAGTTCTGAGGTGTGCATGTTACTACACAGAGTACTGTGTCCACACATGAAAGATTTGGATTTGGATGGATTTGAAAACATATGTACAATATATTTACCCAAACAAGATATGTTCAAGAGTACAGTATGACAATGGCATAGGCTTAGGGACTTCCTAAACAGCATGTATATCAAGTTGAAAAACTATATAAAAGATGACCTCTGTTTTGTTCATTACCTCCTATTATAATAAACTACAGAGCCCTGCAAATAAAGTATGAACACTCAAAGGGACTGTTATGGAGAGTCAGATTGGGTGCATACATACTGAATTTGGGAACAGCAACGCCAGTAGGGGGTAGGGTAGCCAGGGGGAGAGGGTTATTGCACTCCATGGTCACTGGCCCCTCCCACCCAAATCAATGGGTTGGAGATTGTGCGTGGAGGGTCACTAGCTACCTGCTGAGTTCCTGAACGATGGCAGCAGCCCAGCATGGGAGAGAGGACAACTCTGATTATATCTCCCACATTTAGGCAGCTGTTCCTTGCACTTGCCCAATGTGCATTGTTTCTGTTGGAGATTGGAGATTGTTTCTGGAGAATGCTTGAACAAGTTTAGCAATGAACATAAAGTGTACAAAATTCACATGAAGAAGCTAAAATATCACATATGAAATAATGTCAAGAGATGAGTAATTTCTTTCAAATGGGAGTCTACTTACAGAATGTATTGTACCGTTGGTCTGGGATCGCCAGTATAAATGAGATTACAGGGGGGGAGGGCTGATCCTAGCACTCGTACTGTTATACTCCAAATCATCAAACTGCACTTTGAATTACTGTCATGATTGTACTGAACACATTGAGCTTGATGGAGTGATCATTTTGGAGGTTGCATCTGGTACAGCCTACATTTAGCTCAATAACATTTATTGAGTGATTAGTTCATTAGTCTGTTGGCATTAGCTAATCTTTAGGTCAGCTAGGGCACCCTTGGGCCCTGGTCAGTCTTTTCTTGGCACCTTCAATGTCCTTGTAGGTTGCCATAGCAGTTAATGACCATGCTCCTTCAATAACATCTAACTGCCTCCATGCCACAGTGCTAAATATAGTTTGGTTGAAGTGCGATAATGCTTGCAGGTTCTATACATACGCTTATCTTAATTTCCCTGTTGAGATTTCCCATTACATAAATAAATGTTCCTTCATAGTAATGTGCACAGGAAAAAAAAATATTCAGTTGTCCCTGTCAACTAGTCTTGTCACCATATGATTTATGGATTATTATTTCATTGTTATGAGGCTCACTTTAATTTTCTGTTTGTTTTTTGTCAGGCCTCAGAAAACAGAATGTTAGACTTGAATCTAAACCTTAAACACAAACTATCAATCTAATAAAATACCTGTCTGATCTTCTGTGCCATCTCAAAATAAGACCCTCTGTATTATTCTAGTTCCTCCAGTTTTGTTTTATTGCCACTACTAATCAGGGGTGTTGGTTTCAGTATATATTCCCTTCATTTAGCATCTGCTTTTTGAAAACAGCAAATCTGTTCCCCCACTTTTTACTTAAATTGTAGTTTACAGCTTCTTCCTCAGTTATTAGAAAAAAGCTCTGTGTATGATGCTATGTGTAGGTTTTGTGTATGATGCTGTACATGTGTGTGTATCCCTTTGGTACTGTTTTGAGCGTTTCTTGTGAAACCCCAGTAAAGCATAACTATTTATTCTTGTTTTCTAGGTACTGGTTGACTAATAAGATAAATATAAAACGACCCAGTACTGGACTGTTGATGTACACCTTGGCCACTCGCTTCTGCAACGAGATTCACCTATACGGTTTTTGGCCTTTTCCAAGGGACGCAAATGGAAATCTGGTGAAGTACCACTACTATGATATGCTGAAATATCGATACTTCTCCAATGCAGGTCCTCACAGGATGCCTCTTGAGTTCAAAACTCTGAAAATGCTACACAGCAAAGGTGCCCTGAAGTTAACAACTTCTAAGTGCATACCTTAAAGTGCTCACATGACTCCATGTGAGCACTCCACCACGAGCTGTGTGACATTCACCAACCAAGGAAATGCAGTGTTTTAAGAATGTTTTTTGAGGTTGTTTTTTACAATTGCAAATACAACTGCTAAAAGTGAGTGTGCCTTTTTAATGTACAATGCTAAAGGTACATAACAGAATGTAGTTGCGTGTGATCAGAAAATGTGAATGTCTGGTTTGGCATTATAAGCTTTAAATCAGGAAACCAACCACTTAAATTAGGTTATTAAATAGATCACGTATTGCTTCATGCATCATTTCAGTAGTTGTTTCAGAGACAGCAAATGGCTAGGTTTGTTCAGTTGTTACATTTTGGATTTGGGAAAGAAAAAAAACGTGTCCACAGATTTGATTCCAAAGATGGATTGTGATGTTCTTCTTGAACTATAAATATTGTATTTAGAAGTATCGGGGCAATTATTTTTATTTGTTGCTATTTGTTTGCTTAAATTGTAAACAAGGATACTGTTTATAAGTCATGACACTTTCACTTGTATTTCCATGGAGACACCTTTTATAAAAACGCCAATGTTAAACTTAACTTAATGTACATTTGCCCAAACATTTGGGATGAATTGTCATATGTAGCAATTGCAAATCAAAAAGTAAAACCTTAAGACGATACATATCTGAATGATACTTCCATGTCAGTCATATTAAGATCCTAATAAGGGTTTGACACAATGTTTTGAACTACTGTATGCTCATATTACCGTTTAAATGCAGTGTTAATGCAAGACATTTACACATTTCTTGAATAGGCTTGAATGTAATGCATCAACGTTAATACGGTAATTCAAATTAATGTTTGATCTGTAAGCCTATGTTTTCTTGCCTGTCAACTTTTTACAGATTTAGTCATATAATAAATTGTACAAATCTGGTTGCTAGCAGCTGGGATTTACTGTCTGGGCCCCATTGTGCACTTCTGGTAAGTAATGGCATATTTATGAAAATAACGTCTGTAACAATCTGTAGCCTACATTTTATCTAATTGGATATATGTCTAGAAATGTTGTTATAGGTAATAGAATGTGAACATGTAAATACAAGGTATTCAATATGAAATCCAATATGAATGTTAATTAATTAATGTAGGCTATTACAACAATGTGACCCTATATATTTGAGTTGAATACATTATCATTTAACAGCAGCTCGTGTCTCTCACCTATTAATTTATTGAATCACCAAGGGTCGCAGATGGACATAAATGCCTTATTTATTTTTCCTGTAAGAATTGGGAGAGTTTCTGGTTTGTTGCCATATTCTTCCGTTGTTTTTAACTGTTCATACATCTGTATTTTATACACTGGTGATGTTGTAAATGTAGTCTCTGCCTTTTTGAGTCTTGGTGTTTTCATTATTTTATACCATTTATTTTGCAAACGTTACAGCTTTGTTTTCACTTTTTGTACAATGTAAGATTTCTTTTTTGTGAAAAAGGCTTTTTAGGGAAACATAATAAAGTTTTTATATTGTAAACCTTTCTACTCCATCTTACTGTTTGTAAATGTACTAACATGTTTACTTTGTTAGTTTGCCTTTATTCCTTTTTCTACTTGCTTTCACATACACCCCCAGCTGGTAAGTAAGTGTAACACCATTCCAGTACATCAGCTTTTCTTTTAAATATTGAGTGTATTTGCATTTAATCTAATGTGTTTAATGTGTATTTAAACAACAGCTCAAATCTGTTTTCTTTGAACATTTCCCATTTCAACCATTTAATTTAATATCAAGGACTTAGTTTAATTTCTAAACTTCAAGGCCGAGATCAACTACCTGGTCCTTATGAGTCTTTATAGGGGATTACTCTGCCCCATTTCTTGAAAGCAGTTCTTTCAACCTGTTACTATATAATTTACAAATCCAGTGAATTCGGAGGACTGGAAATCTTACCTAACCTTGTTACAGTCTCACAGGAGTTGTTTTCGTTAACACCAGGGTCTGTCTGGGTGGAGTCAAGGAGTACAGTCAACTGCTCTTTTTCTTCTCAGGGTGCCATGATCATGGTCTTTTGCTCTGTCTTGCATTATACATTTTCCTTTTGTTTCTCTTTGAAATTAAAATTACATTGTGATAGCAAACCTATCAAATTTGAGTTGTTAATCTTTCCTTCTGAACGTCTGGGGATTTGGGCATTTCGGTCTGAGTGACAGTGGGACAACAGGAACGATCTCTTTGCATACAAGTCCCTAGATCTTTTTTCACATGACCTGCATAGGCTCAGTACTAGGAGCTAGCAGAAACGGAAATGATTTGATCATTTCTTGACTGGGTCTTTGTCATGAACAACAAATCACTACACCAGATTGATTGCTGTGCCTTGGAATACACTTACACATACCCTGGAGCCCATGGTGAAGATTCTCTGGCATTTCCCCACTTTTTAGTTTGGGATCAATAGCCTCTCACCTTTAAATGGGTCAGGCCCTGCAAAACCGGTTTTATCATGTCATAGTTAAGTAACGGCAGTTTGGGATGTAAAATGGACACAGTGAATCTCACAGCCCATTGACACCTCCTGTGTTATGTAATTATCACGTATTGTAAATGCAGTGTTCCAGGCTGTACAGGGAATGATAAAACTTTCCATAAGTGCCTCAAAGAACCAAACTCTTGGACAGGCATACTGTAGATGATGTCTATGAGAAGATCCCTGTTAAGGCGAACACTTAATTATGTATTTCCTTGAAGCATTTCAGCAAGGACCGTTTGATAACCTGAGACAATTTAAAACTGGATTTACTATAAAGCTACTGATAAAAACGGGTCTGTCTGACTGTGTGCTCATCTCAGTTGCAAGCTGTAAGTATGATTTTGTCACTAATAATCAATGCTAATGTGTTTTGGTGACATTGATCATTTTTTATCTTGGTGAATTCTGCACCTAATAGGTTGAGGAGGATAGCCTGTAAGAGAGAAAGTGATTCCCGATTGATATGTTAGATTATTTTGATATGCGTCACAAACGTCTGAGAATGTCTCACCTGGTAGACAGCATAGTCTTAGGGGGCAGCTATGTCTTGCTGCAAAGTTCCTAGCTAATAGTTTGGTCAGTCAATTCTATACAAAAAAAAGGTTAGGCAGGGCAGCTTTACGGTTGCTAACTGGTGTGTTCACAATGTTGTATTTCACTCCATTCTACACCAAAAATATTAGGGAGGACTGCTTTTTGTAGATACGAGCCTGTTGAAGATCTCGATTTCTTTAGTCAGCCTGTTTCATTTGTCATTTACCTAAGAAAGCGATCTGTGGTGTCATGTCAATCTCCAATTCAAGATGCATGTGTTTGGCTGACTTTGCTCTACAGCTCATTGTACACCAACCAATCAGCGCACAGTTTATGTATATATTAATGAGCATACCATATATAGACATAAATGCCTATTTCAAAGCTGGACAACGTCTAAGGTTGCATTAGGGCACATAAAATTGCACCCAGGCCATTTTCAGCCTTCTAAAACCTTAAGGAACGCTGTGAAATTGCCTAAACCCCTTGTGTGACCACTTAAAGGCAAAGCCCTTCAACAGTGTGCTATTTGAGGGCCATCCCTATTCTGTGTAGCCTCATGACTGTTTGCATACTCTGCCAGAGTTCTGTGTCTCTTGTATTTGTTCCAGTTTTGTTTTGGTTGCTTGGAAGGTCTTGTATAATGTGATTAACATAGACTGCATTCCCTCTCAAGGTTTTGATCTGTCACCATTGCTTCTGTCACCATTGCTTAAAGCCCTAATGGAGCTCGACAATGCATCAGCTGTAACAAAGTGTTTGCCTGGTACATTCTGTGTTTGAACCAAAGTAACCTCATTCTGAACCAGAGGATTCTTGGGGCTAGGTCATTAAGTGGTCTTGTGCTCAACAGTGAAATCAAGGGTTTGTGGTTAGTGATCCAAATAGGTATGTGATCAGTCGTTCTCAAGCCCAAGTAACAGCAAGTGGTTCTTTTTCAATTTGTGTATTTAGTCTATGTGTCAAAGTTCTGGATATATATATACACAGCGCTTCTCCATTCATCCTCCCTACGTCGCTGAAGGACTGCCCTCAAGTCCATATGACGAAGCATCTGCTGAGATGATGGCCTCTCTTTTTGCGCTCTACTGAGCCAAGACAGTAAGAAAGCTTACCTAATTTTACCGTCTCATATCCAGGTGATTTAATGTCTCATGAAATCTCGTAGGGGTTCTGTGAGTGTCTGCAGACGTGGATTCCTTTAGCACTCCATTCAGCTCTCTGTCATGTTCTTCTGTCTTTTCCATAGACCAGGATATTGTATCCATGGCACACTGTTCATTTGTTCACTGCAACTGTCTCCTGATGTTGAAGTTTAAAACTTTTGGATGTGCCATAACCAATTGCTAACGTTGGGTGTGACATAGGTCATGCTCTGGGATGTTGCCACTTAGGCTGTAAACAACAAGTTGGACTGAGCAGAGGAGTGTTTGAAGATGTTGCATTTAAGAATTGAAGAAACAATTGCCCTCCTTGAACCACCACCTTAACGTGGTGGAGGGGTTTGAGTGCTTGAATGATCCCAGGAGCTATGTTGTCCGGGGCAATAAGCCCCTGGTAGGGTCTCCCATGGCAAACTGGTCCTAGGTGACTAGCCAGACTAAGTGCGGTTCACCAAAAACCCCTATGATGACCAAACTAAAGAGAATCGCTATGTCGCCCGGAGTGGCGTTACCGGGGCCCCACCCTGGAGCCAGGCCTGGGGTGGGTGCTCGCAGGCGAGCGCCTGGTGGCCGGGTCTTTGCCCATGGGACCCGGCCGGGTATAGCCCAAAAAGGCGACGTGGGATCACCTTCCTGCAGGCCCACCACCCACAGGAAGGACCGTAGGGGGCCGGTGCAGTGTGTTTTGGGCGGCGGTCAGGGGCAGGTGCCTGGACGACCGAGGCCATGCACACGGTCTTTAGCGCTGGGGACATGGAATGTCACCTCACTGGCAGGAAAGGAGCCCGAGCTTGTGCGGGAGGTAGAGCGTTACCGACTAGATATAGTCGGCCTCACCTCCACGCACAGCCTGGGTTCTGGGTCCATTATCCTCGAGAGAGGCTGGACTCTACATTTCTCTGGCGTTTCTCGCGGGGAGAGGCGGCGGGCTGGCGTGGGCTAGCTCATAGCCCCGTGGCTCAGCCGCCACGTGTTGGGGTTTACCCCGGTAGACGAGAGGGTCGTGTCCCTGCGCCTTCAAGCCGGGGACAGGTCTTACTGTTGTGTCAGCCTATGGGCCGAACAGCAGTGCAGATTACCCGGCCTTCTTGGGGTCCCTGGGAGGGTTACTGGATAGTGCACCGACCGGGGGACTCCATTGTTCTGCTTGGGGACTTCAACGCCCACGTTACAGTGACACCTGGAGAGGTGTGATTTGGAGGAACGGTCCCCCCGATTTGAACCCGAGCGGTGTTTTGTGGTTGGACTTCTGTGCTAGTTACAGTTTGTCCATAACGAACACCATGTATTTCGAACGCAGCAAAGGTAGTGTCCATCAGTGGCACGTAGCACTAGGGCACTCTAGGCCGAAGGCCGATGATCGACTTTGTTGTCCTGTCCTCTGACCTCCGGCCACGTGTGTCTCGGACACTTGGGTGAAGAGAGGGGTGGAGTTGTCAACCGATCACCACCTGTTTGTGAGCTGGATCCGCTGGTGAGGAGGAAGTCGGACAGACATGGCAGGCCCAAGCGTATCGAGAGGATCTGTTGGGGACGTCTGGCGGAGCCTTCTGTCAGCGAGGTCTTCAACTCTTACCTCCGGGAGAGTTTCTCATAGATTCCGGGGGGACTGGGGACATTCTGAGTCTGAGTGGACTATGTTCTCGGCCGCCATTGTCGATGCGGCGGCTCGGAGCTGCGGTCGTAAGGTCTCTGGTGCCAGTCGCGGCGGCAATCCCCGAACCCGGTGGTGGACACCGGAAGTAAGGGATGCTGTCAAACTGAAGAGGGAGTCCTATCGAGCCTGGTGGGCTTGTGGGACTCCGGAGAAAGTTGACAGGTATCGGCAAGCCAAGCGTGCCGCGGCTCGGATTGTCGCGGAGGCGAAAACTCGGGTCTGGGAGGAATTTGGGGAGGCTATGGAGAAGGACTACCGGACGGCCGCAAGGAAATTCTGGCAAACCAGGACCTGCAGTCATCTGCAAAATATCCCTTTTTCGACATTTACTACACTCTGCTTCTTTGGCAGGACATTGGTTTCAGTCATGTGATTGATATTTACCACAAATTTTACACTGTTCCGACTGACATGGAATGGAATTATGGAATGTAAGGCAGTGTCGCATTTTGCGCATGGGCTGTATCATTTTCCTGCGAGTTAATGTTGGGTCCAAGCTAGCGAATTATGTTTCGACATTATCACATTGCCGATTGAGTGGCAGCTGCTTTTTTTCTTTTAGTCTTGATGTCTGACCTGCCTTTTCCAGCGTCAATTCAGGAACTCACAGAAACCTCGATGAAAGTCTGGAATCTCTGATAGCCATCACAATTCTATAATCATCTCTCCTAATAGTTTCTAACTTTTCCATGTTCGTTGAGTTTACGCATATCCGTGATTTCTACCTATTCACCCGGTAGGTGTGTCTTAATCAAATGTTGCCGTTCGTACATAACATTGTTTCCCAACAAAATGTTCTCTAAACTTTTTTGTGACGCCTGGATAGCAATTTCCCTCGGGTTCTGACAAGAGTATGATTTTGTAGTTTTCCTACATGTAGAGAAATTAATTTGATACTCATTTTCATATAATCCTGACGCCAATCGGAATTTAACGCTCAAAGCGTCTAAACCACTTTATCCATGAGTTTGATAATCGAAATTTTAATTGCCAGGGGGTGTCAGAGAGAGAAACTATTCCATGTTTATTTATTATTTCTTACATCCTTTGTCGAGGTAGAAAAATAATCCGGGAGCTATGAAGTGCGTTGACTAGCGTTCACTGATTTTAATGAGTGAACGTTAACATCAAAATCCGGTATGCAAATTATGGATATAATTTTTTAATTTACTTGTTCAAACCGTACACCACCCAAAAGTCAACTTTAGGAAACAGTCAGACAGCCTTACAACTTGGAAGCATGAACACATTTACTTTGTTAGTTCGGTATTATTCCTTTTCTTACTTCCTTTCACGTACGCCCCCATCTGGTCCAGTAAGTGTGACACCATTTCACTACAATAGAACGTTGCCGTGAAATAATGACATAGTGACGCGCAACCATTGCTCAACAATGGTTGTAAACAGACATAGCTAGTTCTGTGCAAGCAAGTTAGTGTAAAGAAGCTATTTGAATGTGAGTTACGGTTGCTATCTTAATTTAACGAATGCCAATGAGTTAACAGTTTAACTTGCGAAGCTTCTTCTCTGCATGTAAGTATATTATTTCGAATTTAATTTAATTTGAGGAGGATTTGATTGGTTGTCTATTTAGCTAGAGCTAAACTAACAGTAGTGGGCGGGGGTGTTAACTGGTAGTTATCTTACCTTCTTCAGTAACCTGGTGCGACCTGGGTTCAGGAGGTAGCAAAAGTCTGAACGGGTAGCGACATTGCATACGATGTAAAGATGTCCATTTTATACCATTTGAGATGACCCTTAGCTACCCAGTTGTATTGTACAGTCTTGCATGGCCTAATCAACATTTGTCGTGAGATTAACATAACTGTTTAACTGTCAACGTTGTGATATAAAAATCTGGCAGTGATGGAGATGTTTCAGATTGTCTGATAGGTGGCATTTAACCGGTGTAGTTGTAGTTAAATTGGGCATTGCTCGTCTTGTACAATTACAATTGTATGGAAGTTCATAATGGACATTTTCGTAGATTTTTATCAAAAATAATTTTAACTGAAGTGAGGATTGCATTGTCACTTTGCATACCGAATTTCCTGTTGACAAATGCATTAACATTTGAATAAACGTACATATAATATGGACCTTTTTAGATGATTCAATTCACATTCATTTGTACCCTCATTTTGAAATGATCACTTTTGCCTGTTTTCATCCCCTCCATATTGATCAGTTGTTGTTATTTCCACCCCTCATAACTATCTAGCTATCAAGGTGGTATGGTAGTGTAGCTGCTAGTTAAAGTTTGGGTATAAACAAACGTTATTATGAAAGAACTGTATTCAATTTGATGGCAAGCCAGTTGGCTATTGCTCTGGCTTGATGTATAAAATAGCCTATCACAAATTTGTCCAGACCTACTAATTTCATATTCACCTTTGCAGTACATGGGAACTAGCTATATTTGCAGACAGCTATCTGGCTACTCTCTATACTCATTACTCATTTTTTCCCCGTCAGGTGATATTGACACTCTTGGATTGTGAACTGTATAATCTTGCAGTTAATACTAGTTACATCTAGATCATCCTGTATTATTTCTGTCTTGAAAGGTCAACATGAGACTGCTCCTGTCCTCTGGATTTTGTGGCATGTCCCCTCTTCAGGGATCCATAGCGGGAGGATCATACTTCCTTATTGAGGGCTTGATGCAAGCTGTCTTCAACTTTGGCCATCTCCGTGCAGCCAAGGAGGACATGAACACAACAGTTTTGCAACACATTCCAGAGAGATGTCCTCCATACTACTATTTTCTGCTGGTTATGGAAATCATCACCCTCTTTTTGTGCTTGTGTCTGTGGGGATCTATATGGGCCCAGAAGCCCATTGGTATACTAGGATTTGCAGTGTGGTTGTCACTGTTTGATGTAGTCCTGGTGGTGGTCACTTGCTTACTTCAAGCAGAGAAATTAGTGAAGTTGCTGGTTCCACTGTCTTGGTTTTGGATAACATGCAGGTTTGTGGGAGACTCCTTCTGGCTGGCCTTTGTAGTAACTCATGGACTTGAGACATATAGCGAGAAGCGGATTCCTGGCACTCGATGGCGCAATTCGCTGACAGATGAGATACCACCCCATCTGAAATTCAGATCCTTTGATGTTTAAAATGGTGAGCTGAAAATATATACTGATACCAACACAGAACACAAGAAAAAAATAACTTGTGACTATTCTAACAGTGGTGACTATACCCGGTATTTGTCAGCCTTAATTACATTTTATTTTATTCTGACAGGTGTCTTTATTCATGGAAATATGGAAACATCCTCTTAACAGCGTACTTACTCAAAGAATGTAATTTAAAAAATTCTCCGTCTCTCATAATAAACTTCTCATTGGAAATTCATTCAGCAACTTTTTTGTACAATTTTAATTTAAGATTAAAGGCAGGGTAGGCAATTTTGTTGAGATGCACCTTTAGAGCTATTTGCCTAAATTAACTTCATATCTTGAAGGCAACCAATATATATAAAGGTTTGATGGTAATATGAAATATTTCTGACATCTGTGGGCATCCCAATACTGTTATAAACATGATCAATATTAAGGGGTAGCCTGACTATTTACCCTGTCAAAGACACACATGGTATCAAAGAAATGTAAATGGTTGGGCATATTTTTAGCGACTGCATTAAAGTACAATGTAAGAATGTTGGTTCAAGAATATTAGTATGTTTGATTTTATTATTTTGTTTGTATACATGTGTATTCAGTTATTTTGCATTACATGTATTTATATACTATAGGTGCATATGCAGGTGCACATGAATAAGATTATACATAGAAATATGTGTCATCTAGTTGTATTGGTGTCATGTGGACCCCAGGAACAGTATCTTATTTGGGTCAGGGTTCTGTCCCCTAATGGGCATTTTAATAAAATCCGAAATGAGAATGAACTTGAATATTAATATCCTGAAGCCAGTCAGGATTTAATAGTCTATATTGATGTCTTTAAAATAAAAGTAATTCATGCTAAATTGATTTTCTAAGATTTCCCCAAGAGGGCAATAGACAAAAGCTACCTCAGACATTCAACCCGGGTATCTGAGGGGGTGGAAATCTAGGTCATGTCACGTGACTTCTTGTTTGAATAACAATAGTGTATGGAAGCCCGAAGATAACAAGCCTCATAGTTGTGCAGATCACCTTTGTTCGACTTTTCCTTAATGATTTTCTGTATCATCAGACCCAAATTAGGTGTGACAGACGTTTGGCTGAAACTTTAGCTTTACAAAAGCGCAGCAACACCAGTTGTTTCCACCACCTGTCTCAAAGGTTCCTGTTAAGTGAACAATTTTAATTCTGCAATATTTTGTCACACACCTCTTGCATATGTTTTGATGTTTTAAAAGCAATTAGGTGTGTTGACAAATACGTTGCATGCAAGTTTAGAGGTGTTAAAAGGTTACACACAAAAGCAAAATCCCTAAACGTTTTGAGGGGTAGATACTTTTTTGCGTCCAGACACATGGAAATCATTTTATAACCTAGCTGATTGTCCTCTATAAATCATTTTCATCGACATGAACAAAATTCAGAACGTGATTGTAGGCCGTTGCCTACATTATAGTTGCCTTTACCTTACATCTGTGTACATGTCTTATTTAAAAAATGTTATGTCAAATTGTTTAGAGGGAGACTGGAAAGCATCGCTGTTACGTCACTACCCGGGGTTTCCACACTCGAAATCACTAGTGAGCTCGACGGCGTCATGGCGGAGGCCGGTTGTTGTAGGACCCTCAGCTGAAATGCTGTCACTCCGCAATCGCAGGTGAATAAGCAGGACTTTCTGTCGTATATTCGCTGAAAAATAAAGAAGGAAAACTATTCTGCACACCTGGAGGAAGAAACTTGGCACAAATTCAAGCAAGATCGGCCGGGGCTGCTCTCCCCGGGAGCCAGCCAGCTAGGCTAACTGGCTAGCCTATACAGTTAGCTGCTAGCCACAGAAAATAAGAGAAAAGGCAGTACCAGTTTGCAGTGGCTATTCAGGTAAACAAAAGCTCAACAAACCCTATTTTATTTTTTTCAATTACGAAAATAGAGAACTGTTCAAGTATATAGTATATTTGCATAGGAGACGTAGTGGTATTACGTGCCTAGTAGCCTATGATAGTGAAAACAACGCTTGAAGCCAAAATACTGGAGCTATCGTTGCGATTACATAGCTACAACATTATTAGCAACGAGGTACTTGGGTAGACTTTGGTTTAGGAGTGCGGGAAAAGGGTCTTTGCAAAGCATGTGTAGTTGGCTATCTGGATTTGTTTAAGGTAATCTAAATGATAATATACGCGGAACATACGCAAAATTCAAGATGGGAACAATAGTTTATCCATATAAAAAAATATTTGGCTGGATTAGCCAAGCTAAGGGAAACTGCAAATGCGTCTTCGTAGCAAGATTAACTAGTTTCAGTAGAACTAACCATTTCAACAGAATCATGTAGCTCTGACTATAAAGCATTGTTTACTTGTTCGATATACTAGTTAGTCTACATTTTCCCCACCCAAACACTACAAATATATAGCGAGTTCAGTTTGAAGCCACTAGCTTGCTTAGGTAGCAATCTATATACTTTGCTCTCCATTGCTAAAACGATCTCACTTTAGCCTAGCTAGCATATTTGCTTGTATAATTTATTGGTTGCTAGCTAAATTACCAGCATCACTGGCGGTATCGGTTTAATTTCAGAATAACTTAGAATCCAGGCGTATCCAATAGATAGCTTTATTTATTTACACAGCCGTTCACAGTTCAAGCTAACGTCTTGGCGACTACAACCGCGCAAATAAGAAACGTCAAAGAGGCTTGTACGACTACAGTAACGAAAGCTAGCTAGCAACGTGAGTTCCCACATAGTTATAGATAAATCTAGTCATGTTCTCTTTGTAGACTGATCGTGAATTGATTATTTTTTAACCACTTCTGTGCTACTATGGCTGGAGGGTGCCATCGCGCAAGGCTCCCACAGAAAGCGTTCTGTGTGCGGAGCATTGTCCAGGACAGTGCGCTTGAAAAACACATGCTGTGCAAGGCCTCTCAACAGGCCTGTGCAGTCATGATTGCGCCGTTGCTGTACTAGCTAGCTAGCTTGACATGCTAACGTGAAAACCCCCTGTCCTTTGGTTGTAGAGGGCTACCTAGCGAACAACTTGTCAAGTAGTTCATGACGCCCCCCCCCCCCCCAAAAAAAAACATTGTCCTATTTAGTCCGATAGATTATGTAGATTTTTGCACCGTAACCGTCTTCCCCGAGCCGTTTTAGGCTGACTAGGTTCATACGTAGTCTGGACATTATACAAGTGATCAAATACAGGAGCCCAAATCTAAAGCTAGCTAGTTTTACTGAAGATCTGTCTAAAACATTTAATATGCACTGAATTGTATGTGGAATTGCTTTCTGCGGCCTATCATACACGGCTGGTCCTCCGACCCCATAAACTTAATCTCAATATTATATCACAATACCTATGATAATTTATTATATTTTTATATTTTACATGATAGGAACAGTGAATGATTTGTTAAAAGTTAAATTGTACTTTTTTTTCAAGGAGCATGTGCATCTCAACTTCCAGATAATTCACACAAGTACTAACTAGCATTGCATTCTGTTTTATTGTACAGGGGAGCTGCATTCAACATTAAATCAAGACTGAAGTTGGATTATTGAAATTTTCAAAAGTCTTTATCATTCTGACCTGAACATGGCTGGACGAAGTGATGATGAAAGTGTGAGCAACAGCAGTGGAGAATCAAGGTAAGGTTTTATCAAACAATAATAAACAGTGCTAATATGTTAGAAGTGCCGGTGATTGACGCTTGAGTGCCAACTAGGTGAAACTGAACCCCGGTAAGTGATGCTACATTTTGGATAGATAACTTCTTTGAGTTTGGATTCCATGAGTGTTCTGAATAGTGTAGTTAGTTGTTACATTCATTTAAATTTGAATGACCTCTTGCATAGGTCTAAATTGACTCCTAATTTTTTTTTCTCCCCTGACACCGAATGGTTGATTGTTTTATTTGGTGTCATTTCTTCTGGATGAACAAAGAAATGGGCTCAAGGGAAAGTGTGTGAATATGACTGAGAAAAGTTACAGCCTGTTGCACCTTGTAAATGACTGACCGTTATTTTGTAGCTTTATTGTTTGAGGTCTGTACAGAGAAACAGTTTTTAATTTTTCTGCAATTTATATTTAAAACCTATGTTTACCGTATGTACCTTTTTGCTACGTGCTGTAGTAAATTCCTTTTTTGAGCAAACTTACGTTTTTATAAAGCAACTTGGAGTTTACAAATACTAAAATGGCAGGGACAGCCATGTGTGTTCAGGCCAAAGCAGTCAAGGGCACAAAATCACAAATGCTTAGCCTGCGCATGGTGGCAGAATCCTCCAGTCCTTATATAGTTGTTGTTGTAGTAGTGGTTGCTGTTATAGAAACATAGTTTTTCATGCAAAAGGTAAATTGCGGTGGTGCAAGAGGCTAAATAAAGAAAAGGAATAAATAAAAACCTAAAGAGGTTATCACTACAAGTTACCTGTACAGTATATTTATCATATAATATATATTTTTGTGCTGTTCTATTGATTTGTGATTGCCCTGTTAAAAAGTCAGTACAACCTAATGTCTTACAGGATAATAGAAGAAAGTCTCAATGGGCAATTGAATTAAATGGTAGTTTTTTTGTGTGTGTTTTTTACAGTAACTCTGATGATGAATCGGGGTCTGGATCGGGGTCTGGGTCTGCCTCAGGCTCCAGTTCCAGTTCCAGTAGCAGCAGTAGCCAGTCAGGGAGCAGCGACTCAGGAAGTGGCTCAGATTCCGGCAGCCAGTCAGATTCTGACTCTGAAAAATCAAAGGAGAAGAATGAACACCAAAACAAGGCCAATATTGATGGGGCAGAGGTATGAATAAAAACATTTTTAAAATCTCTATATTTATTTAATCATGCTATAGCATGTAACTTGTTCTTTGATTTGTGCCCAAACCTTTAATATTCAGTTTTGGAAGTCCAACCCCAGCATCCTCGCAGTGCAAAGGTCAGCCATGCTCAGGAAACAGCAACTCCAGCAGCAGCAGCAGCAACAACAGAGCTCCTCAAACAGTGGATCCGACGAGGTGGGTTGACACTTTACTTTTTTCAATATACTAAACTTATGGTATACTATAGTGTTTCCCATACATTCATTTGTCTAGCAACTTCTCACGAAAAAATTGACCACCCAAAAAATTCTTATGGTTTAGCATAGTTAAAAAAGATTTAATTGTACAGCTGTGTACTGCCCCTTCTTGCCACTACAGTGGACCTGTTTGTGAATAGCCACCTATTTATGCGCACAGTTTGAATCAATGCACTGAAAACTGCTTTTCCCCGCCGAAAAGACTTTAAGAGAATCAATCCAGAGTTACGAACGGTTTGAGCCATTTTTACATCCGTAAGTCTGCATTTTTGCTGACTCTTGCTACGGGAGTTGACCACAGTTCACAGCATTGTGACATGAAACACAAGGGTTATCAAGGAAAGCCCTGTAGTGAGAGAAGTCAGGGCAAACCCGCCTCATAAGACAGGGGGGTTTAGGAGGGACATTGGTGTTTTGCCCAAATCATAATTCTCTGCACCGTTTTGTCCACAACTGATATGTTCACGTTAATTATAATAATATTCATAGTTTAATTTTGTATATATAACAATAGGAGTCCTAAGAAATGTTGAGAATATATAAAGCAAAAAAAATGCGCTCGTCAAGGTTGCATTACTTATCCATCCGTACACTCACACTAAACCAATACTTGGACCTAGATTTGGGCTATGCCCCTAATGTTTACAATGTCTGGCCCCACTCCTGCCTACTACAGATCTAAACAAATTCTGTGGGAAACTCTGTTCTAAACTTAATAACCAAAGTGATAATTTTATTAACTTGTGTTTTTTTTGTGTACTGTAAACATTAGTTTACATTAAGTGATTTAAATGGATGGGGGGGATATATGACATTCAGATAGGAATCAGGGACATTCTTTTCTAATCCAATAATACCTTGGTGGATTCGTAGGATTCGTCCAGCAGTGATGATTCTGATGACGACTCAAGTGGATCCAGAAAGAAAAGAAAGTGAGTTTACACTTGTTCTGCACCACAGTATCACACAAAAATGTACATTACGCACATTTATTGACACAACCCTTTCCTTGATTTCCAGATCAGGATCTAGTTCAGATTCTGAATCTGTGTCTGGAAGTGGTTCCGGGTCCGACTCATCCCCACAGGAAGAGGAGCGCAGCGATGAGACAGTGTCTGACTATGAGCCTAGCCACAAAGTCAAAAGCAGAAAGCCACTGACGAAGTAAGTGCTCATGTTCCCCTTTAGAGTTTTTGTCTGCACTCAGGTTCACATCTCCTGTCTATGTATGTTATCTATCCACCCTGAAGACACAGATTTAATTTATTTACTTATGGAGGACAATAGGGAATGTTGCAAGTCCCCCAGAAATTGCAACGTTGTAGCCTCTTAACAATCCTATAAAATTGACCTAAAACTCTTAAACAAGGCATAACCAAATATAAAAGCTGCTTTTGAACAATTTAGAGTACATGCGTGGTTGTGGTGTCTTGAAACATTATACCCTGAAGTTTGTTACCCTAATCCCTGTAAGTGCTACTCGATTTGAGTAATGGATGCCTCCACATAATAAAATAGAACTATTTCATTTCCATCTGAATTTTGTTTTTCATACAAATGTTTGATGAATTGGTATTTGTTTCTGATGTTCTTTGAGTGTACTTAGCATTTACATATTTAATTACTTGCATTTGGTACTTCCCAAAATACAGCTTAGTTTCTAATTTGAAGTTTAACCCATGTATGTAAAATATAGTTGTATGCAAAACTGCAAACAGTTTCAAAACTGACATGATACAGACTTATATTTCCTACATGTTCACAACTTTTTACAGACAATGGGAACAATGGTAGCTTTTTAGTCTGTTTTCTTTTTTAATTCTTCTTAAATTGTCACTGTAGAGAAAAATCCATGTGGCCGACATAATGGGTTCTTAAGACTTTTTTGTTCCCCATGAGAAATAACGCATGTATACCAACTTTCAGACATTTTGGCTTGACGGGGTTAAAATACCACCATTTCCAAAGTGGCAACTTTGAAGCAGGTTACACACAGGGGTTGACAGAGGAGTTACTACATTTATCTAATGGATTTGACCATAGTTAAAATGTTTTCTACAATTCTCACATAGGTCTGCCCACACACTTTCTCCATCTATGCTGTTTCCCTCTCCCAGCGCAGGTCATGGCAAGGCAAATGTACTGTAGCCGCGTGAGGGTTACTAAACGTACCACACATGATCAATATATTTGAGCTTGTTTTCAACGTTCCCCCGAACTGGCTTGAAAACCATGGATATAGTCATTCTTTTTGAGTTGATCTCATGCTAGAATATCAGTCAATGCACAATTATCAAGAGTCATGTGGGCAACAGGGCCAGTGCAAAACTCATGTTCAACTGCTCTCAAGAGTATCTTGTGTAAGAACAGCAGTCTGACTATGTTTGTAGATCAGACCCTCTGGTCTTATTAAACTACACAACATGCACAATCAGGGTGACCAACAGGATTATCTTAACTAACAAACAATAACATTACACACATTTAACTGAACGAACACATCTACATATCTAGCTGACATTAGGTGTGTTCAACTGCATGCAGCAGCAGCAGCCTACTCCACTGTGATGTATGTTGTTAAAGTACTGTGAGATCGATTTTGAGAACTGCCAATTGTATCCAAGCACATTTTCTCAGGAGCAACTGCACGGGTTCTAATGACATCACAGCTATTTTATGATTGGCCAAACTCACAGATAATAACTGACAAGTTTTTTGTATTTATTCTGACAACTTCGTTTTCGCATATGCTCAAATCGTTGAAAAAAGTGTTTCAGTCCACCTCTTCACTATCAGAAAGACTAAGTTTCGTTGAGATCAGGTTGTATCATCAACCTGCAGATTGGAGAAAGTTGAACATAGCCCAATTCATAAAATGACACCCCTCATTGTACATGTTAGTGCCAATTCTAATGCGTAAACAATTACATTTGCCACCATGCAGTTTGACAGAGTTGAAGTGAACTACACAGCTAACCACAATTGAGGGAAACCGACTCGCAAGTCGTTTCATGCAGCCAACTGAAGACACCCAATCTATAGAAGCATTCATGTCATCATTGAGTTGCGCCCAGCTTCAATGCAGAAAGAATTGTTTTGTTTTTTGTTGTGAGCTGCATCAGGAAACCTAGAACATAATTAAGTTGTCATCCATTTATTTTAAACTCACAGAAACCAGTCTTTCCCATCTACACTCTCTAAGGAAATGAAGATTTTCCAGCACAATTGAAACAATGTTCCTCAGTTCAGTTACACAATACATTTTGACCGTCAAGGACTTTGCAAGGCACAGTAACTCACTATTAAAGACTTTTTCCCCCTCCTTCTGAAGGGCGAATGCCAGAAATGGGAAGAAGAGCAGCGTTCAGAAGAAGAAGTCCTACCAGGGAGGTTCATCCTCAGATGGTGACTACGACAAGAAGGCAGTGCCAGGGGGGCCCAGACGACAGGCCACGGTCAACGTAAGCTACAAGGAGGACGACGAGCTAAAGACCGACTCGGACGACCTGGTGGAGGTAGTGGGTGAAGATGTGCCCCAGCCCGAGGAGGATGAGTTTGAGACTCTGGAAAAAGTGATGGAGTCACGGATAGGGAGGAAAGGAGGTAAGCTTGGGAACCAATTCCTTTAACGTCCATAGATATTCATTAGTGTTAAGATGCTTTTGACAGACCTACACATTAAATGACATGTAATTCAAGAAAGTGATGGCCATTGACTTGATGAGCTTTAGCACTGCTTTTTAAAAGCTGTCCATTAAGAGGTTCCAAAATATAATGTATGTATTTGTTTTCTGGTTTGCTGACACTTCCATGGCATGTTTGACCTGTATGTCAGCCTTCTTTTTCAATGCATTTAATCAGTATTTTGTACACAAACTGGCCTATAGTGTCAGACTGAACACTCCCCCCAGCCTAGCAACAACATGACCTGAAGTTGGTTATCAGCCATCCTTGGGGACATCACACGATTTCATGGTGCTTTTTGAGGATATGGTCTCACACCAAGCTATGTTTAGCATACTTCATTTTTACTGCTAGCTAGCAATTAAATAGGTGATTACACATCTGCTTTGAATCAAATTTGAAAAGTGATGTTAAGTAGTTCTCAATTGTTTTCTAGGACCGATCACTGGAAGTAGTTGACCGATCAGTCAATACTGATCACCAATCACATGTTCTATTTATTTTTCTATTTTATTTTCTGTTTATCGTACATGATTATATTTCAGTTTAACCTTTTTCATCTATGTATTTTAATTATTAAGATTATAAAGGATCATGAGTTGACATCCGGTGTTTTGATTGTCAGAAAGCAATATGCCACTTCCTCTGACACTCTTAGAGACAACTTAAACCTATTGTTGGTTTTTAAGAAACAGGTAAGAGCTTAACAAATAACTTTCCTGTGAAAAATAATAATGAAACAAAACACAGGAATATTTGACAATGAACTTTAGACCGCAAAATATACAACATAAAAAACTACGTTTAAATCAGTTGACCCCTTTCATTTTCCATGAATTTCTGGGAAGAAAGGAAAAGGTTTACTTCATACCTTTACCTATCAATATGTACGATTTAGATGCCACTTTTAGAGAAGAGTAGAGAAAATCTTTTACATCAGTGACAAGTTTTTCTTTGTAAATGTAAGCATTACTGCATTTTTGGCAGACAGCTTATTTTCTCATCAACAATATTCTCTGCTGTGCTAAAAAGTTGCTTGCTATCTAATTGACTAATTAATCAGGAGGCATCAAATTATAATAGAAATTAGAACAATACAAATATCAATGACGACACTTAAGTTGTCTAACGTAGTGCAAAAAAAGACAGTAACAACTTCGATATATGACAATTATATTAATATAAATATGTAGCTATAAAAAGGTAAAAAAGGCAAAAAAACTGAAAAGATTGGTTGGGTAAGAAGCAACAGTGATGCTACACAAACTGCTCTATATTTAAATTGAATTGGCTAATGTTCATTTTTGCATTGTTAAACAAATTCCCATCTATCAATAGCACCCAGACTCCCACTCCTCAGTATGAGACAACGGCCCCGGTGAATTTAGGTGGTACTGCATATCTGGGTAGGCAGTCGGCTCGTCTGGTCATTTTTATTCTATGAACTAGATTTTTCATACAACTTTTTTTGTGTGGATTTTTCGCTTAGTGTAAAACTAATCAGAAATGGTTGAACCAGCACCCCATTTACTTGCTAACGTCAAGTTAAGTTGCCTGGAAATGTGCTCGCAGATACATACAGGATATGAGCACAAAACGGAACAGTAGTCGATCGCCTATACTCCGAGCTGAACGAGGACACGGAGAAAGGGCTTGATCATCTACAGATGTCTGCCCTGCTGTAGCCAGTTTTACTAATGGTTGCAGACATGCATGATGGTTGCTTATTGCATTTATTTCCGTTATTTTGATGCAGATTTAACTATTTTGTTACAAATGTTATGTTCATGGCATGACAAACGTAATTGCAGCCCAATATAATTTGCGATATCATGGCATGTTAAGGCCTCATTATAGATTGCTGACACATTATTCTGGAGGAAAAACGATGATGAACACAGTGCCTGATGACACAGTTATCAGACAATGTTATTGTTATGCATCGTTATGGCAGTTTGCACCACAATGATGGCATTAATAATAACTGTAAGCTAGTAGCGGTAAAGCGACACTCATATTCATTATAATAGTAACATATATAACTCATTTAGCTTTTTTTCCCAAGCAAGAACAGCAAGGAGCCAGATATTGAAGTTTACAGTAAATTTTATCCTACACAATAAGCCCCTAATGAAGTCATACTATAAACATGCAAAAACAACATATATGTGGTGAGTCTGAGTCATACAATGGCATATACATTACATTTACAATAAGCTTGTATTACAAAAAACAATAGAAAGAAATACTACTCAGCAATCGCATTGATTCGCGTGAAGGCATTGTGTATCTGATTCTTAATAGGACATTTACCCCACTCTGCAAGTTTTCTGACTTTACTGCAATGCTTTAGCTCACAGGCTAGCAACCAGATGTCGCAAAGTATGATGTGTACAGTTAGTTGCAAGCATGCACAAGTTTTAGATCTAGGAACAAGGCGAACCCCTGGTCTGCGCAAGACCGAAGGAGCCGGAACTGGAAAGATGGCTCGGCCCAGTACGTGCTTTCGCTTGCCTCACAGCTTCACTGAGCACTTTTCATAGAAATTAATGGGGATGTCGTCTTTAATAGCACCTAGGCCTACATGTACATCTTAAGGCGTTGCTGCCATTTGTTCCATCCACTCTCGGGTGTAGTGGCCTGTAATATTTGTTGGTGCTTCCTGTAATGGATAGTTGATAGCGTAGCTGGCAATCAAGTTACAAGGATGTTGCTGTGGGTGTGGTCACATTGAAAGCATCAAGTCATAAGAAGGTCAGTGCCTCCATAGATTTTGTCCCCAAACTGTGAAGTCATTTACACTCTAGGAATTGAGTAATTTCAATGCACAAGCACATTGAACCTGCAAAAGCGTGACAAGTGCTTGCTTACAGGTACCTGTTCAACTCTTAGTTGTTGAATTTGTGCGCAATTACACATTTCTGCAAGCCAAAAGTAAATATCTGTGCACGTGAAAGGATCTATGAGCTTGTGACTTCTGACATAAGTCAGACGCCATAGGAACAGCTGTGCCTGCCTTTCTGCAGCACTGCTGTGTGAGCGGTAATGTGTCAACTGGAGTCAGAGTTGGCACTGTTGGTATCGATATTGTTGCAAATTGGTATCTAATCCGAATTTTTTTTTTGTATTGATCAGTGTTCGAGAATCTTTTCTTGATTACCCTAATGAGCCAGTAGGTCTTCAGTTATTATGGGTTCTCTGGTATGTGAAAACGTATTGTTATTGGTGGTATTATTATTATTATTATTATATTGGTGCAATGGGGGTCAACGGCAGCCCCTAGACAAATTATGTGAAAAGCTGTGAAGTTTAACATGTTGAAACTGCAGCAAATTAGGAACTACCATACCAGACATGGGCCAATTTAGACAGAAGGTGGTGCTACAGGCCACGCCCCAATTTCACAATTTTCTTGATAGTTTTTTTGTGTGACCAATCAGTCACAATTCTAAAACCTGTTATATATTTCCTATTTCCTATGAGGAACATGGGAGTTTTCTTTACAATAAAGATTTGCCTTAAATTTACGTAAATGTATACACGAAGTGGCTTCAATTAACTTGAAATATGAAACTGAGTTGTATGACGTCTTCCTATAGGGTGATATGCAATAAGGAATATATTACAAAATGGCCAAATTATAAATATATTGGTGAATTTGCACCTTTGGCTCATTTCATGTATCTTTAAGTGACACATACGACTACAGACCCACTGTTCCACTCACAAGGTAGACACTACAAAAAGCTACCATGTGCAAAGGCAATATAATATCTCCAAAGTTATTGATTTAAAGAGAAATACACTTTATTGCTTTACACATCCACTATTTATTCATTAACTGATACTTAGATTTAATCAAAAGTTCAGTGGAAGATTCTTGACAATGATTAGTACACAAATCTGAGAAATAGTTGTGAATGTAAGAAAAAGTAAATTTATTGTGAATAGGCATGCTTCATTATTTGCTAAAGCTTCTTCCAATGTACAGTCTCCCTTGCGCCACAGCGTGCACGTGCTCCAAATTCTCACAGACTCATCCTGGCCCCTGTTACTCATGTGATCTTAGGGAGAGTACACACATCCAAGGTCTTCTGAAAAGGGTGGGATTACTAAAACCCCAACTTCACTCCTTGGCCAATGTGGATCTAGGTATTATTGCGTTTGTGAAATTGTATGCAATGGTTAAAGATTCTCAAAATCCTGAAACAATAGTGTAGGCCATAAGTAACTACCTCACCGCAAACGACCTGCTAATTCCCATAGGTGGCAAAGTGACGGCATTCCCACACCATGACTCTAAAATGTTGGAAACTTGCTATACATATCTTATTTCTAATGTGAAACAGAACAGCCATTGTTGACCCATACAGTCCACCATGTACAATGGGGGGGGGGGATTAAATGCACAAAAATCATCTTAGGAACTTTAACTATTTGTCTTAAAATTTGGTATGTACATGTAGGCCACATGTGTACCTATGCTAGTTTGATATTAGCTATGGAAATTACAGTTAATGCAATTAGGAGGGTGGCTTTTTCGACATACAAGTTTTCTTGGTGTTTATGATTTGAATATACTTGTGTACACGTTAGTGAGCTCCGACCAAGCAGGTCTACTTTCATTGGACAAGGGGCATTCCCTGAGTGCTGACATTTGACTGCCTCAGACAGCATGGGTCTGCCACTGGCCCCTATGAAAAGGCTCTTGTCTTGATTTGCATTGTGAATAGAAGAGGTTCTATACCAATGGGTGGCCATGCTGGGGCCAGTTGTACTGTTAAGATGGTCATAAAACATTATTGTTTTCATATAGCTTTCTTCCCAGAATTGCAGGCACTAACAAGCAAAAGCAGTGGCACCCCAAAAACATTTCATAGGAGGGGTGAAAATGAGAAGTAGAAAAGTGCAACACCGTCCCACTACCATTATCTCTAATTCACTCTTATGAATCTCATCTGTGTTGTCTGCAAACTGCTATAGTATGGGCCTACTCAAAAGTTGTAAAGTCACTGGAATTGTGTGGGAAGGATTTGACAAGTGTGCTGACTGTATTCCTCTACTGATACCATGGGCGTGGACTGTTGGACTACTTACTATTCACTTTGACTTGAGTGATATGTGAAGAATGAATGGCACATGCAATGGTGAAGAGCTATAACCCAGGGCTGATAGTAACTGGTGTTGGAAAACACATGTAGAGGAACTTGGGAAAAAGGTGGTGGTGTGGAAAGTCTCTCAAAACCGTGTTGAATGGGAAGAGCATATTAGATGGCATTGTATCAAGTCCATGGGATATTTACAATTGTAGAAGGTCAATAAATCTGTTTTTAACCTTCAAGGGTGTGATTTGTTGGATAAGAAAACCTCACACCTTGGTTTAAAGCCCTGGTGGCTTAGTAGCCATTCTGGTCTAGTAGCTGTTATTTGGCTAGTTTGGCCACAGCTAATGCTACTGTTTCAAAGAAACAAGTTATCCTCAGACTCAACCACTTCTTAATTTAGTCTTCTTGCAAGTGCAATTAAATTAATGATTAGACATTGATTATATATTTGACAGATGTGATTGCAAGGCAAGATTGACTTTCCCTATGCGTTTCCCCTTTGAAGCCTAGTGTCCATGGACTTCAATGGCCCTGTTTTGATCAGTTTTTTTTCCTTTCTCCAATGCTTCAAAAGTATATGGTCATTGGATAAAAACTACAATTATGTCCTGCCTGCAGACGCTCAGCATCTCTGGGTGTCAATGGAGGAGTGGGCTGGCCTAGACTCCGAGCTTCTCTATCAGTTGAGGGCCTGTCAAAAGACTGCATCTTTTTGACTGACATTGATTTTGTACTGTAAAATGTTGCCAAAGCTGTTGGAGCTCAATCATAGTGCGGATTTTACAAGTGTAGTTGAAAGACAAACTGTTGCATCATATTTATTGGTATTAGTGTGGCAAAATTGCTGGCCAATTTTCATCATACATTTCATACAATTATACAGTACAATTTTAAATTAGCTATTGGTCCAGTTGTTATGAATTGCCGTGTACATTTATGAACTAAATGTATATCATATCAATTGTAAATTAGTTTGCACTGTTGAGGAGCAACCAACCATTGCTGCCTACATCTGTATTTTTTTATTTTCTTCTTGCAGCAACGGGTGGCACCACAACAGTGTATGCGGTTGAGGCCGATGGGGACCCCAATGGCAATTTCAATCCAAACAAGGAGGCCGGGGAGACACAATACCTGATCAAGTGGAAGAACTGGTCACACATACACAACACCTGGGAGACGGAAGACACTCTCAAACTGCAGAATGTCAAGGGAATGAAGAAGCTGGACAACTTCAAGAAGAAAGATCAGGAAAAGAGGAAATGGTAAGTGTGCGTGGCAGGGGGACTAGTTGAATTATAAACAAACTGCAAATGTCTACTTGAGTGCTGTTTTTTGATAAAAGTAAGAGCTTTCATGGGAGATAACCATCATTCAACCTGACCAACATTGCAAAGTTGACATTATGGTATACTGTTGTCTTTAAGGCTCAAGGCAGCTTCGCCAGAAGATGTGGAGTACTTCAATTGCCAAGAGGAGCTTATGGATGACTTGCATTCACAATATCAGCTAGTAGAGAGAATCATTGGTAAATTTTAAAATATCAAAATAATGCATTTTATATGCAATTAAGTATAAATAAAAAGGTATACGCTACTGACAGATAAACATCAACTGCATATGTCCACAGGCAAATTACTTTAAAGACGTGTTTTGTCATTCACACAGGGCATTCAAATCAGAAATCAGCAGCAGGCTACCCAGACTACCTGTGCAAGTGGCAGGGTCTGCCCTACTCAGAGTGCAGCTGGGAAGACGGAGCCCTAATAGGCAGAAAGTTCCAGAAGTGCATTGACGACTACATGAGTCGGAACCAGTCCAAGACCATTCCCTACAGAGATTGCAAGGTAAACTGCTTGCTGGATTACTGTCAGTGGGGTCTGTTATGGTTTTACTGACAAAATGGGGGATTAGAAGTAAGGTTTTAGTATCATTTTAGGACTAAATATATATTTTGTCTAATATTTAAGTATTGGACTATTTATTAAAATTGTTTTGTAAGGACTGGTAACAAAGTTATACTGACTTGTATATATATATGTGTATATATATATGTGTATATATATATGTGTATATATATAT
>BROE01000015.1:5320368-5433361 GCA_036571765.1 Plecoglossus altivelis
TATGTGTGTAAATATATATGTGTGTATATATACACAAATATACACACACAAAATATATACATATATATACATATATATATGTGTATATATGTGTATATTATATATATTATATATATATATTATATAATAATATATAATAATAATAATAAAAAAATACATATATATATAATATATATATATATATATATATATATATAGTAAATTTTTACTAATTCCATTTGAGCCCCTCGGTTAAGGGGACTGTGTAAAAATAGTTGCAATTCCAAAATGTTTCATAGAAAAGTTTTGTTGAACCCCTTAAATTAAAGTGAATGTCTGCACCTCAGTTGCATCTCAGTTATTTGATTTCAAATCCATTGTGGTGATGTACAGAGCAAAAATGATAATCATGTCACGTCCAGATATTTCCGAACCCTAACTGTATGGTAACATATCAAACACTGTATACTATAATGACAGAAATTATTCTTTTAAACCTGGAATGATTTTTCAGTGTCATGTGATGCGCTGTCATCTGTCCTTTCCACAGGTGCTGAAGCAGAGACCCAGGTTTGTACCCATGAAAAAACAGCCATCTTACATTGGAGGTGATGGGCTGGAGCTCCGAGATTACCAGCTAGACAGTTTAAATTGGATGGCCCACTCCTGGTGCAAGTACGTCCTTTCTTCCTTTTTCCTTCTCTTTGTTGAGTTTTTCTAAAACCCCAAACTAATTTTTATTTAAACAGTTATTTAGACTTCTAATAATTTATTAAACCGTTTCAATGACCCAAAAAGGTTTATAGAATTATTTTATTCCTGTTATCTCCGTCTGTCCAGAGGAAACAGCTGCATCCTAGCTGATGAAATGGGTCTAGGCAAGACCATCCAGACCATCAGCTTCCTTAATTACCTGTTTCACGAGCACCAACTATATGGGCCTTTTCTGCTGGTGGTGCCCCTGTCCACTCTCACATCCTGGCAGAGAGAGGTGCAGCTCTGGGCCCCCCTCATGAACATTGTTGTCTACCTGGGTGACATTCGCAGTAGAGGCATGGTATGGAACAACCGTTATATTACATTTTTGTTTGGGTGTGCTAGTACTTGTTTTGAGTATTTATTTTTCCTTTTGTTGTGTGTAATTGTTGGTAACTATAAAGGAGCTTGATAATGGGACTTGAAAAGTGTTGACACTATCTGTACTCATTCACACCCTTTTAGATCAGAACCCATGAATGGATGCACGTCCAGAACAAGAGACTGAAGCTAAACATCCTTCTGACAACATATGAAATTCTCTTGAAAGACAAGGTAATGTCATGTTTCTTGTAAATTTTTCTCATTATTTAGAAATACAACATAAAATACGTTAAATGGCCTTATCTATGGTCCTAACGTGTTAAATTCCAGAACGAGTTAAACTCGTATAATTAATCTCTCGAATAATATAATTATTAAAATGCAACCTTGGAGTTCAGTTTAATCTTTAATGATATCCAACCCATATGTTATACATCTGTGTCATGCATCTATTTTCTAAAAATATATTCTGGTTTACTCTGCCTAGTATAATATTTATTTGTTTTCCTGAAGTCATTCCTGGGTAACGTGAACTGGGCTTTTATTGGCGTGGACGAAGCCCACCGTCTAAAGAACGATGACTCTCTCCTCTACAAGACCATGATTGACTTCAAGTCCAACCACCGGCTTCTGATCACAGGAACACCACTCCAGAACTCTCTCAAAGAGCTCTGGTCCTTGCTGCACTTCATCATGCCAGAGAAGTAGGTCATGTGTTTTTTTTGCATGCGTGTTTGAGGGGCATGCCATATTTATAGTCTTATCTAGCTGTTCAGTGTAGTGGACTGTCCCTGTTCCTAAGTAGGCTTCTGATCCTTTGTAGAGGTCAGATGGCATTGAACCAGTATGTTTGTGTGTAGATATCTCCACATGCCCATGTGCACGTCTGCCTGTGTGTGTCTCTTTTGAAGTTGCTGGCACTTCATGCTCATGTTGTGTGCCCAGGTTCCACTCGTGGGAGCTGTTTGAGGAGGAGCATGGGAAAGGCAGGGACTCTGGCTACACCAGTTTGCACAAGGAACTTGAGCCCTTCTTACTGCGGCGAGTCAAGAAGGATGTGGAAAAGTCTCTCCCGGCTAAGGTGGAGCAGATCCTCCGAGTGGAAATGAGCGCCATCCAAAAACAATACTACAAGTAAGAATACCACAGCGAAATAAAAAACACTATTGATTTCGAAACTATGGTACACTGAAATAAACTTTATACTCTTATGAGATAAAGACAATATTCAAATTCCTGCAAATTAACATTTAAGATGATTATTTTATACATAAATGAAACCAACAGCTGACCGGATGGGCACAGTTTTAATGGGAGCAAAGACTTGAACGACTTTTGTTAACATTTTCAAAGGACATTGTTGGTTATATGCTAAATGGAAAGACTCAATTTCCCTTATTCTCACTTCTAACCTGGTTTTGTTTGTATGTGTGTCCTACCAGGTGGATCTTGACAAGGAACTACAAGGCCCTCAGTAAAGGCACCAAGGGCAGCACTTCTGGTTTTCTTAATATAATGATGGAACTTAAGAAGTGCTGCAATCACTGCTACCTCATCAAGCCCCCAGAGGACAATGAGTGCTACAACAAAGCTGAGGCCTTACAGGTGTGTGCAGAGCATGCATGCGCCTCACACGCATAATTAGTGTTGCACGGTTGACTGATGTAGGTACCATATCAAGATACTGGCTTTCTGGAAACGACTAGATCGATCAAGAAAACAGGTACTTTTATTTGGCAACAGTTGAACCTTAATAAAATCTGTAGGCTACTGTGTCTTCATGAAAAGCAGTTGTGTGTGTGTGTGTGATCTCATGCCCATGCCCTGCTGCGTGCCGCTGGTGTTTGGAGAATTCCCCGGTTCCCACTTCCACGGGAGTGTGTGAAAATTCGACAGTTAGATTTTTCCATTTTCTAAGACTCAATTGCGGGCACTTTGGTTGCAAATGCTACTAACATTTTATTTGTGGGACGTCTAAATATATTATCAGGAAGTGTAGCAGATTACTTGGAACATAACCTGGACCCTGGACAGATTGAAGTGGACACTGCACCTTTAAAGGCGCTGTAAGGTCGACTACGATGTTTTGGGTTTGCTGGCTGCGTATTGTTTCCAAAAAGTGTTGTCTTTGTAGGCCTACTTGCATAAACAATGGACAAAGCTGTCTGCCAAAATGAAGAAGTTTGTCAACGTTCCATCTTTCCAACTCCTTACAGGAGCGGTTGTGCAAGTGCAAATAACTGTTGCGGCTGCAACACGTTTTCATTTCTCTACAAAATGCTTACTAATTGCACAGGAGTATGTGCCTGTAAACTGATACATATACTGGTCCATAGTTCTGTCCAACACTGCTTACCGAATTATACTTAATCTTTAGATTCTTAATCACTATGAATTAAGTATTAAAGTAAACACTGGCCATCATTCACTCCCTTTGTAAGGCACCCGAGTGAAACGCACAAGTATAGATTACTTTACCTAAGCAGTTGAATAATCACTCGTGGACCTCACCCCTTACACATGTTGGCCAGCTCTGGCAGACTCGCTCCATCCTCGTTTTTGAACATGTACACATGTAAATACATTTGTACTGTCACCAAAATTCTAAAATGGTTTTAAAATGCAACTGTTTGGTCACGGTCTAGAGCCTTCCACAAAAAACCTTTGACTGAAATAACTTGAAACTGTCAAAAGTCCCATTCACCATTGTTTATTTTACATTTAATAGAAATCACACTTTGCTTTGGATTTTGTTTTCCAACATGATATTGTAAGTAATAAAACAAACAAGCGAGGCATGGACAAAAATGATGAGACCTTCAACCTGATATGTAGTTGCACAACCTCGCTGCAATCAATGTTTTCTGTAGCTCTCAATGAGTCTTTCCTTCTATCTCACTCCTTGTTATTGCCTCTTTCTCTCCCACTTTCAAACGCTCTTCCCTTACTATCCCTCTGTCTTTATAGCACCTCATCCGTAGCAGTGGGAAGTTGCTGCTGCTGGACAAGCTGCTGCTGCGTCTAAGGGAGCGTGGCCACCGGGTCCTCATCTTCTCCCAGATGGTCCGGATGCTGGACATCCTGGCCGAATACCTGAAGAGCCGCCAGTTCCTCTTCCAGGTCATTTTTCACACTACACTACCCACAATTCTACAGACAGACTCCAATTCCCACCCTCTCTCAAAAGTTATGTACAAAATGGCACTGATTATCTCTTTCTAGTTCCTTAACTTACGATCCAAATGTATTTACTCAACCGAACAAGTCATTTGTTATATCTGCCTAGATCGGTTTTTACTAGTCCTTAATACTTTTTCAATTTATTTATGAATGTATTTGACGATGGTGTAGAGATTGGACGGCTCCATCAAAGGAGAAATGAGAAAGCAGGCGCTGGACCATTTCAATGCTGAAGGCTCTGAGGTAAGTGTTAGCTGCATCTTTTCAATCTGTCTGTGGACCAATGGTTGAATCATGTAACAAAAACATAATTAACCTCCCCGCTTCCTCTTTAAGGACTTCTGCTTCCTGTTGTCAACTCGAGCGGGAGGCCTAGGCATCAATTTGGCATCTGCCGACACAGTAGTTATTTTCGATTCGGACTGGAACCCCCAGAACGATCTGCAGGCACAGGCCAGGGCTCACAGGATTGGCCAGAAGAGACAGGTAATATAACCACTTGCCCAGCTATGTTTGTACATATTCATAACATGTGACTGCTAAGAAAAGAGCATTGTAACCAAAATAGTTTAAAGAGTTGGAAGTCAAATGCTCCATAATCATTGATTTGATTTCATTAACATTTTTGTGATAGATACTATTCATATTTAAGTTCTCCAGCAAAATGTAATTCTCACAAACTGATCTTTTAACACTAAACCACAGAGAGCTTACTTGGAGAGGTTAGGGGTTAAATGACAGTCTTCAGACAGGGATATTGCTACAAGTAACCATTACAAGTAATGCTTGCATGGAGCAAAAGCACTGTTCAAAAATGAATGTACCTTTTTCAGTTTGTAATTTATTTTCATGCTTATAGTTTGTGATTAGTTCATTATAGCGTTTCTTTCAAAATGCAAGTCATTGGCTAATGATGTTAAGCGCATTTTTTGACTACACTGGGTCTATAGTAGCCCAACATTATCAACATGTGGTCGGCTGCATTGTTCCTGTCAAAAGTACACACCTGGATATCATAAACATTCTAATTAGGTCTAGTTCTACAATAAAAAGATGTAATGTTCTTAATTGTTTTCTGGACACAGTCCAAGTATTGCAAATGTGAATGTAAGTAGTTTGGAAATTCTGGGCTACGTTTATTTGATATTAGGCTATATGTTGATGCCTAGCCTAATTTTAAAAAATTCGGTTTGACAAGACAGGCAGTGTAGCCATTAATAGGCTACAATAGTATTAATTAGATAATATTATACTCGTTGTGAACTTTGATTTTATGTAGACTATCACTGTACTTTGGGATTTCAGTTTCATGTGTTAATGGCAGGTTACACAAGGCAGTAGTGCATATGAAACAAAAGTTTCATTTGATTAATCAAGTAGACGCCCTATCTACTACCAACTAACAAACAGGCAGGATATTATGTTGTAATATATTCAAGTTGTTTGAAAGATGACAGATCCCATCCCACCTTCTGGTGATCGATCGCATATTGTATTGATGGATTTGGTGTCAACAGTTTCTTTTAATGTTGTCAAGCTTACACAAAGCATTCCATTCTGATTGGCTTACTTATGGCTCAAGAATAAATTGAATTTATCGTATTATATTGTTCACGTACTTTGACCAAATTATGGGCATTAATGTAGTCATGTAAGAGGTTATAAAATACTCATATCTCTGGAAATTTTTGAAAGTTATTATAAATTATTTCATTTTGTGGGCTGTTCCAATGTTAGGTGAGAATTTGAAAAGAGGGATTGAATGTGAAGTAGGAAGTCATACTTTCTTGCAATTTACGATTACTAAAATGATTGTTCCTGCTATACCATAACATAAGAATTGTGCTTATGGTCAACACACCAACACATGCGCAATTCATAGAATTCATGTACTTTTTTTAATCAGCATTTTGCACTAAACTATAGACTAAATAAACTATACTCGTTTTGCTACACATGTCTAATTTAGGCTATATAACCTTTGTCTGAATGACAGAGGGAAAGGAATCCATTGAACAACAGAGAAAGAAATGGAAAAATGTGCGATTAAAACAAAACATTAATAAAACAGTCTTAAATGAGCCTACCCTTGTGTGATTTTGGAAAATGTAAAAATATTATGATAAAACACATCTAGGAAAAGTCACAAAAGCTTGGTCTGGGAATTTCAGTGCAAAAAAAAGAAAAACTAAAATCTTCCCTGGGGTCATACATACCCATGCTTGGCGCTTCTAGTATTAAGTGTACGTGTGGTATCCCCCAGAGGTTAACTTGCTTGTGCATGCGTGCACATGTGCGGCCTCCAGGTGAATATCTATCGTCTGGTGACAAAGAGCTCGGTGGAGGAGGAGATCATTGAGAGGGCCAAAAAGAAGATGGTGCTGGACCACCTGGTGATCCAGAGGATGGACACTACAGGAAAGACTGTCCTTCACACTGGTGCAGCACCCTCAAGGTAAGAGTGCATGCATGCACTGTCCTTAATCCTCCCTTTTCACTCTTTTACCAATAGAAACATATATACAGAGTTTTATTCAATTAGCGCTGCTCACACGTGCACTTTTTCACAGACTTATTGTCTAACTGTTGGCGTTTTCCCTCATGTAGTTCCACTCCATTCAACAAGGAAGAGCTGTCTGCCATCTTGAAGTTTGGTGCTGAAGAGCTTTTCAAGGAGCAAGAAGGAGAGGAGCAGGAACCTCAGGTTTGTGAGATCAACATGCGCACCTCTTTAGCATTTGTGTTTTTGACAATACCTATTTATCTCATTGCTCATATCTACTCGTCCACCTACAGGAGATGGACATCGATGAAATTCTAAAAAGAGCTGAGACCCGAGAGAATGACCCAGGCCCATCCACAGTGGGCGAAGAGTTGCTCTCTCAGTTCAAGGTACCAATCTCCATCTCACTACCAGACCAAAGGAGCCCCGTGTATGACCTAAATTAAAGCCTCACATCTTCACCTCATTCATTCTTTTTCTTCTCTCGAATGAAATGAATAAATGAAATTATTCACCTCTTTCTCACAAATTTGTTCTCAGGTTGCTAACTTCACTGTAATGGAGGAGGATGGGATCGAGATGGACTCTGATCGAAATCAGCGGGGCTGGGATGACATCATCCCAGAGGAACAACGGAGGAGGATGGAGGAGGAGGAGAGGCAAAAGGAGCTGCAGGAGATCTACCTGCTGCCACGTATGAGGAACTGTGCCAAACAGGTAAGGGAATTATGTTTCTTTATTCAATCACACACTTTGAAAATGTGGGCATTCTCTCAACAGAAATGAAACAGTGGTCCAGTGTTACAAGAGTTGAATCAAAAGATCCCCACCTCCCAATTTTAATATTTTTTTTGTATTTTTCACTGCCAATCATTTTGTCTGTGGTCACAGATCAGCTTTAACGGCAACGAAGGTCGGAGGAGCAGAAACCGGAGGTACTCTGGGTCTGACAGCGACTCGGTGTCAGATCGCAAGAGGCCCAAAAAGAGAGGGCGACCACGGACCATCCCGCGCGAGAACATCAAGGGCTTCAGCGATGCCGAAATCCGAAGGTTGGTGTCACGCATCAGTTTGTTTGTTTTTCTACAGAATTGGGGTGGATGGTAGTTTTTTGTCATTAGTAATTTGTCAATGCACAAAACTTTTTTTTTTTTTTACAGATTTATCAAGAGCTACAAGAAATTTGGTGGACCATTGGAAAGGTGAGGAATTTCAAAAATATCCTGGATGGAGATGGATAAAATGTCAGTTTCAATGTGTCAACTCCTCTGAATGGTCTCTAATGAACTGTCCTCTGTCTATACTCCCCCACTTCCCCTTTCATCGCTCAGGTTGGATGCTATTGCCCGAGATGCAGAGTTGGTAGACAAGTCAGAGTATGATCTGAAGCGCCTGGCAGAGACTGTTCATAACGGCTGTCTGAAGACCCTCAGGGAGAACCCTTGCGGACCAGAGAAAACCTCAGGTAGGACTCGTGTCTTCCTCCACGAACTAGTAGTATCAGTACTACTCATACATTTCTACATTCTCCAGACAGTCATGAAAATGCACATCTTCATCCAGCAGCTCCTTACTGCTGTTTCAACAATGAAACTTTGATTACCAAGTTCAATACTAATGGTACAAATAGAAACCAGTATGTAAAACTATGCTATTCTCTTATTGCCACCAGGGGGTAGGAGAGGTAAAGTGAAAGGACCCACGTTCCGAATTTCCGGCGTCCAGGTGAACGCCAAGCTGGTCATCTCCCATGAAGAGGAGCTGGCGCCGCTCCACAAGGCCATTCCCGCTGACCCTGAGGAAAGGAAAAGGTAAGGCCATAAGGGTGTCTTGTGTCGATGTTCCTTTCAACCCTCTTGTTATATTATATAATAATTTAATATAACAAAATACACGACATTTTAGAGGCTGTGTTCTTGTCCAACTCATCAGCCTACACAATCCACAATCAAGGTTCTCACAGATCCTGGAAAACGGTTGACACATTTTTAGCAATTGAAAACACATAGAAAAAGTAAAATGGCCCAGAATTCTTTTTCAACATTGTCCTGTTTTTCTTTATCATACATCCCCTAAAAGGAAAACACGGTCATCTGAAAAGGCTGTTATGTTCAGGATCATATTAACGTTCACATGGTAGTTTATGAATGAGAGTATCTTGATAGGCTGCTCTGTTATATTGTGGAAACACTGTGAACAAGTCATGTCACTTGCCCAATAGTGGTACAAAGATAATCTCTTTTTACATGGTAACAAATTATTTCATAGATCCGTTATAGCCACAGATAGCACATATGTTAAACTGTATTTTCACAATGAGAAGATCCTGGAAAAGACTCTAGGAAAAAAAATGCGAACCTTGATAATCATCACTTTATTGGTACAAGTGGGTCAGCTGGCTGAATGTGATGCAAACAGAATATTTACTTTAGAAACCTCTCTCGCCACAGATACACAATTCCATGCCACTCGAAGGCAGCGCACTTTGACATAGATTGGGGGAAGGATGATGACTCAAGCCTCCTCATTGGAATCTACGAGTATGGGTATGGCAGCTGGGAAATGATCAAGATGGACCCTGACCTAAACCTCACACACAAGGTCAGTCCAAATTATTGTTCCTTTGTCTTACTTTGTTTTTCTATGGAGGAAAACATGGGATTATTAAGGAAAGATGGCTGTTTCTTTGCGTGGTAGTTTATTTGGCCTGTGTTGATCAGCTCTTACCAGACGACCCAGATAAGAAGCCTCAGGCCAAACAACTGCAGACAAGAGCTGACTACCTCATCAAATTACTGAGCAAGGACCTGGCCAAAAAAGAGGCGCAGAGGCAAGCGGGAACGGTGAGTTTGGCTGTTGGATTTGTATACCTCTTTATACTACAGCCGCGCATTAAAAATCAACATGATAGATTTTTTGTTTTTTGTCTGAATTTGCAAACCAGTTTAAATTTAGGTAGTACAGTTTTTTGTGCTTTTGAACAAGAGACTGCAAATCAAAAGTTCACACCTGCAAAGTAAATACTTTACCCTTGGGGAAAAAATAAACCCACGTTTGTCTGGTTGTGAGCAATGCCATATACAGAGTTTCTGAAGTTAGCTGATTTTACATAATACCTATTTTTGTTGTCAGATAAGGTGTTATGGCAAAATTGTTATTTCTATACAAACCTCTTCCAGAAATGTTAACTAACTGTAGTCTGGACATTTACAATCCAGTAGATCTGTTCTAATAGCTTTAAGCAAAACAAAGACTTCACTCCAGATGTTTCTGAAATTGTTTTATATTGCAGGCAAATTCGCGGAAAAGGAAACCCAGGAATAAGAAAAACAAAGCTGTGAAACCGGCCAAGGTGGACCAAGTGGTAAAGAGCCCATCCTCCGAACCCCCTACGGATAAAACCTCAGAGGATGAGGAGATAGAGAAGGTATTTGAAAACTTTAAAACATGTTACCTGACTCTTCAATGAATACAACAAAAGGGAACCTATACAGAACTATGTCCTGTACACCTAGCTGTTTCCTTCTCTCCCCTCTGCTTGCCTCCTATGTATGATGGCTGCTAGTAGGTCAGCTGCTTTCAACAATAGGCTAAAAATGGATAAATGAATGTTTTAACATGCGTAATTCTTTCCTTCTGTCCCATCCTAGGAGGTTGTCCCTATAAAGCCACCACCTAGAAGGGGCAGGGCCGAACGAGTCGTTGTGAAGCAGGAAGAGGAGGAGCCAGAGGCAGAAGATGTGCCTTCACCGCTAGAGGAGAAGGAGCCCAAAGAAAGGGAGACTAAGAAAGAGGTGAAAAAGGAGAAAAAAGAGGAGAATCGGGATGTAAAGGAGAAAAAGGAGTTAAAAGAGAAAAAAGACATCAAACCCGTGGAGACTGTAAATATTCAGGAAGAGGTCAGTGAGGCAAAATGGTTGAGCTTTGTTCACGAATTGTTCACAAACTTGATCAGTGTCAAGACTTAGTTCTAATTAAACGTGTCAATTTAGCTGTACTTATGTAATCCTACCTTTCCCTTTCCTTGCAGCTGAGTGAGGTAAAAGCGGAGGTACGAGAGTCCAAGTCCAAGAAATCCTCAGACACTCCTGTCCACATCACTGCTGGGGGGGACACCGTGCCCATCACAGAGGAATCTGAGGAACTTGACCAGAAGACATTCAGTGTGGTAGGTCCTTCAAAGGTTCTTAGTTGGCCCCTGATCCTTGAACATTTGTCCTTATTGGCACTTAAAGGCTTGATGTTGTTTAAGATTAGTTTCATGAAAAAAGCATCATATGGGATTTGCAGGATGACGATCATTCGTGCCGTAGTCTTGATTTCAATTGGGTTGATTCTCAATATCCAAGGGTCATAGCAGGTGCAGAGCAAAATGTCTCTGGGCTGAATAAATTATAGAATTGGATAGATACTGCCAATCAGATAAACAAAACATAATGTCGGTTGTATACAAAAATTCCTCTATGGTGGCCTGTTCAATATGGTCATCTTAATAAACCCACCCATATATCCCCCCCCAAAAATTGTGTGATTGTTCGAACTTATTTCATGTGGGAGTATAATCTGTTTGAATGGGAGGGTGGCCAGAGCAAATCAATCATGAGCTTGCTGTTTGTTTTAGTGCCCTGGCAGGTGTTGAATTTTAAAAGTACATCACAAATATGTCAAAGTCAGACTCATCTAACAGTGGTCCCTTAGTAGCAGTTGAGACATCACTTTTGTGAAGTGCAAGTAACTAGATGAAGTGTGAACTGAGAAGTTTAGGTTCTAAAGTCACTGAGAAGAACTGGCATCAGCGGTTATCAGGGGCACTGCACCATCTACAATTCCTAAAATCTGTGTCACTGTTGTCTTGCTTACTGACTGCATGGGCTCTGCTATACTTTCGTGTGTGTCACCTACTTTATCACAGGCACAATGCACCGTCTATGTTTCCAGGAATCTGTTTACGTCTCTTACCGACATCTTAATTATTGACTGAACCTCGGACACTGTACACTAGTACAATTAAAACAGTTTCATGATGTCTTAAAAGGCATTAAGTCTGTCAGAGTTCAAATCCCAATGCTGTGATAGGATTCAGCTGTCTTACCCCACTCTCCATGTTCAGGGAAAACCTTTTTAGTTTTAATGCGTTGACGATTAACAGTACAATATCCCACCCTTAATCCTGGAAAGGACTGCATATCTCAGATCAATATTTGACAGTGGTCTTTCTCTTAGTGCAAGGAAAGGATGAGGCCAGTGAAGGCAGCGCTGAAACAGCTGGACAGGCCAGAGAAGGGCCTGTCGGAACGTGAGCAGCTGGAGCACACGCGCCAGTGCCTCATCAAGATAGGCGACCACATCACTGAGTGTCTCAAGGAGTACTCCAACCCAGAGCAGATCAAACAGTGGAGGAAGTAAGTATCTGTCCCCTCTTGACTTGTTATTTCAAGTCGTATATTCTTCTCTCTGATTCAACTAGATTAGGGTAACATTACTGGGAAATTGAGACTTCTGTGGGAGTGACCAGAATGCCTTAAGAAAGTTTAAGTTCAGATGACTGGATTTGAGTGACTTAGGTTTATTACGCTCCTTGAATTCTTGCAAGTTTCATTTGTCATTTAGAAAAGTAATTGTATGCTTTCAAAGTGTGTTGGGCATATATAGGGGAAAGTGTGTCACTAAATGTTAAACTCATTTACAGAAACCTTTGGATATTTGTTTCCAAATTCACGGAATTTGATGCAAGGAAGTTGCATAAATTGTATAAACACGCCATTAAGAAGAGGCAAGAAAATGCGCAGGTATGGAAACTCCCTTTTTTTATTATCAAGTTATAAACAATAACTCATCATATGTCTCTAAAAGGTTATGGTTGGTGTGGTTTCTGACAAGATCATTTTTTGTAGGCAGCTGACCAGAACACTAGCACTGTAAATACCCACAGCTTTAAACATTCAGGTATGTTTCCATCAGTTTGTATACGACTAGTTTGTTTGCCAGCTCACTCCTTCTTTTGAGTGTATGGCCATGAGTGTTACACAAAAATGTAAAACCCTAAAGTGTTCATTTATATCTCACCTATTCTTGTCCTTCCTCTTCATCACCTCAAGACATTGAGAGGCTAAAGGACAACTCTCACCATGATGACAGCAGCCGAGACAGCTACAGCTCGGAGAGGCACCACCCCTCATCACGCTACCATGAGCGTGAACACAGCAGCAGCAAGGACCGACACACACCATCTGACCCCTACAGGAAGTCAGAGTCCAGGAAGAGGCCCTACTCCTCTTTCAGCAATGGTAAAGACCACCGAGAAAGAGACCACTACAGGAGCGACCGACAGGAAAGCAGGTGAGAAAGAAGACTCGTAACAAAAACTTTGTATACTGTATTTATTATAGTATCTGTTGGTTTTAAGACTTTTTAAGTACCACACAGAATGAAATTTAAGACCAGTTCAATTGGAACTTTGGCAATTGTAATTGTTAGTAAAGCGCCATCTGCAGGAACATTGTTTATTGATGTATTTACGGGATACTGCCGGCAAGGTGTACATTGTCATCCGATAAAGGATGATGAGGAGCCGTGAACCGTGCAATGCACAGTGGTGATAATGTACACCTCGAAGAGTATTGTCCCGCTTTCACCATGTTCACATGCCAACAATTATTTTTTGAACATACATTCATTTGTGTTTTCATTCTTTTTTGCAATTAAAGTCTAACGTTTTTCAACACTAGCCAACTCTGATATTTCTAGTCTGCTCAGGTCATAGGACCAACAGCAGCTTTCTTTGGCTGACCTATTAGCCTGAAAGCCAACGTTATGCAAGCAAGATTAAAATGGAAAAACATTGTGTTCTGTTGACAAACAGTACATATAATTTGACAGTATGTTTGACAAGAAGACTATCTAGCTGGCCAGCTATATAATTGTCCCCAAATCATTATCAAGATTTAAAACAAACTATTCATAGTCTTGCCTGCTGTCGCCTGGCACAATCTGAATGCATCAGTGATGGATCAGTCATGAGCTGATTTGAGTGTCTTATCCCCAATGTTTCAACTGTCTCCCAATCCCTTATAGATACTACAGTGACAGCAAGCACAGGAAGATGGACGAGCACCGCTCCAGCAGAGAGCACCGGATGGACAGCAAAGAGCGTTCTCACTCTGACCACCGCTCCCATTCTGACCACCGTTCGGGCTCAGACTACCATAAGTCGTCATCACGGGACTCCTACCGCTACCACTCAGACTGGCAGTCGGAGCACCGGGCATCGGCCAGCGGGCCCCGTTCACCCCGAGACCAACGCTCCCCTTACGACTCACGGTCACCAATGGGCCACCGGTCACCCTTCGAGTACTCATCCGACCACAAGAGCACGCCGGAGCATATCTGGAGCAGCCGCAAGACATAACGGGAGGCTGGGCTACCCTAGTCTGGCCTAACATTGACTGGCCTGGTCAAGACTAGTCTAGCCTAGACCTGAGGCAAGGGTATCAGCCATAGACTCACAATGAACACAGGAAATGCCTTATGGGGGACTGGATAAAACTCAAAGCTGTACTACGCACTGTTCATCTGATTTCTCAGTGCAACTGTGGTCTCCACTCCTAGGTGCACCACATATCCCAGGAACTATTGGTGTGGAGGGGATGCATACAAATAACATATTTTTGTATTTAAGAGTTAAAAGCTGCATTGTACCATAGGTGAAGCAGCATAGGTTTTGATTATTTTTATAAAAATCCTTTTTTTTTTACTGAATTGGACCTAGAATGACCTTGAGTGCTGCCCTGCATTTTCACCAACCGACCCATGACACTGGAACCCACTATTGACTGTTGTCTCTCCATCGCTCTCACAAACTTACTGAGGTCCTCAAACATATTTAAGTGTTAAATCAAGAAGAAAAGTAACATGTTAGTATTTTATGTTGTGATCATGTAATAAGAGTGGACGTTATAAAAGGGTCTTGTCTAAAGCAGTCTGAAGGTCTTGGGCTCACCTTCCAAAGTACCTCGTTTACAGTGTTTCCCATGGCCATCTTCATGGCCATGTTTCTTTTCTTTTACAGAATTTCTTTTCGCATCATGCTTGAATTATTTAATTTCTGTCCTAGCTGTAAAATAACCTGGACATTTTTGAGAGCAACTGAAAATGTATCGTTTTACTACTGTAAATTATTGTAAAATAGTAATTGAATGGGCTTTTTCTTCTCAGGCTTTGTTGGGTTTGCTATATTGTGAATCTACCTTTCCCCATCAACTCAGGCTTTTTTTCAGTGGAATAAATGAATTTGTTTTCATACAACAGTTTATCTTAATTAACAAATGCTATTCAGAATGTAACTTTTGGTATACTTGGGGGGGAAATAATTCCATTTGTCTATTCCTTTAGCAGGACTTGTAGTACTTTGATTTCTGTCTCTTTCTTAATTTTGGGAGAGTGGGGATTTCACAAAACTCACATTACTACATCATGAAGTAGACATGAGAAAGGTCTATACAATAGAGCCGTCTGATAGATGTCTAATAAACAAGTCTTTTACAGAAATCTTTTTTATTATTATTCCTGTTTATATGTAGGCAATAATGTCAAATCTTCTATGCAGCCAAGTGTATGTCTAGCAAACAGCCCAAGTGAGTGGTGATGCTGTTACAGTTCACACTGTTGTACATAGATTTCCTCTATATTTCAAAATGAATTTACACTGAAAATGCATGGATTTTTAAGAATTGTTTTATATAGTTGTTTATAAAGTCATTAAACTCAATCACTCTACTCACTTGTAACTGGTCTACATTTTTAGGTAAGTTTTTTTCAAATGTTTTATAAAGAGCTTTCCTATGTAATTATAAATGTGGCCTTACACATTAACTATGGAGTAACCGATAGCTGAGAATGCACAACATCTTTGTCTACAGATCTGTGTTATGCCTGCGTATTTCTTTTTATACACCTTTTATTCAGCCATCACATTTTGATCGCCTGACTATTGTGTAGGTTCCCCTTTTAACCCCCAAACATAACTGACCTGCTGAGAAATGTACTTCACCTGACCTCTGAAGGTGTGCTGTGGTGTCTTGCACCAATATGTTTGCAGCAGATTCTTAAAGTCGTGTAAATTGTGAGATAGTCTCAATGGATGGGACTTGTTCATTCAGGACATACTACAAAATCTTGACTGGATTGGGGAATTTGGAGGCCAAGACAACCTTGAACTTGTTGCGTTCTTCATCATTCCTAAACCATTTTGTTTGTGGAAGGGTACATTAGCTAGCTAAAAGATGCTACTGCCATCAGGGATTACAGCCTCAATGAAAAGGGCAGATATGGTTGGCCTCTATTTCATATTAAGATTGAATGTGTTTAGTGATGGTTTCAGTGGTATGTTGTGGAACAAGGGCATAGGTTTGATTTCAGGACAGGGACAACAATGGTTAGTGAGCGCACAAGCAATTTTCTTTGGATTGATTTGAAGAATTTGAGCACAATAAATATGGCATTCAGCCCACAGTAGGTGGAACTTTTTGTGACATTATGGAAGTACAGTTAGTTAGTTTCCTGCTGCTCAGCAACAAAAACGGATTTTCAAAGTAACGTAGAGTTGATGAATTTGTTACTAGTCTCTAGATTAGATTTTTTGTTGTTTAGGATGAGATGATTGTGACTGTAGCGACAAAGTTGCTGAATTGTCGTCACAGCTCAACAGCAAGAAAATCTGGAGCATTTTGCAATTGTTTGTTTTTGAGGGTGAGGCCAGGCCCACCCTGGCTCCCCTGTGAAGCCAGTTTAGGTTTTTATGTAGGTAAAAATAAAAAGTATAACGGAACCAGATTAGGGGGCTAATAGTAAAAACGTTACGTTTGCATTAAGTTTGAATTTTGGGGGGATATTCTGAGATCATTAAGTGACATTGTGAGAATATAGATAGACCTTTTTTAACCTACAGTTGCCTTATAATACAGCATTGTATTTTTGACTGGCTCAAATAAAATATATCACCGGAAAAGGTCGGGGACCTAATCAGAAATGTAATTGCCCCATAGGCTTTAGCTTCAAGCTGAGGAACTAAGGGTGGGGGTTCGGCCCAATCTGAGACCAAAATGTGTTTAATGTGTCCTTCAACTGACACCTTAAAGGCAGAGTAGGTAATGTTGAGATGACTTTGTCATATTTTCAACCAATAACTCAGTTTCCCACAAAAATGCAATAAATCCATTATTGGTGTGTAATGCAGGACTGTAATAAATTTGACCCATTAGTTTGGACCAAAATTAATGATTAGGCAACAGTCAAACCAACTGCAACAATTGGACTGCTGTCTCTTGGCAGCAGTCATGCAGCACGTTCATGTGTTTTAGGACATTGGTTTTGACGGGATTCGTTTTTATTTTATTTTTAATCCTTTCCAAGTCAAGTTCAAATTTCTCGTTTTGCAACATTTTGCAACCCTGTCTTTAAAAGGTACATGAACAATCACAATTTAACAGCACATTTCTTTATTTGGTTACATAAAGCAGGGAGGGAACAAATTGCAGGCTTTGTTTAGATTAAAGGTACTCTAAGTTAAAGGCTTTTCAGTTGTCTCAGGGAAATGGCTTAGTTCACTTAAGAATAACATTACCATTTATTTCAGCTTTTACAGAAAGTGTGCAAGACCAATATACTACCGTTCAGATAATTTATAAAATAATAAAAATTCCAAGGCAACATTTATTCGGTTGTTTCACAGTCCACTTCAGAGATGGTGCTGTTGAAAGATAACTTTTCTCCTTCGATTGAAATTAGGAGCTCTTTTTCTCCTCAAAAATGATGTTTGCTGTAGCTTTCTTTGCTGTAGGGAACAAATATAACACTTAGGTACCAACCTAACCATGATTTTGAAAAATAATTTAAGCTGTTGTTGATAGAACACTTCTCATTCCGACTTGTCAGGATTAACTGGAAGGACATACTGTGTGTACATTTCAAAACCTTCCTGATATATTCTCTATCTTACATACTTGGGGTAATAGCTCCAACATTATGCAAATATTATGTAGTTTGTGAAAGGAAATGCAGCGTATTTATTATGTATTAAAGGGAAAGGTTAAGCAAAGGACCTTGCCCCCCCATTTGTAATTCAAAGAGACTCAAAACTCAAAAACATTTGTATAAAGTGTGGTGTCTGAGACTAATGAAAATATATGATGGCAGTTGGCCTTACCTTCATCTTTGAACTTATCAGCTGCCTCTGATGCCTTGTCCTTGAGGTCCTTTACCACATTGTCGATCTTGGCCTCATTCTTGAGGAAGACAGGGCGTATGATCCGTGTGTAGATCTGAATGGACCCATTGGAAGGAGTGGGGGCCATACACCAAACCAGGAAAGCGCTCTAGGCAAGGGAACCAAAAACCATTGAAATAAACCTCCAATATGATTTCTAGAAATGCAGTTAAGCATAAAACACTCTGTGAGAGCTCAATTTAATTATTTAATGTGGCTGATTAAGGAGAGATGCTGATATGCCAACACAAGATATGAAACAAGGTGACAAATATATTCTAGGAACTATGAAAATGCTTTGATTGCTTCATGTACGCTTATTGAATACTGGAACATGATTATGTATTCATATTTTTCTTCAGTGGATGTCTACAGTTTAAGCAAAATCAGTATAAAATTTCTTAAGCAGCATGCTGCATAAAGGGTGGTACGTGTAGCATTATAGACAACAACAACTGCTTTCCTCAACATATTACTCATGCAGACCTCATATTTAGACGCAGATAAATAGTAATCTCATTTGACTACATTTTAAGGGTGTGGCCATGCTAACTCATCAAATAATCAAAAACGAAGGGACAGCAATACCTCCCTTGTGCTACACGTTTTTTCAGCACCTTCATTACCTTTCCAATGTAATAGAATGGGAACCAGGACAGGAAGATGTCAGCAAAAAACTCTGCCACACTGAAGACTCCATATACCACCCAGTAGGTCAGCCATTTTGTGTCATCATCTTTGGTTGCACTCTCAATGGCTTTGATCCTAAAATATAAAAGAGTCTGTCACAATTACACAGAAAACCGCATGCTTTAAAATTTGTCAAATGTCGACCTCAGTTTGTAAAACAAGCATAAGAACATGCAACCTTTCACTGTTCATACGACTGTTATGCTACAAAGAATGGACATATTCCATGGCCAACCTAGCTAAACTAATTTTGTTGAAAAGTGCCAATGATTTGAATGTAAAGTATTCTATTCTTGTAAAGTATAAGAACATTTTATTCTTGTCCCCCAAAAGTTCCTGGTTTAACTAGGTAGCACTATAAGAATATTACTAAACTAGTCAAAAACTGAACTAATTTGATGAATTTATTCATAACACGTGTCTTCTTTTGGATATAGTTCACAGTGCCAATTAAAAGGTTTTGAGGTTAGGCATGCGTAGACTGTGGTCCATCAGCATTTTCTTCTCTCTGCTAAGTTTCTTGTAACAGACACTACAAGACCAGTAGTTCCGAGTTGAAACGTCCAAAAAGCAGTTCCACTTATTAATATATAGGCACTCTTATCTGCAGTGCTGTAAATGGGTCCTGTAGAAATTAAGAGTAATTATAGATGGTAATTTGATATCCTCTATATGTGAGACACTGTTTTAACTTGGGGAGTGAAGCTAGCAACGCTCCACACGCAGGGCCATGACTCATAACAGGATCACATGTTTAACCACAGTCAAACGCTGCTTTAGTCAGTATTAATCGCCATGGGTAACATACTGTGACATGATTGACTTCCTCGTATTCTGCATAATGTTGCCTAATAGGTCGCGCGCCTCTTTAGTCCTCTTGATCTTCCCCTCAATGATAGCCTACTTGATTCCAAGACCTTCGACTCGCAAACAGGATTAGCTTACTATAGTTACGTAAACAATCTTATACCTTGCCTTTTGTTTGTTTTTTGCAATAATACATTAAATGTAACCCTTTAAAAACCTGACCGTCCATCCTACAAAACCTGCTAGAAGCATGAAATAAAAGTGGTCAATAGCTAGGCTACAATGTTACAAATAAGAAACTGTAATAAATAACAGACTATACTGAAAGATGGAGGGTTGCTGTGGGTTGGAATGACATACGTTTTGTTGATTGTTCCGATTTGGATTTACTTTTTTAATGTAGGCCGCTGAAACAGGATAGCTTCACAAGAATATAGACCTACTCACGATATGTAGGCTGGATAGATGAATCCAATAAGGTTGCACAATAGGGAGGCTCCATAGCCAATAACCAGATAAAGTGCGATGATAGCAATGATAACTGTAGATAATAAACATTTACGTTAATGTTTTCAAATCAAAATTCACAGATCACGATCACATCGAATCATATTTATTCAGGAAGATCCAATTAAACACATGTATAGACTTTTTCCATTTAGATCAAACATTCTGTTAACACCATTCCGCCACCATTAAAAAGGACCCTTATGCTTTCTTTTACAATCGACAAACACATTCTTACCAATTGCGATATACGACCTGTTTACTCCGGTTTTTACCTCGATCTTTGCCAAGATATCTGTCAAAAGATTCTTTTCATGCAAAAACGTATCGAATCTTTCTTTTAATCCATGAGCCATGGTTTCTGATTCGTCCTATGTAATTCTATGAAAATACGTTGACAACCGTACTGCGACACCCATTCAACTCCAAACTCAGAAAACTAAAGATGGAGCAGATTGTCAGAAACACGTTGAACCGTACGTCACTGCAAAATGTCTGCAGCCACACCCTAATTTGCTTTGATGACGATGCGAAATGAAACGTTTCTTGTCTTTACCTCACATTACGTTTCTCTGGCAAACACATATATCCCCATTTTGTTATTGGTAAATATAAACTGCAATGATGTAGGCATATGATGAAAGTATCATAATAAGTCTAGGCTACATCTATTTTCTCATATATTGCTTTTTGTGTTATTTGTATTGTATCATAATTTGCTCTAATAATGACATGAATGTGTGCGTGTCTGTGCGTGTGTGTTTACCAATTAGAATGGGTTTAGTTTTCCATAATCATAGAAATGACCCAGCAGTCAGCAAAGTTCATATTCAGCATATGTCCACTTTATAATTCAAGTGTGCAGTGCTTCGATTAACATTGTTTGGATACGCATTTCGACATCAAATAATAACATTTCAAAGAAGAGAAAAGAATGGATTGCGCTCCTCTGTCCCAGCCCCTCAACTCTGATTGGTCCTCGAGAACCAGGCACTCAGCAAAGTATCTTGCAGATGTCAATTTTTGAATGACCTGAGAATGTGTGTAGCATCCTTGGATGAAAAGATGGCCCCTCAAACTGATGGTTACCGACTTTTATTGAATTCCTTTTTGGGGTTTTGTGAACACGACCCAAGAGCTACAAAATACAAACGCACGATTAGTTCTTACAGTCGTCACATTACTTTAACCTTTTAACCATATTACTTGATAATTGCCATTTCCTTAACTTATAACACCTTATTGACAATTTTATCATTTAGGTGCTACAATATCCGTGTTTTAATAAACGCTTTTAAACTATGAAATGTATTTTGTTTGTACAAAACATAAATTGGATGTACTAAAAAATTGGATGCGTTAACCTTGGAAATTGTATTACGTTACTAAAACTCATTGGCGTCATCTACTGGACGAAGATATAAATACATTAGCAACTAGCAAACACAAGTGAAATACCATACATTTTACCAACATTATACTTTGTACCAACCTTGTTTCCTTATCAACCAGGGGGTGTTACATCAACGTAAATGGCAAATAGGAAAAGCCAGGCTTATTTCGACTAGTGTCGGTTCCTTTAGCGAGAGTTCCATTCCAATCAGGGTGGCTTATTCTAGTTCAGTCTACGTAACCAAGGTCACTTAGACTTCTGAACTAGCCTGCTCTGTGTCAGGCTAAAAGTCGAGCTAAACTAAGATATGTTGCAAATGATTTCAAACTGACAGAAACAATGTCAAAAGTTCTGTCGAGTGGATTTCAGCCCACACAGAATATTCGTTCCATCCGTGTTAAATAAATGCCAATTTGGTATGAATTAGGGGAGAGATTCAGCAGGCCCAGCATATTGTATTCATGTGGTTTTCTAGAATCGCACAACAGAAAACAAACCCACCGCAACCAAAGTCAAGATTTCAGGTAAATTGGTTTTAATTCATTTAAAAGGGAAGAGTTTTCCCTTGTCTTCCTTGAGACTTTAGAATGATTCAGCGGCAGTTCTAAAAGCATTTGAAGGCATCTGTGGCATTACTTGTCAGACAGAACTTACAAAAACAAAACTAATTTGATTTATTAGTTTTGTTCAAGCAGTGAAGACAAATCTTTTCTTCTTTAAAAAAAAAAGTCAAAGCATGACCTTCTGTAGTGTTTTAAATGTATACATACATCATTCACCAGTTTCTTTATCTGTAACTTATTTTATTTTTTTACTTGTATTCCATATCAACCTTTTCCATTCAATGTCAGAAGTGGTCTCCTCATCAGAGGCCTTACACATGCTGGTACCTTCTCCCTGCATATAGATGGCAGCCTTTGAAAAGGCAAAGCATAATTTAACGATGCACAGCCTTTGTAATAATGACTACTCACTCAGTGGAATCCAACAGATATTGTGTCAGTGATTGAAAGACTGGGGATACAATTGACCCTGCGACCCTGGGGGGGCGCTCGCTTGATTTTTTGCAGTTCTTTTAGCTATAACTCGTCTTTTCGACGATGGGCTTCTTGAATAGTTTTCGTTTAAGCGAATCTGTCTTAAACTAGCGTTGAGTGTTAGTGGAACGGGACGTAGTGGAACGGGTTGAGGTTGATGTCTAAATTGGCACTAACCTAAGTGAGGCTTTTTGCGTAGGTTGATCATTTAGCAGAACTTTGTTTTTTTAATGAACTTTAGGCTTACAAGATACATGAGGCTTCCTCACTAGCCTGAATGTCACTTCCTCTTTAGCAACACCTTCTGGCTGTCACACAAAACCTTTTCAAAATAAAAGCATTGACCTTGTTACGTAAATAAACGTATTACAAAACTTTGTACAAGCAAGATCTTTGCGGTCATTTGTACTCAATGTGTTAACGCGAAGGAGAGCTACGATACATATGCAGCGCAAGATTCCAAAGGGGAACCCACTCTATAGTGGGTCATATTTACACTGTCGACATTGGCCTACTTCCTGTCTTGTTCCAGTGCTCTGTCTTGCATGGATGCCATTCTCAATGCATCAGCCAACAGCATCTCTTTTCCTGGAACATATGTTATTGTAAAGTCATATTTCTGTAGCAGTAGTAAAATCCCTTGTAGTCTCTTTATTTAGACTATATAGTCTAATCTCTATGTCACACATGGGAGGCATTCAGCTCCTCTTTCAGTGGTCCTATCATTGTGATTGGTACTCATTGCTTGGGTAGTTTCAATGGGTCCACCCCATGCTCAATCTCAATCTTGTACTACCCTGGCAGGCAACTATCTTGTCTAAACACATTTGTAGATTCACTTCTTTGTTCCAACGTCCACTGGCCATCTGCTTTGTCTCTGTTTGTTTCAGTCTGGACATTGTCCACCATCAGGATGTTGTCAGACTCCACCCTGATCAGTTTCATGACTGGGGCTGCTTTGCTTCCTAGTAAAGCAGGATGTGCACCAACAACCATAAACTCCCATTTGAAGTTTTTTGCTACACACATTTCTTCGTTTTATCCAGCAATTGCCTATTGGTTTCAGTGCGTGACAAGTAACATCAACATTGCTTACGCTGCCTTTCCAGTTTACAAAAGTGTATGTATGTTGTACAACTCTTTTCCACCGCATACTCTGAGAAAACCCTCATTGTTTTCTGTAAGTATATTGAAATAGCTTGAGTAATTGAGCAGCGTCTGACTTCGCATCAGAAACATCCATAAACTAGGATAGTATTATTGCGGTATTACGTTTCTTTGATCTCTCAACCTAACATAATGAGTTACGCACGAGTATTTGCGGAATTTGATAGGACTGTGGATTTAGACAGACAGTACAAAAATCGAATTGTATTTCAAGTTTTCTACTCGGTCCGGTGTTCTCGACGTATGATTGGACGAATAACTTTTCTTCGTCCAAGGACAGCCCTTATGTGCTATCGTGCCTTAGTTGTTTGTTTTTAGCTAGCCAACTTGCTAGCTAAATGTATTTATCAGTTTTCTTATAATATATTTTATGAACCTGGTACTTTTACACGACCGGATCGTTATGCAGATTTTTATCGACTTGAAGGAATCGTAGCCTGTTCGTTCTTGCGCTGTTTGTTTTTTTGCCAAGAGTACTTTGCGTGCTCGGCATGTGTTTATACTCAACATGGAAACAAAAAGAGTGGAAATTCCAACAGGCGTCTTAGACGATCTCTGCAGGTAAATTGTTGAGCTTTAGTGTGTCATTCTACTCAAACTAATTACTCAAACAAACGTTTTTGGAAATAGATTATTTAAATTGATGTAGTATATTAATGCAAACAGCGTTTGTGGTCCCTGTCAGCATGACAAAGGTGAGCTATGCATCATGCGGATGTTATCTTCATCTATGCTCACCAGTTAGGCTTTGTTTTATACAAAACATTTGTTTTACCTGACTTATTTTGTTGTTTTTGCTATTGTTATTCGAATAGCTATGTAATTTGTTTTTGTTTATGGTGGGCGCTGCTGTCGGTGTTAAATGCATGCCTACAATATTACCTCACTGTCAAGTAGATTTCAGAATTACATTTTGGGCCTAAAATCCATTTTATGAACACCACTTAAGCTTGTTGATCAGCTCATCTCCCCTTCTCCCCCTCTTCTTCACGCTTATTCTGTAGTCGATTCATCCTCCACATCCCTAGTGAAGAGCGGGACAATGCTATTCGTGTGTGCTTCCAGATCGAGCTTGCACACTGGTTCTACCTAGACTTCTGCATGGAGAATGCACCAGGACTACCTCAGTGTGGGATAAGGGATTTTGCTAAGGCTGATATCCTTTTGTGGAAATAATAATGCAAAGCAATTAGTTAATTATCATGTGTCAGCATGAAATACCTTGAGAGGAAATTTTGTTTGGCATGTCATATTTCCTGTCATTTTATTTGATCCCAATTCATCATTATGTAACGTTTAGATATGCAGTGATTTCTCATAATTACCCAGTACAGCACCAACATGTGTCAAGGACATTGTCATTAATGTAGCACTTGTAGATGAATGAGATTTCGATACAACTTCTGTAGTCAGTTTTTGTTGACCAAAGCGTACACAGTATGCTCCTTGACACAATATACTTTTTAATCATTGTCCATTCTTGCTTCCCCAAGGGGGGGATGTACAGAGGGTTTTAGAGCAATGGAAAGAGTATAAAATGGGTGTTCCGACCTATGGTGCAATTATTCTAGATGAGACGCTGGACAATGTAAGTGTACTGGAGTCATATGTACTTTGAGATATAGAATACTTTCTTTTTAATTAACATTCCATTAAATATATGGCAATGGCCCATGCTATGTATTTTCTTGTGTAGGCATTACTTGTTCAAGGCTATTTGGCGAAGTCGGGGTGGGGTTTTCCAAAAGGAAAAGTCAATGAGGATGAGGCTCCCCATGACTGTGCAGTTCGAGAGGTGAGTTAATTGCTAAATGTGAATAATTCTGTATGGTAGGCCATGTCTATCACCATAGTCTGTCATGTAATCAGGACTCCAGAAAAAAACTTTTTTACTTGGAGAACTGTAGGCACCAACTGAAAGCTTTAGAGGCACATGCAGAATATTGAAGATACACACTTTTTTATTAAAAAAAGAATCTCAAGCTTTCTCATTTTAACTGTATTACTGATAGATGCTTTGGTAATAAATAAACAACCTACAAAGTGCTATTTAATATTTGTTCACAGTAGGGCTGTGCAATATGGCCAAAATCTCATACCCTATGGACCTTTCACATCCCCTATTACTTTATAACTTTATACCAGACAAATAAAAAGAACTTACTCAAATTTGACCATTTTATGCGATTTCAATTTTTTTTAAGCCACAAAAGGGTGCAGTGAGCTCTGGGATACGTTTGGGATAGCTATCTAAGTTTAATGTTTTATGTAAGATATTTTGTCTTCATTGGCCTGCATTAATAAATGACACACAAAGTTGTGTGCCAAAAGGGAGAAGTTTGCTCACTTCCTGTCTTTCCAGCTCCTTCCAGGAGTATTTGTACAAGTTAAAATAATTGTTGCGGCGCAACACATTTTCATTTCTTCACAAATGCTCACTAATTGCACTGTGCTATGTGCCTGATTTGAGCTGATACAGTAACCGGTCCACCATTCTAGTCAGCGTTACATAACCAGATAAACTTAATCTTTGTGTTTAACTTTAATGCATATATTTAGATATTGTTATATTACCCAGCCCTAAATTCACGGTCACATTTAAATGCCATGTTCGATTTTTACGGGCCATTAGTGTGACACCATGAAACCGCACAGGTGTAGATGACGTAACCCACGCAGGTGACGGATCACGCAGTAACCCTCACCCCTTACACACAACTCCAGCATACTTGCTCTCTCTTTTTTTCAACAACAAAAAAGTATAATTTGCAGGTCGCACATGTGAGAATGGTCTAAAAAAAAACATGGTCACAATCTGGAGCCCTGAGGTTTGTTTTTCCTACAAAGGTTTTGGAAGAGACGGGTTTTGATATCAGAGATCGCATCTGCAAAGACACGTACATTGAGCAGAAAATCATGGACCAATTGGCCAGATTGTACATAATACCAGGGGTATCTAAGGAGACCAAGTTCAACCCCAAAACAAGGAAAGAAATAAGGGTACAGTTGCTCTTCTATTTTACCATCTCCTATCCTGTTTGTGGTAGAATGTGTCTTTTATAACCTTTAACATTTAACTCAATTTCTCTCTGTTTTTTTAGAATATTGAGTGGTTTCCTATTGAAAAACTACCTTGTCACAGGAGTGACATGACGCCAAAGTCTAAACTAGGTCTTGCCCCCAACAAATTTTTTATGGCCATTCCTTTTGTAAGGTAGGTGCATCCTGAAAAGTTAGGTCATTTACAGATTAACACATTGGTATATGAAAAATTATAGCATAACCCATATTTAACTTCTAGACTAATAAGCATGTGAGAATTGGTCTGGCAAGGCCAGGCTATCAGTATTTAGTTTGTCATGTTGTCTGTTAAGAGCCCTGCCGTGATGTTGTCTACCTTGGCCAGCATGCTCCTGCAAAAAAAAAAAAAATCTCAATGAGCTCTTCCTGGTCAGATAACTTTTAGTTTTATTATTTTTTTAATTTTATCTACAGACCACTCAGAGAATGGATCAACAGGCTCAAGGGAGAGTCTACAGACAGCGATGAGGATTTTGCATCCAATGGCAGTACTCCATGCAAACCTCTGGACAAAACTTGGTAAATGTAAAGCCTTGACTGAAAGGATTGCTTGTGGTAGTGGCTCTCTTTAGTTTCCCTTTTCAAACAAAACAGAATGCTCAGTTAAGCAATTCAGCTCACTGTTGGTACCCCAAGCTGGGGATGAAAACTTAAGATAGTTAAACTTGATTAAATGTAAGCACTCAAGGAATGAAGCGGAACAGTGCTATGGTGGCTTCCACGCAAAACTAGAATACGTAAATATTGATAATGGTCTCTCCCTTCTAAGGGCCAAGCACAGACGGGCCCAGCCACTCACTGAAGCTTCTCCAGGAGATGCTTGGGGGAAGCACAAGCAAGCCAAGCCTCTCGGACAGCTGAGCCAGTATGAGCTGTCGGAACTCTTAACAGCCAAGGTTTGTCACTTTACTTGCATTTTTTATGTTTTCTAATTCATTTTCAAGGTATCAGACATGGACGAATACAACAGAACTTTTTTGTGCTTGGATACCGTAATTTTATTGAACTGAGCAGAGTTTCCCACAGAATGTGATTACAATTCTGGTGGTGGGCAGGGGCAGAGCCAGACGTAAAAATGTTGGCCTCAGCCCAAACCTTAGTCCTAGTACTGGCTAAATGAGTATAGATAGGGACTTAAATAATTTATTTGAGCCTGTGGTACTAGCAAAATGTATTTTGCATAAATTTGAACGCAAAATAGTTTTGGGTTTTTTATGTAATATAAAGTTGGGCTCATATTGTTATATTTGCCAAATGTGTTTAACTCTGAGTATTATTAGATTGAACTTGAATGAATCAATTTTGGACACATTTATGCAGAGAATTATGATGCTAATCCTTAATAAAATGTATTATTCTGCCAATTCTTAGAAATAGCCATTTTTCCTGTGCATTCATTCAGATATGCACAGAGAGAGGGGGCTTTTCACAGATGGGTCAAGTGAGTGAGTGAGTGAGTGAGTGAGTGAGTGAGTGAGTGAGTGAGTGAGTGAGAATGCGAGCGGATGAAGTAAAACAGTTGTGCATTTGAGCATCTGTTCACTCAGGAGTAATATGTTTTGGCTTTTCGGCTTGACATGCTTGCCTGTGACCATTAGAGGGGGATGTGTGCACACTTTCAGTGTATTACTCAATAGTTAAACAAATACCTGTAATGCCACCAGAATACCTCTCAAATATGTGCTTTTTCATGACAGAATCCCAGTGTGAAAAGCAATGGAAAGAAATATCAGGACTCTGTTAACCTAAAGAAAAGGGCCACCGACAATGGAGTCAGCAGCCTGCAGGTGCAACTAGCTTCATAGTACCAATAATACCCTGAGTATCCAAATAAGTATTTAAAATGTGGTTTCACTATCATTTAGTCAAATCTGGGTTCTCATAGATTACCAAATACTAAAATTGATGATTTTTTTTTTCTTTCAAGTAAAATCTTCCTTGAAGTGTGCAGTCATTTAAAAAAGAAAGTATAAAATCTTTTAATTAAAAAGATGAATGTATCGAAGCATATTAAAAGTAATCTGGTCCTTAGCAGGTCTTGACTTATACGGCCGTATGTAAATAGCAACACATTAAGAAAACCAAAATGAACACGTGTGGATCTAGCCAACTACTACAGATGAGAAAACTGAGTACCAAACATGTTTTGCAAATCGAACGTGCTTGATTCATTGATCATTAGCAAGTGTGATCGACTCTATAAAAGCTGAAATGTTAGCAGTTTGCTGGTCTGGAGCATTCAGGTGTATATTATACAATGGTAAGGAGGAAAGCCATCAGCAACAATCTTACAGAAGCAAGTGTTGCTGTCCATCCATCTGGGAAGGGATACAAAGCCATTTTAAATCAATTTAAAGCTCAATTTAAAATCATTCTACAGCAAGACATGATTCTCTTGTGAAAAATATTCAAGACAATTCCATGTCAGACACGTCCTTGCAAATTCTTTGTGAAAAGTGTCCTTTGGACTGAAAAGACCAAAGTGTTGGGCCATGATGCATGTGCTAAGCCATGATGCAAACATCTGGCACACAGCACAGTGTTAAGCATGTTGGTGGAGGGGTAATGATTTGGTCTTGTTTCGGAACCAAAGGAGCTGGGCACCTTTCATTCCTTGAGACAACCTTGAACTCCTTTGTATACCAAAGTATTGTATACCAAGTATAGAGTCAAATGTTAAGCTATCTACCGACAGCTAAACCTTGGCCAAATTTGGTTCATACAACAGAACAATGACCCCAAGCACACCAGCAAATCTACATCAGAATGGCAAAAAAAAAAGAATCAAGGTGTTGCAATGGCAACATGCAAGTCCACGCCTCACCTCATTTGAAATGCTATGGCGAGGCCCTACGAATAGCGGGACCTTCAGTGTGAGATAGTAAAAGTCTGATTACTTGAGATTAGTGCTGCTAAAGGTGGTTCTAGAAACCATTGAATCATTTTGTGTGTTATTGCTGTTTTAGCTCATTTCAAGACCAGCTTAGGACCAGGTTATTTATTGTGTCCTGATACGTAAATCATAGAATTGAAGGAGGATGTACTTTTCTTTTCACATGATTGTACATCACTTAGATCATCCATGACTGGCAAGACCAAATGCGACATCCATATTTTTAAAAAGATTTGTATTTATTAAGGGATTTTTACTTTAAATGTAATATTGATATGATATTTAGAGTCTTAGATAAATCTCATACTATGTATATGTTAACTTTAGTTTGTGCGCGTACGTATGTTTATCTTTACAGAAAGAGGAGAAGAAATTTCAACCAAGAAGACTACAGGATAATTTTGACACAGGTATTCAGCATTACGCTAACAACTTAAAGCCCTAGAAAACCCAAATCCACAAAAATTGTTATGTAAGTTAGGGTCTCATGTACATATTAGCAAGCTTCTAAAAGTATTAGACATTAGTTTAAATCTAAAATGTATATATTAATAACTAAATAAATTCTGCAAGCCAATCATCACGACAGCTTTCCCACCCACTTCTGCTTCTTATTTATAATTCAGATGCTTCAGTCAAGTATGTGCATGTGTGTATATATACTGACTTAATTCACAATTTGAAAACAGGTGTCTTGTAGCTTTAGTTGAGGTTTCCTGTTTGACAGCTTCGACCAGCCTGCCTTTTACCTAACCTGTTCTTGTTCTATCCAATGCAGTCCCACCACTACATCCAGGAAGCTCCAACAGCCACCAGTTTCTGTCAAATGGAGACGGTGATCATTTGCTTTCCTCCAGATCCTTCCTCAACTTCAAGTTCAACAGGGAGGCCATCATGAAATGCTTTGACTCCTGAAAATGAGCGAAATGGCAGAATGATACTTGGTTCTGTGACATCCTGCTGGCCTCTTAATATAAAGGGGCCTATTATATTGAGCCAGAAGAGTTTTGACCATTTGCAAGAGCCTCTCAAAGGTTTTTGAACTTTTATATTCAGTTAAAAATAAGTGAGTTATTCAGGCATCATCATAACTTTGGGTCACACAGGGAATCATGTATTTATTTCAATTGGGTAACGTAGTTGAAAATGTAGGCCTTCACAGTTTTCATTAATCAGGATTCAGGTCAAAGGACAATGATTTGCCAAACCATCTGCAAAGACTTATCTTTTAAATAAAATTTTAAAAACGCTAAACAAACAAGAAGAAATTGCATTGGAAGCTACATTATAACACTGCTGTTAAGCCCTCGTAGAAAAACAGGTGTTAACACTGTCTTTGTCGTATATCAGCGCAACACCACATCCTGTTCGATGTTCTAGTGTGTCTTGAAAAATATTAGATTCTTTAGTTCAGATGTTTGTTTTGCCACTTTACCAACCTGAGTTCCTGGTTTTAAAGTTTCCCAGGGATGCTTATGTGAACTGAAGAGGGGATTAGTACATGTTGTGGTACTATGGTATGCTTTACACCAAACGACCTAGAGGTCAGTCTAGCTTGAAAGGGTGTAATATTTCGAGCGTGTTCAGAACATTTTCCTGTCTGTCGGAGACGCATAATATATTTCCCATGTAATAACGGCAACTGTTAATTGCATTACGTTTTTACCTGTGAGGCGCAGAATGTTAGATTCTTCTGTACAATCCCCTTTGTGTTTTGAAATGGCTTTGAATGAATTGATCATTGTCAGCTCCGGTGTAGCCTCAACCTTCTGTATCAAAATGATTTCTAATGGCCTTGTCTGTCTTCCTGTCAGGGGGTCTGTAGCAGAGCTGGATGCAGCTAGCCTAACTTGAGAGGCAAATGGCAGAGTTGCAGGACTCTGAGCAGCTCCTGTTAAGATTTCTCAGACTACTATATAAACCAGACGGCTTTCACAGCTGCACTCATTTCCTAAGCATATGCACCAGCATGGTGTTGTTTCCCTGCAACAACACGATAAATACTTTATGAAAAACAGAAAGTAAGAAAGGACCAAAAACTTGTTACGTGTGTGTTTGGTCAATACGTTTTAGTTCTACAAATCCAGCTAGGTGTGTGGGTCTCATGTAAGTATTTCTCCCATCGAGAAAAAGGTGATTGTTTACAGTATAGATATGGTTGTTGCCTTAGCCTAATGTTCAGTTTTGTCATACCCCTCTGTAAAACATGATTTGTAACCGTGTAGTAAATATCGGCCCATTTTTGTGTGGTACTGTGCATTGGGCAAAAAATACATTACCATGTTTAAGTCAAATGGGCCCAATAGTGACCAGGTTTTACGACAAATAAAATAAAAGTAAACGCACCATACTTATGAACAAATATTTTTTAGAGACAGAATCTTTGTATCTTGTTGGGTGAACAATAAAAGAAAAATACAGATGTTCTGATGAAAAGGAGGCATTGTAAAGTGCAACATATGATTGTGTTAGAAATGTGTTAGAATAGTTAGGTGATGATAATGCATCTTGACAGGATGTGTGTCATTCTATATCTGTGACGTTTGTTTGTTGGTTTGTTTGTTTGTTGGACCCCTGCTGAATAGGGCAAGTGATACAATCTGACAGCAGGAACCTCTTAAGAGTTTGTGGACATTCACCTCCCCACTTTGGGAGAGTTGACTATTTTATCTTGAGCTTGTCTCATCCTTGTATGACAATAATTTCCCCATCTCACTGTGGTAAACCATTATTTGTTTTATTGTGTGTTTGTAATAGGGACAGACATCAATGTTTGTGTCGGTCGATGCCCCTAAATATTGGTGTAATCAGATACAGTTTAAATCAGTGATTACATGGTAAATAAATAGGTTTAAAAAATCCTTTACATATTTTACATATTCATTTACCATGGTTTATGTGGTATTAAATTGTACCAACACCTTAGTAAGACTGTTAGACTGAGTTGATATCTCAAGCTACTGTCTGTCTGCTCCAAACTCTAAACAATATTTAATGTTACTTTTGATTATTTTAGTGATTGTTTTCACCATTCACTACATTGTAAATATATCATGGAATGTAAGACTTTAACAAGCAAGTTTCAATGGGGACACATTGATTAACATCTCAGAAAGTTGATTTCATCATCTAATACACACATATATTCCATCAAATAAAGTGCAGCCAAGAGTCATAACTTGTTAACCAAATTGTTAGCTATTACTGTGGCCTTATAATGAATGCAGGGTATTGGTTGTGTTCTGTGCTTACAAGCAGTATGAAATGCCAAGGCTTTCCTTTGGTTAACATATAATTCTACTTTTGAATCGATAGTTGTGTCACTTAGGTGCATATAAGCATGTTTGCTGAGAGACAGGCACAGCTTGACTTATATTACGATATTTGATTTATGTTAATGTTATTAAGGTAGATGATTAAGGCACATCAGGGATCATGTTGGAGATGATCCAGTTTTTCAGAAAATTAAAAAATCCTTAATGATTTTTAAATTATTTTTATTTTCTGTATTGCTGCACTACTGTCTTTGTATTCTGTTAAGATTATGTCTCTGAAGTCATTTGCATTTTCTTTTTTGAAACAGGTTCTGTTCCATGGCACTGACATTGTAAAACATATGCAGTTAAACAGTTTGGTAAAGGGGTTTAGCATCCACGTTGCTTCTTTCTTATCTATTGTCCCATGAAGCTATTTCCTTGTTTAAAAAAAATAAAGTTACTGTTTTGGTCAGTCCTAATAGCCTCTTTCTTCCTCATGTCATTATGATCATCTGATTAACCTGTCTTCATCAGTGAAAAACATTGGTTTATAGACTCTGGGGATTGGACCAGTCTAATAGGAGTAACTTTCCAATGGTTTATACAGTTTCAAATAAAATAGGCCTCAAATATGCTAGTGTCATTTTATTGATCCAAAAAGATCATTGTTTTTGTATAAGCACAGACAGTAAAAATTATTGTTGAGTGTACAGACAGCAAAAATAATTATTTCAATAGATGCAAGTACACATGATGGTGGTATGTTTATGTAGTAATCGCAGGAAATGTCTCAGAACATAGACCCCCAGGACCTCCTGTCTCCAAGCACATGTTTACCCCCCTTTGTCTCTGTATAAGTACATGTATACATACATGTACTTATACATGGCGCCTCATATCCTCGACATGGACCATATACTGCAAAGATAACAGAAACATATAGATCAGCATCAGACATGAACTCAGTGTACCATTTGAATAACACAAGCATTTCTTATGGGGAGATGCATGCTTTTTTCTAGGGCAGTCTCACTGCAATCAGGAAAAAAAAATTGAACCTTTTTTGAGCACGCCCTACCCAAAGATATTGATGTAATATACCTAATTGCTGGCATTGCCCAATAGCAGATTAAAACATTGATTCTATACGTATGGATTATAGACTCCAATGCTGAAAACTACATTCAGCTGTGTAGGCTACATACATTCACTATACGTTTGGTTTACTATATTTTAACCAAAAGGAAATCAATCATACTTACAATCTAAAACAGTGTGCTTGATGCCTGTGCTATTTTTGACAAATCTTTCATGCCATTAACTAGCTAAATTATCACACCTTTTAAACCCATCGGGTAAATTCAGTCAGATGGAAGTTTTACACCGGTCAATGTGTGATTGAACAGACAGGAGTTATTCATTAAAAACTCTTCAGGAAAGTGCAAATTTAATGAGGGATTATCATTGCAAATGTTGGTTTTAATCCTATTTACATCAGCAAAAAGCATCTTTTCTCAACAATCCACTCTCGGCTGGGTAGCAGTATTAAGCATTGCTCAGAACTAAAATAGTGTACAGGTATTGTTCTATTCTACTGGTTCAAAATACAGAGAATTATGGTAATCTTTACATCTAAAAACAAAGCATGCAATAAAAAGTCTTCTAGGCTGTTGGCTGGATGGATTTCTAAGCATGTAGGCAAACAGATTAAATGGTAGATTTATGGGACCGATGCTATTTGGAATTTGTAGTACTGATGACTCGTTATCTGATTGTGGTGCTACTTTGACCTCAGAAAAATCAGTGCTTGTTCATTAAGAAGATATGGAGGGAAAGGGATGTGAATGAGTAAGAAAGAACACAATTCATTCCTCTAGGTGGAGGTGTATGATTAAGTTACTGCCTGTTTTAGTTTGCCTTAACTTCTCATTTTGTAACTGACTTTTTTCAGAAGAACATGTTATTGTTAACTCATACAAGAGCCTACAGTACATAGAAAACTAGTACTGACATTAAACATGTAAAACACCCAGTTTTACATGTTTAATGTCTCTACAAGTATTATGTAACATTCACCTAGAGTCACGGAGAGTGCCAGTTAAGGTATTGCGTCAAACATGATTGATTGATACTGGTCACTCTTGACATTCTGTACCTCGTTATCTGTTTTTCAGGCATTTCAGGCATTTAAAAAAAAGATCCCAGTTACACTCCAGGAACAAATTGTTATGTACTTCTCAGAATGAATGAAGGAATGAGGACAAGGGTGCTTTATGTGTACACATAATAAGAATAGGCTATTTGTCCAGATTAAATCTGATAATCACCACTAAATTCACCACTAATCACCATTTAACTAGATCGATAATATTATGGTGGGGTAAAAGTTGAGCATGTATCGTTGCAAATTTACAGTCCACTGAATTTACAATATATTTTTTATAATATGTACGTTTCGCATTTTGTGTTTCTTGGTATGAATTCTAAGACCATGGTCACATCTCACTGGACCTGGACTTTGCTCTTGCCTATAGATGCAGGTTGAGAGAGAGTGAGAGCAATACGGAAGTCACTTAGTGACGTTAAAGTTTAGACTAGGCTGAAGATGAGATAAAACTGCTTTTGATAAATGTGTATAAAAATAAAACATAAATCATAAGGTAACATCCCAGGTTTGATCCCAGAGAGGAGGAGGGGGGTTGAGCCTTGGGGTAGAGAGGGAGGGAGTTAGTGACACAGAGAGATGGATAGAGGTAGAAAGATGGGGGAGGGATAAACTGGTATTTTGAGTCCCTCCTAGTGCCCCTATTGGTGGCTGGGCTGTCTTTAGAGATGCCTTTATAAAGCCCAGCCCAGGTGTCTGGCTCCTACAGCCTGAGACGAAGTTCTTTCAAAGGGAGATATAGTGTGTCTTAGTAGTAATACTACTTAGTAAAATATTCTATTGTGTAGCTGCACTAGGCAGACTGACCGTCAGTTGATAAAATACCTGGATTTACATTACTTTACATGTTCTAGAGAAAAGATGATCCAAGGACTGCCACACTGATTGCAGAAAACTCAATTACTTGATTTATCTAGGAGAACCTCACTGGAAAGAGTTTTAAGTACACCACTATCTCAAGATGCTGCTGAATATATTTCTCAACTTCCTCTTCATCCACAGCCTGGTTCTGAGCTCATCCTCAGAGGAGGACACAGGAAGTAGTGAGAATGAGAGTGAAGAACATCACCCCAAGGGTGAGTGTTAACATGGTTGATTAAACATCACTGTACAGGTAAAATAGGTAAAATTATATTTTGTGTATCAAGTGCAGCATGTTTTAATAATATTGTGAAACAGGGTTAAAGCAATACAAAACTTAAAACTAAAGAAAACAATTAAGCATGCTTTTGACAATACCTAGTACCTAAACTATATTTGAAAGCTGGTTATTAGAAGAAATAACTGTATCAGTATGTCTGAACAGTAAGAAAACAAAGGTTGTGTTCATCATCCCCCCTCTTTGTCATGATCAGATTTGACCACCAAGCTTTTAATCTGAATGATAAAATCAGCAAGCATAGAAGTCTGATGAAGCCAGTGAGGAGCAAACACTCAACAGACGTACTGAGATTAACAGTTCATTGCATTGTCAGTCTTACACATGTACATGGATAATAAATAACGGTAGATGGATAAAAATCATTGTTATTTTGTTAGTACATTGTGAAATAGTACCTAGTCCAGTTGTGTCAAGATAAACCAGACCTGTTTCCTGGACACGGTGATGGTATTGTTGACTTTTTAAAACTTTGGTTGAGAACACTTGTCCTTTTTGGACATGCTGTTGGTGGATTCATCACAATGTGGTGCACTGCTGACAGCAAGGGTCCCTGGTTATGGTCCAGGAGAGAATCCAACAACATGGCTCAACCGTAATGGACCATATTTTGTGGTGGGAAAACCTTGTCAAAACTACATTATCTGAATTACAAGCACATTTTTGCATGGAGTGATGAAATCCTGGCAGAGAATTGAATGATTCAGAATGCACAGTCCTTCATTTTCCAGTAAGTCCCCAGTAAGTCTGTAGTTATACCTAAATTTGTAAGCCCTAGGTTTACAAATGTAGGAAATTTACTTTCATCACCATGAAGTTTGGGTAATGTCAGGTCCCAGGCTGTGAGAAAGAATTCCACCATCAAGTATGCACACAGTTGATGGATCTCAAAGCAGTTTATTACTAGCGCATTAAGCAAGCAGACAAGCTGTCATGGTTGTACAAAGTTGTCTGAAGTCTTGTCTCCAAGCATAACCATTCACACTGTCATTAACACAAACAGTTCTTATTAGTCATTGGTTAATTTAAAACATACCACTCTCATGTCAAGTTCTTCGATTGGCTTTCTCCTTACGAGGATACAGTAATTTGAATCTTCTCAGGCTTTTATCCAGGTGATAAGAACTGTCACCATATATTATTAAAACTATAGGGTGCATCTTCCCCAACTGGTCAGATGTCCCTGTATAAGAGGTCATACTATTCTAAAGGTAATTAAACGCCTCTGCAACAAACAGACCCCCAAATGTTCAAAGACTCAACCAGAGACAGAAAGCTTACCCCTGCCCCAGGGTAGCAAGAGTCCCCTGGAGGGAGCTGACTTTAAGTCATGAATGCTGATATCACAATATCATTTATGCAGAATAAAGTTTATATCCTAAATTTCTCTGACGCAGGCTCACCATCTAGACAGTGTATTACTAAGGCTAAAACCATAACACAGGCACCCAGATTAGATTCTAACCCAGGGATACTGTTTGTACACCTCTTTACCCCCCTCTCACCCCCATTTCCAAACAACTTCCAATAGTTCGTAAAAATGCAACCCCCCATATAACCCAACGAGGGATATATTTTCTTATTTGCCTTTTGGTTTACATCAATGACAAAAAGCTCAAAACATGTAGTTTTTTTCAGAATATCTGGGACACAAAGAAACTACAAATATGCTTGCTGCAGCAACCGATTTAGGATAGGTCTCTCTCTCATTGTGTTCCTTTTGATGTTTTTTCCTCTTGACCACAATCTAAGCATAACCTACACTAACTACTATAAAGTCATTTTTCTTTGCCACAGACAGTGAAAGGTGCAGATCCCCCACTCCCCCACCTCCTGTTGCACCAAGGGAACCAGACCCAGCACCATTTCTCCAAGACAGGCTTTTGAGTCTGGCTTAATAATGGACACATTCATAGAAGGGCAAACAGTGAGGATTGTGTGTGGGTTTAGTAAACCCATGAAGCTCAGGAAAGTTGGCAGATATCTTGAGTTATCTAAATGGCTTAGCTAGAATGTCTTGATACCTTGTACTTTCAACTATGGTCACAGAACAGTTCAACCCTTTAGATATCCAGTTTAGTTGGTAGCTAGCTGTTACCCACTGTGTAACGTTTTATTTGGAAAGTCGTATCGGCTGATACTATATTTTTAGGTATCCTGTTATAATGTAACATACCCCCAAAATTCCCCCACCCATTTCAGCCTTTGAACCAACTATGCACCAATAGCCCAACATGATTGGAGAGGATTCTAAGGTTGAGCATATTGGTCTGCTTTTTTCAACTTTACCTCTGAGGCTCTGTTATAAGTGATATTTTTTGACTGACTGTGCCAGTGTTTTATTAGTTCTGTCCCTCATCTGCAAAATGTCTTCTAAATGCACATACTGTATACTGGCACAAATTACAGGTTAGAGATAATTGAAATTTTAATGATGAAAACTGATTTTAGTTTTCTTTGTCCTTTCTCAGGTGCAGCTCATGGACACTGGGGATATGAAGGTAAACATAGATTGGTACACAAGTCTTTTAACTGCTTTTTCTCTCATGGATAGATCAATAGAAACACTGTATTGGCTTTCATAGTAAAGCATATAGGTACTCAGACTTTTATTAGGCATATACACTTTTTTACCTTTTGAAGGTAATTTAAACTTTTCTCTCCTTACAAGCATTGAGGCCCTTACATGAACAGTCTTATCATCACAAAAGTTCAAGTGCAAAGTTTGCAATAAGAGATAAGACAGCAATAAAAAAAACTTGGTTGAAATAATAAAATATGGCCCACATGTTTGACCTAAACACACCTTTTCAGAATAAAGGCTATACTACCATGAGGGCAATGTCCACAAAACAAAGACTTCAGTCACATCCTGCTAGTATTCAAGTAAAGTGTTTTGTTCAGCTTTATGGAACAAGATGTCACACAATTCATCATCAAATTAACTTATGTTGACACACACAGACATATTGACAGACAAAAACTCACACTCACCACACATCTTATCATTACCCTAATATATGAAGAGCTTCAAATGGTATGTACAGTAATACGCCTCTTTTTTCAAGTATTACCTCCTTATTTGATTGTTGACTATTTGACAAATTTACAAGAAGTTTTATCATGATAAAAAAAGAATCTGAATATCATGTCATATTAATAATCTCCCTTATTCACGTTCATTCTTGTCCTTGTCCACATCCTCATTTGGTTTCTTATCTTCCTCCTGTCCTTTCTCTTGTGCAGATCAGGACAAATGGCCGACTGCCTTTCTGCATTGTAGTGGAAAGTCCCAGTCCCCCATTAACATTGACACAAAGTCAGCAATCTATGACTCCAGACTTCCATCTATAGTTTTGGAGGGCTATGATCTGGAAGATGGGTCATCACTAATGCTGCTAAATAATGGACATACTTGTAAGTGGAATAAGGAGTCATAATTTTATCAGCGGGGTAGCTGGTGTGTGATTTATAAGCCATGATAAAGAACACATGGTTTAAATATGTATTTTTTAACGTGATTTCACATCATGCACTATAATATGTAGTACATTTCTGTTCATGACCATTATTTATATCTAGCATTCACAAAATCGAGAATAATGTCTGCTGTACTCTAGTAAATTATTTATTTTAATAGGACAATGTGGAGATACTGACTATATATAATCTAACCAAATAAAGACATGAGCAAAGTATTGTTATGTTGGACTTGAAGTTCCATGTTATCTTGCATGTGTCTGCAGTGCAACTGAGTCTACCAAGTACCATGCGCATTGTAAGTGGCTTCGACCATGTTTACCTAGCAGCACAGTTGCACTTCCATTGGGGGACTGTTGAGGTGCCTGGCTCCGAACACACGGTTGATAACATCCACTTCCCCGCTGAGGTGAGAGGGACAGTTAGGGTGAGGGGGTGGATATATTGACATATATTGTGTGTATATACATTACACACAATTCATGGAGGCATATCCATGGATTATATGTAATAAAGGATATATTCTGCCAATCATTGTTTGTTTTTTATCTCCTAAACACCCATCTTTCCTAATTGATTGAAAAGTTTTTATTCATGCATTCATTTGACCATGTACTTTATCCATAATGATTTTTACTATTTTAAATTTGTTTCTTGTTCCCCCAGATCCACATAGTTCATTACAACTCTAAATATGCCAATCTGTCAGAGGCAGCCAACAAACCTGATGGCTTGGCAGTACTAGGGGGCTACATTGGGGTCAGTAAAGATAATTTAATATTTTGATCATTACAGGGTAGATGATCTAATATTATCTTTACATTCCGATTTTTGACTTGCTAAAAGGTTACTCAAACTGAGCAGAATATTGATGGTTGTAGTGTGATTTTTTTTATTGTAAAAGCAATTGTCATTATTCATAGCTTCAGATGTTTGTTTTTTATAGGTCGGTCTCCATGAAAATGCAAACTACGAGAAAATCCTATCAGCGCTCACTGATATCAGCGTTGAAGGTAGACTCCTGAACAAGGATAATTTTTAACCATTTTATTTGTAATATGCTCCCTCCATACACTCCATGTACCATTCCTTTCTAGGTCACATGCTTTGGATTCTAAAAGCTCAGTGTAACTTTACAGTGCTTCTGGGTTTGTAATATTTTTCCTTTTACAACTCTATTCCAGAGTCAAAAACTCAGATTCCAGGCTTCAACATGCGTCACCTGCTGCCCCAAAATCTCGAACGTTTCTATAGGTACAATGGCTCCCTGACAACCCCACCTTGTTTCCAGACTGTCAACTGGACCATTTTCAATGATACCATCACTGTGTCCAGGAAACAGGTCTGGTTTAAAAATTATCCAGAAAACCCACAAACAAACCTAATTAGTCTGACAATGTGTTCATCCTAACATTCAGAACATTTAGAATTTGCTATAGTGACGAAAGTCGCATTATCAAGCAGACTAAGAGATGCGCTGATGTCATCTTTTGAAAATTGAATTAAAGCTAAAATAGTTTTCACAGGAGCGTATATAATTTGTATTCTATCATTCATGTGAAATTGTTTTGTTCTATCTAGCTGGGAGCTTTGGAGGACACTCTGAAGGTTGGACTTAGTCAGCACCTAAACAAGAACTTTCGAGTTCCACAGTCTCTTCATGGGAGACACGTTCTAGCTTCTTTCACAGATGCCTCTATTCCTGAAGGTAAATTATTTGTTTCTTTATGTTCACCTGAGACAAATCTAATCATCTACTGACTTTCTCAAAAAATATTTTATCATCCTCTCAGAGTCTAGGTTAATGGTTTGCCCCTTAGTTATAGAACTGGAACTCTCCTGAGATTTTTTTGTGAGCCCACACACACACACACACACACACACACACTCACACACACTTACACACATACACACGTACAACACAATGTGATCTATGCAAGTGTCTATGGGCAAAGGTCCTGCAGCATACACAGGTAATGTAATAAATACTTCACATGTTACATGAGTTCATCCAAGCCTTTGCAGACAGCGTGGTAGCACGTTCTGTCAGAGGTATTGTACTGTACAACAAGTTGTTTGTAAATTCTTTCTCAAGCTCCAACCAATTTCATTCATTCATTCATTTTCTACTACTGATCCCTGGCAGGGATTGCAGTGCCACTTGTTCCCGTTAGGGGTCACGGGTGACTGGAGCCTATCCCAGTAACTTTCAACCAATTTGTATTAATGAAAAGTAAAACTCAATTCTAAAATGCAATTAAAATACCAATTCCCAGCAACCAGATGTAAAAACAAAACATTAATTACATTCACACCAGTGGGATGTGATTAGTTGATAACAGTTTACTTTAATGAGGTATTTAGTAGCATACGTTTATATACATTCAGTTACAGTAAGTCAGTTTATGGATATTAAGATACAAAGCTTGCTTTTCTATTATATAGTTCCAAAGGATCTCTTTGAAGGTTTATAAGTGGTAAAGTAAATACGACAAAATGTCTACACACCGTAAATAGCGAACAAGTACTCCAAACATATTCTTTTCATAAGTCACACTAAGCAGGATGTTTTAGTTTCTCACTGTCTGTAAGACATCTCCTGCATTGGGCATGATAAATATTCTTCAGCAAATGTGTCTATCATTTTAACCTACAAGCACTCTTTGGTATACCTTGACATTGCATCCAGGTGGAACATGCTAGAAAGTAGGTACTGTATGTGTTCTATCATGATAAAGATAGTTGTGATGGTCTGTTATACGTTTGTAAAGGTGTGCTAGGAATCTTTGCTAAGAATCTTATTAAAACAGTGCTTACATTAGTTTAGGTGAACATCTGCCCTGTGTTGTTGATGACACTTGAGATGTATGTGGTAAAATATATTCTCCTTTAGTTTTGAGCACCAAATGTATATATTGGCTAAGGACACACTTGTTCCAGGAGTACAACGGAAATTAAGAAAAGTCCTGTCAGATTGGATGTTTACAGTATTTCCTCAATGAACACATTGCACATTGACACTTATTGAGGGACTTGTTGCACCTGTTGGTTAATCGCAATTAATTTAACTATTTTCTCTACAACATGAGTTATATTATTGTTGCTTGCTTTTCTCAAGTGTCACTTTAGCACTTTCAAGGATTGTAACTGTAATTTGTTTAACTACATGCTGTTCCGGTCTACCCATTGGCACTTGAAATGGGTAAATTAGTGCCTAAGATTTGATATTAGTATAGAATACTGAAAAAAACTGACACCAAAGTTTTACAACACTCCCCCTGTCAAGTTGCTCATATATAGTAATTACCAGTATATTTAAGGGTCAAGAACTGTACAAAGAACATTGATTTGAACCGTAACCGATAAAGGTATTTTCTTGCAGGTCGTGATCTTGGAGATTTGATTCAAGAAACAAATATCCTAACAAAACACATGAAAAGCTCCACTGAAACTTCAGGTGAGCTACTTAAAAACACATTCCTTTAGAAACACATTTGAAGGGATCAAAATAAAAACATGCGGTTGTTTTTACAAGGGCAGGAGCCACATGGTAGTCCTATTCCTATATCTTGGTGTAGCAATTTAATGTGCCCCTTTGACGAACAATTTATTGCAGTTGTGTGTGTGCTCTTAATATTGACTTTTCATTGGCAAACAGTGTTCACATCAGTGCTTTCTCTTGCTACCTACACAATTACCACAAACTAACTGATGGTTTGTGCTTTGATGTAGATGGTCCAACACACTGTATCTAAAGTTAAACAGTGACTTGCAGTCCATGCGTCATAAATTTTTTTATTAAGCAAAGGGGATCCAGTTTTCTATGCGTGGCTGTTTTACTGTTGAGGTAAGGTCAAATAGCTAACATTTTTGTTTGCTTTACATGTTCCATAGAAGGGCTGTCAAAAGGTAAGCCTTTAAACAGATCTCATTTGATCTCTTTATAGATAAGATAGATATAAAGTGTTTTTCATATCTATTAATGCCAGTTAAATCATTCAAACTATTTGTACCACAACATAACACCAAACCACTTGTAAATGCAACTGTTAAAATACAAGCATTCAGACTCTCTCCTCTTCAGGTGATATTCTTGCCATTGCTTTTGGAGCCCTTTTTGGAACAACCTTGCTGCTATTCACAGCCTATGCATACCAACAACGTAAAAAATACTCAGAGTAAGTCACTGGAAGATTGTCAAAGACTGGCTGTCAAATCATCAACGCACATTGTATTCACTGTTTCACAAATAGAAACATTCCCGTGAGGAGCAGCATCTTACTAAGTTATCAAAGGTCCTCTGTTTGTAGATTAAATTGCTAGGTGACCCTGTCCCCTAATATGTATAATTCACATATGGCTGCGATGCAACAGGATGTATGCACTAAATGTCAGCAAATATTCAGAGAAATCTGTCACTGTTAACCATTGTTTTTATCATTTTATCATACAAAATGTATTTAATACTATAAGCTATATACACAAGTTAATTTCCATATCTTTTCTTTTTGCAGTGTTAAAAAGGATTCCAAACATAATGTCATTTATAAGCCAGCAACCAAAGAAGAGGTATAGGTACAGAGGAGTATAGAGACAGAGAGTCATGTTGGTTTAAATTTCTTCTTTCTTTTTTTTTACAGATGAAGCAAAACAATATTGTCTGTTATATTGTCCCACTTGTCACTGACATTAACCATTGTTTGTGAAACGCTGCAGTTCCAAGTAAACCTTTCGCAGATTATATAAATATTAAACAGTTTGTTCAATTTATGGTAGTGAGATGGTGGCAAAATACATTTGATTTGAATTAAATATGCAGCCAATTGGATATACAGCACAGGTCATTTTGGCACAACCCTTTTTCCACATTTTTGATCATTGAGTACTCAAAAATCTATTTGTATCATATAGTTGGATACTTGCAGGAGAGACTGTTGAATTGCATTGGAATTTGGTTGCATGTGGTTTTTCATAAGTATTATTATTCACGAGTGTATGAGTTATTGTTATAAATATCCTCAAAAATATATTTGTAACCTTTATCGTTGTCTTCTATCTAGGCTTTACACTGTGTTTTGAAGCAAAATATAACCTTGAAATGTTCAATAAATGTGTCATGTTACAAATGTTTCAGGGTGCAATCAATCTCTAAAGTATCTTTGCAATCTATTCTCAACATCAGCCTCTCCGGGGCATTCTCCCTGGGAAAATTATTATTATTCTTTTTTTTTTTAAAGATTTGATCAGTTTAATACATCAGTTTTGTGCAATCTGAGAGAAACATTGATTTGCTAAGACCAGGGGCGTTGCTAGACATAAAACTTTGCTGGGCCACAGATCTCTGCTCATTACACGTTCAGTTCAGGGACATCATTCATATTATACATATTATACATTATACGTTTAGGTAGGGACATAAATACGTGCGGTGGCATGTGGTGGTGTGCAAGCCATTTTTGCATAATAGTTGCTGCTGCTTGAGTGCAAATACTGTTTCTTACGCTTCATATAATATAATACATTGGACTCAAGTTGCTATTTATTGTTTACTGTTATATTCGAGTCCAATAAAGATGATTTGTTGGCCTACTATTTAGAAACTTTCTTCAGATTTATAATTTTTTCTCAGCCTACCTCAATGATAGCTTGCATGCAGACACCTGAACTTGTGTGTGCGCGTTGCAGCAGCTATTATTAGGAAGCATAGTACTGAGTACAGAGTACTTAGACATCGAATTCTGTAGAGATGAATTGGTTGGTGGGATGCATTGGTTGGTGTTTTCGGTTAAACTGCATTGATTTCACGTGTTGATTGAGATACTTCGTTTGGTTTTACAGGATTATCAATATTACTGAACGCACTGACTTGTGAAGTAAATTATTAAAACTTTCAACGTATTTTCACTACTGGTGATCACAGCAGATTCATACAAAGGCAGGTGCCCTAATAAAAAGGGTCTGGCAACGCTTCTGGTCAAAACCAGCGAGGTGAACAGAGAAAGCAAGTGACTGACTCAGGCACTGCTGTAGTTGTGTACTCCTCTTGCGCAACTGCCTACAATTCAACAACACTAACCACCCTCAATACAAAAAAGCAAAAATAAAAATAAAAACAAATGAATTTTTAAAATTAGAAATGTAAAATGCAATAACTATTTTCTCCATGTTTTGCTCAAAAACTCAATTTATCTAGCTAACCACCAGGTGTGACTAGAGGCTGCTATCTGTCCAGAAACGTCTGACATGTGGTGTTGTTGGTGAACAAAGACTTGGGAGTAATGAGTCCTCTCAAACAGTGATTTGTTCATTTTTCTCATGGCCGCACATCGGAACTGTTAAACGCGTACACTATTCCTGACCGGTCATTGGGTATGAGTCTTTCGTTCTTGTTTTCACTAGCCTGCATAGGCTCAGTACTAGTAGGCAGCGGAAACAGCAATTGGTTGTTCATTTCTCGACTGGGTCTTCGGATAAGAGTCTTTGAATCATTTTCACGTGACCTGCAAAGGCTCAGTACTTGTAGTGGAAACTGAAACCAAGAGAAGCAACGACTGTTGTCTTCAGATGACTAATAAACAAGATTCAAAGTCTGTAGAATGATTTGAGCTTCCCATCACTACTTCGAAGCTCACCTACTGTCCTCACTTTTATCCCGTCCAACAATTCATTAATCTTCTGTTGATCCCTGGCTGGGATTGCAGTGCCACTTCCACTTCCTATTAGGGGTCACAGTTGACTGGAGCCTATCCCGGTTTCTTCAGCCCATAGGCGGAGTACACCCTGGACTGGGACCCACAAGTCAGAGACACAGACAACCATTCACTCTCACATTCATTCATTCACTAGGGGAAATTTTGAATTTCCAATGAACCTATCACATACATGACTTTGGACAGTGGGAGGAAGCCAGACAAAACCCATGGTAGCATGGGGAGGACATGCGCACGCCACCTAGAGAGATCATGTGATGTTGTATTTGGCCCAAGAATTGAAACCATGAGCGACTAAAAAGTTATACTTTTAATAAGAAAATGTTCTTGTTGGCTGAGCCTAAATAGACAGACTAAAGTATAAAAAACAATTCCTTCATTCTTGTAGGGGGGCGCAAGGAAGAAGTCAAATGTCCCCCTCAGCAACCCTTAGAATCAGGCCCTCTCAGACTTACAGTGAATACTATTCGGTCCAGTTCACTTATCTGTGCTTAATCTTTCTTTTCTGATACAATAGAAACAATGGCTAGTTTCCAGTGATGCAAGACCCACCAATCTCAAATTTAAGATAAACTCCATGCAGACTCAAGTAAAGAGCAAGTGTGTTTATTTAAAGGTATTATGAATAGTATCTCTCTTGGCTCAGGCCTCATCAAACTCTTTTAAATATCATGTGTATATTCTTTCTGAAATCTTAGAATGTTTTTCACAGAAAGGAGGTACTTGTGCATCACGGGAAAGGGCATGCCAACATTGTCAGGTTCAGCCTAATAAAATCAGAAGTCGAATCTTGATGTTTATGACAAACACTCTGCACATGTGTGTGAGAAGTTAAGGCCCATACAAACCCCAGGCCTGCTCTGGAAGGGATCAGGCTGGATCATGACAGTACCATGAACGGGTGCTATTTTTTTAGATAAACAAGTAAAACATGCATGTGAACAGTTCAAACGAAACAGGCAGAGAAAAGCTTCAACAAAGAAAATATAGTTCCAGACTACTAAATAAGTTATGGCCTGCTATAATATACTGTATGCTTATTAAATGTGTCTCACACGCAAGACAACATTTGTAAAGTGTGAATGATCTTATGTAAGATATTAATTCCTTCAATTGTATAGATGTGCAGAAGAATTCTAAAGTAATGTACCAAGACCTACTTCACCACAGTTAAGCAAGACAGCTATTAAAAAGAAAAAAATAAATCGTACATAGGATGATACAGTACACATGACTTAATGTCATGCCATGTGTGATTAACTAACATTTACTAATATTGGACAACGTTAGTACACTGAGGTGCCTTTGTGCTTTTTACTGCACCCAAACTTGAAAGAATGCTATTATCACAGTAAACTCTATTTGGTTCTATACCAAACTGTCAATCATTTTCCCCTTATAGGTCTTATATAGTTGTCTCACTCATGTTATGTCATGGCATAGGCTGACCAATGGGAAAGCTGTCATTGCCTTGACCCTGCATTTACTTTTAGATTAAATGTTCAAAACTGGCATGCCTTGAATCCTGTATGGGACAAACTGACTAGATATCAGTCAGGCCTGCAGGAAAAGGCTTCTAAATACAGATCGCATATCAAAGTATCAAAGACTTCATTTAATCATTCATTTCAGTTCACGTGTAGGTTTATTAATTAATGATGTATGTATAAATGTATGGGGCTGACACTTGCTGCATGATACATATGTGCTGTCATTTTTAACGGCTCTTGTTTGTTGCTGCTCAATACCTAGCATGCATGCATTCCATTACTCTAAAGATACAGTATGTAGTTTGGTAGAGGAGGCAATGAGAACATGCAACTGCACAGTACATGCTGTGCTTCTGACAGACCAAAAGTCACACCAAGGGTATAGCAGACAGATTCCAGTGTGTCTTGATTTATGTTTTCATGAGACTTGAATCCTTTATAATACACAAGCACATGCTAGTAATAAATACTCTATACGTGTGATGCTTTCAGGTGATGCTACAGGCAAATCTCTAACAGTAATCTATACATTCCTGTGCACTCTGCTGGAAATGTAGACACCGGTTAAATCCTGCTAATAGGAGGTACATAGGGGAGTACATAGGAAATGCATATTTCCTGGCAGGTCAATGTACAGAAAGTCAAGCTACAGAGTAACTAGCCAGTAGAGTACATGATGGTTAATCTTGTTTCAACATACTACAGAATGAACAAGATACTGCAGGAGATCCTTGCTTGTTGAAATTTCCTCAACAAGATTTTTTGCAGGTACATTTATGTGATACTACCACAAGCAACACATAACATGCATATTTACTCCCCCACCATCCTCAATTAAGAGCAGCAGGTGTAATGAAATCAACATCTGAATACTTCCCGAATACAGCGCACCAGTGCACAAAGCAATATGGTGTATTACCATATTGCTTTGTGCACTGGTGCGCTGTCATGTTAAAACAGGAAGTGGCCATCAGAGTTTTTTTGGGGGGGAGTTGGACCTGGCCCTTTAGTTCCAGTGAAAATAATTGTTAATGCTTCAGCATACCAAGACATTTTGGACAATTTAATGTTCCCAACTTTGTGGCAGCTGTTTGGATATGGCCCCTTCCTGTTCCAACAAGGGTCATAAATACATGGATGAGCAAGTTTGGTGTGGAAAAACTTGATTGGCCCGTGGAGAGTCCTAACCTTAATATGCTTGTGACAACGAGCGAATGCTTTTATTAATTCAGTATTAATATTTGTTAAGGACCTGGCAACATAGATAATTTGTTTATCTCTCAACTGTGTCTTCGGGTATTAATTTTTCAGCTTTTTTCACCTGATCTGAATACATGTGCTCCAAAAAAAGGGATATGCTCTCATCATTGAAAGATATTTGTTCTTTGATTACAGGTTACATCAATTTTGGATTTAGTTATAGGTCTAGTTATTTCACACATTTTAAACGTTTTGTTAAACTTGACTTACAGTTCAGTGCATTGAAATGAACCAACGACTAGATAAAGGACTTGTTCCTTTTATTGAACGATTACCAAAAACCGAGTCTGTAATATATGATCTGAACTTCCCATCACTAATGAACAAGCAGCACAAGTTTCATTCAGGCAGTTACCCACCCAGGTAAACCACAAATGCCACCTAGAGGTAAAAAATTATATGTTTCGTAACTGATGTAGTACATTTACTTTAATATATATAATAGATTTATCATTGAAAAGAAATCACACAAAGAAACATTAGGCAAACCCATAAAGATCTTTTATATTTAGCAGTTAGTTCTTGGCATGACAAATACAAGGTGTTGCATGAGCTGCAATTGAAGAGTGTTCGTCCCCACTGTAGTCCAGCGGATGAATGGCTGCACAAGCTGTGTTTTGGCTTGTATGGCACCTGTCAGGTTATCGCCTCAGCTACTGGTCTCCTACGGAGGACATAGATTTGGGTGACCTGGGTCAACCCAGCACCTTTCACACTGTGACAATATTGCCATGGCTTACGAAGTGATGGGTTGTCTCATACCACCGGGCTTTTAGGCACATTCCATGGAAGGGGTGGCTAGATCTATATGCTGTTGCTGTGGTTGACCAGGGGTTTTCAAAGTGTAAGACAGTGAGCATCCCTTCAGAGAACATTAAGTCACTGGGGCCTTCCCCATTTTAATGAAAGACACAATATTGTTCTCATTAATATTAATAAGAACAACCATAAAGGGTTTGCAAAAGTTTGTTTTGAACACACGTCCTAACATGATCTCTCTCATTTTAATAAAAAATTATAATATGGTTGATGGTATGTAGGTCATACAAAACAGAACGAAGAACATGTTAATGTTCTTTGACTTAATGGGAGCAGTGAGTCTGGGTCTTCACTGCATGCGGAAGGTGGTTGCAGGGCTGTAGTGACGACAGGAACAACTGCACGTTGCCCTCCACCTGCAGCCTCGACCGGTACTTGCTTTTAATCAGGGTCAAGGCAGAAATCCACACTCACATAAGTGGATGTGAATGAGACAGTATAGTCCTTATGGAGAGAGACAGGAACTATGTCTTCATAGACAGCCAAAAGTGTGCAAGTGACACTTCACACATCTTCTGTCGCAACTCCATATTAGAGCTCAGGTCACAGGGAAGGAATATGGATATACTCATCACATTGACCAGAGTATCTGCTGTTACCATTTGTGCTCTCCACTGCCATCTAGTGGACACCATGGTGATCTTGGATATCTATCTTTTTTTAAATGTGAATATAATATACCAAGTAATTATACCAACTTAATTATTTAAAAAAGGCCGTGCACTGACGTCAAAAATGTACATCTGTCCACTGCCATTTTTTTATGTCTGCACACGAACATTCATATCGAGGTTTTGTCACTGTTAGCCTGCCATTGGTTTTCCCGATGTAGGGCTTACCCGCCTTTGCAATGCGTAATGCTACAAGACTTGATGCTTCAGTTGCCTTACAGTTTGTAGTTCTGAATGCTTTGTTTATCTTCTTCTGTGTCTTTAATTCCTTTAGCTTTATACGAAAATCTCTAGCGGTTCAAACACCAAACTTTGGTTCTTGATCTCGTGATGCGTGCAGTTTGTAGGGTCTCATGCTATTGTTAGCCACAACATCTTTACAGACAACACGTTGTAGCTTTGGAAACCATATCAGGTCCTGTCCAAGACAATCCCAACTTTAAATATACATTGTTATACTTTCTGCCCTTCCTACTGGTTTCAGGCATTTTCTGTCATGCTGGGTAAAGTTGCTCTCACTGCTAGCCTCTGTCAGAACAGAGAGAGTGATTAACAAATTGCATTAAAGTCTGTATATATATTGTACATATACATATTTACTTCCATTAATCTACCAAATCATTATTTTCTAGAAATAATACATTATTTTATTAATTAAAATTAAATATATACTGTATATACAGTATATCCCTGCTTTTTTCATGACAGCCTTAAACTTTGGTGCCCCCCAGGTTAGGCAGGCCTCACACTTTGAAAACTCCTTGACTAGCCAAGGTTGACCTGAATAGACAGCCCCACCATGCCCAATGGTTTGAGGCCCAAGATATACCTGATGTGCTTTGTCCTGGTGGGGTTATCTGCTTTCCTTGCTGTTACATAATGCTTCAAACTACACAGTTCAGTAAAGCACAGATTTTTTGCGGCTCACATATGTTTTAAAAATCGTGTTGCATTTTTGGGATGTGTGCCTCCTGAATTTGCATTCGGTTATTATACCTACTGAACCCTCGAACAATTGGGCATTGGGGATGGTGCGGCTGTCTTCATACAGGTACAACCATTCATACAACCTTTGCTGGGTCATACAAGATATGTCTCTGCATGGCTCAAGCAAAAAAACAAAAAACATGGATTCTGATATTCTCAGAATGGTTTCAGGCAGGCAGGCACGCTGCTAGATATAAGGCTCTACTATACTCATTAAACAAACAGTTAAGGATTGAGTAATTTTTTCACAATAACTTGAGCGCAAATACTGATTGAGCTTCATGTAATAAAATACATCGGACTCATGCTATCATTGTTTGAGTCAAAATAAGATGAACTGTTGGCCTATTATTTATACACTTCATTTCATTGTTCATTGTTCAGTATATTATAGCAGGCCACACTTCATTGTTTTGTAATGTTTTCTTAGCCAAACTCAATTATGATGACTCGACATGTGTATGCATTCGCTGCAGTGGCTAATATAACAAGCACGAAAACAGGAGTGGATATGGAATTCTGCGGGCACGCATCAGTTTGTGTCATTAGATAAACTGAGTTTATTTAACAAGCTATGGTTGGGATACTGTGTTTCTTTCTCCAGGATTATCAAGCCACAGCAGATTCATGCTGGGGCACGTGCCCCAGTAATATGGGTCTAGTGACGCCTCATTCATTTGTGGAAGTAAATTGGACGTGAATCGGTTACGGGTATTTGGGTTTTACCATGTAAACGTATTGGATTGTCCCCTGTCAGTGTCGTACGTTATTGATATAGCATTATCATGTGCTCTAGGTAATGTAGATAGAGGCATCAACCCAAATGTTTGAATACATTCCCATGTATACTGAATACAATATTTAGGCTGGTGCTTTAGGCACTGATGACAATGATAAATTCAGAAATTTATAAACCTACAATTTTATTAAGGTCATCATGAATAGGTTGATTCGACAATAATTGTATGATCTCTTAAGAGATATTAGCTAATCAAATCATGTTCTTTTGAAAAAGTAAACCTCTATGAATTTATACCCGGCTCCACACTGCTCCACTGAAATCTGGTTGTATCATGACCATCGTTATTATTATTATTTTTAACCAACGAATGACGTCCCATAGTATTTATTGCACATGAATGCAGGACTTCTCCAAAATTCTCAGTAGGACCAATATAGATGTAAAAACAACAATTCCCATCAGCCATCCAAACGTTTATGGACGTGCATAGTCGCGTGCCTTTGCTCGCTCTCGCCCAGATTGAAAGAAACGATTGCTGAAATTCAGAGGGCAGGAGAGGCACCATCCGAGCATCCCTGCGCATCATTTGCTGAATTGAATCTCACAAAATTGAAAATCAGTTGAAGACGACTATTCGCCAGGACGCAGGTAAGGTTTTCTTTAATAGAACAGAAACTGTTGTCTAATATATGCGCTATTTTTAGAAACAGAGCAGCACTTTATCAAGCGTATCTGATCATTTTACCATTTGAAAAATGTATTTTATAAATAGTCTATTGTACAAACAAAATTATTTCGACTTGACTTTGGTCAGAAATTAATTTGACAAAAAATGTATGATTGGCTGTTAACGCTCCCCGATTACATGTTTTAATGGGGATGAGGGGTGCTCATGTGTGAAGCGTTCTGAAAATATGTGGATGCACAGTAATTTTAATGAAATGTATGCTAATGGGCCATTTACTTGAAGTCAAAAGATACATTCTAAAAGATCTATCTAACTGAGAAGCATGTCTTTAATATTCATCATCATGTCAGTGACATTGTTTATTTCAACGATAAACAACTGCTATCATTTTTATAGTGGTATGTGAATGATTATAAATAGCTTCTTTGCCAGCTTCAAACAGACAAAAAGTATTCCAATGGAGAGCTGACAAATTGGACCAGAGGGATCTTCATGAATGGGTTGCCAGATTGCTTTGGTAGTTTTTTCACAGTCTCCATAGTTGGAAAATGGATATAATGCTAAAAAGGCTCAGGTGTCACCAACCCTGACACTCTAATCTATGGGAAATTATTGAATGTGACTGCCAGCTTCTTCTTGCAGATGGCTGCAACACAGAATGAAGGCTCGGACCAGAACTTTGATTATATGTTCAAACTGCTGATCATCGGAAACAGCAGTGTAGGAAAGACATCATTTCTCTTCCGCTATGCCGATGACTCTTTCACCTCAGCTTTTGTTAGCACTGTGGGCATCGACTTTAAAGTGAAAACAGTCTACAAAAATGACAAGAGGATCAAGCTTCAGATTTGGGTATGTTTCTGTCCACATTGCTTGTGTGTTTGTGGGCCTGTGTCTGTGGTTGTGTGACTTGACAGGGTGGGCTCTGCCTTTATACTCTCTTCCTCTGTACATATGCAGTATGACATATAAAAATACTACAGTACACCTGCTGTAATGACAAAAACAAGTCAGGGTCCTTTTGAAACAGTATAAGATAGATCATGGGAAAATAATTACTGAATGTTTATTAGTTATCACTTACCATAATTTGCTTTGTCTGCCCTAAATAACCTTTTGTGAACAACTTTCCGTAATAAATGGCAAATTCATAGTCGTTTTGCAAACTTAAGTTTATGAACAACAGTTTTTATTGAGATAAGCTATAAGCTGAATGGAATTTCAAGGAGGTACTGTCATCAATGTTGGTATCAAAATATGCATCTTGATCCTGAATGTGTTGCTTGTGTTGGATTTTACTTTCTGTTGCATGCTCTAGGTTTAATTATTTTTGAGAAAAGTGAAGCTACCGGTGGCTAACAAGTTAGTTTGTGTGTGTAAATAAGCAGGCTGGGCTCTGCCTTCCTAGTTAACCACAGTCTCTAGCATCACAACTCCAAGCGTGATTACCTATTGTAGAATATTTGTTTAGCAGCCTGTTAAATTCTTAGAAGATAGCTAGGCTATCTACCTAAAATTAGAAGACAGATTCAGAAACGCCATAGGTAAAGGCCAGGGTGATCACTGTGGTTGTGACTGGCATTAGAATCCCAATAATTAACATCTGACTTGATATAGACTTAATATCAAAACCATCCTTCAACCTCACTGCGCCATCATTCAAGCACTAAACCATGGAAACATGGCTCCGGTTAACACAGTTATGCACGAGGGGGTTGGGGCAGAGTTTAAGAGGTGTGTGGCACAGGTAACAGAACCAAGCACATGGTTTCAACCCTCAACATAGGGTTCCTGGCATGACAGTACACAGACTTGGCAGGAGGTAACAGAAATATTTCGGGAGTGGGAGTAGGATCTCTCCTTCACTGTGGTTCTCCTCGAGGTTTCTACTTTTTCCCACAGGGTTTTTTGTAGTTTATCCTCGCCGAGAAGGAGGGTCTAAGGACAGGGGATGTTCTGGGACAGTTGTCCATTTGTTAAAATCATATGGACATTGTTCAACTTGCTTTTCTGTTTATTGACCAATGATGGAATCTTTGTCGCCCTTTGAGGCAACTGTTGTTGTGATTTTGAGCGTTACAAAAATAAATAGAATTTAATTTTACTAGAAATGTTTAGGAGGGTCCTAGGCCAAAGATGGCACTGTATGATGTGTTCCAGAAAGCAAAGTGATGAACTGAAGTTGAATTGATCTAAATCATGGGTGAATGGTGGCAGTGTGGTTAGAGCCCTTGTCTCCCAGGAAGGAGATCATGGGTTCGAATCTTGGGCCAAATCCAGCATCACATGATCTCTCTGGGTGGAGTCTGCATGTCCTCCCCATGTTACCATGGGTTCTCTCCAGGCACTCTGGCTTCCTCCCACCATCCAAAGACATGCATGTGATAGGTTAATTGGTATATTGAAATTGCCCCTAGAGAGTGGATGTGCAAGTGAATGGTTGTCTGTGTCACTGTGTTAGCCCTGCAACTTGCTGGCCCCAGTCCAGGGTGTACCCTGCCTATGGCCTGAAAGCTACTGGGTTAGGTCACCTGTGGCCCCAAAATGAGAACAAGTGGCACTGCTATCCCTCCCAGGAATCAGCAGTAGACAATGTATGTATTAATTGATTTAATAATCATGGCGGACAAAGAGGGGACAGCAGTTTTAGTTGGAATTCAGTATTATACTTCCAAAAGATCAATCCTGCCCAAGATTCATTCACAGATCTATGTTGGGTATGAAAAGTGTGGCAGAAAGTGTGACATGCCTATTAATCTTGAACTATTTATAACACTCGTTGTCCTACCTCCGAGCCTGTTGAAAGAAATCTGGAAGAGGGTGGAGGGGGATGGGTAGATAAATTAAATGTGGTGGAGTGATGCAGGAAAACTTTGAGAAAATATGAGTGGGGCAAAATCAAGGTAAAGGAAGGAAGTTGAGGAAGAGAGGTAGAGAACGAAAACAGTTGGTTGAAGAAAAAGAAGGCAGTGTAGGAAAAGGAAATAACAGCGTACAGATTTTCTTATGCCTCTTCTCATACAGCGACATAGCAGCACTTGTTGGCTATATAAGACTTTGATTCTCTTCATGTCTTTGTACCAGCCTGAAAAATGTGCCTCACCCTCTGATGATAATCTTGATATAGCACCCCAGCTGTATATCACCCTTTTGTCTTCTATTGTGTTCACTTTTCTTTTCTCCATGAAAGACAATCTCATCCATTTCTCTCAGTCTTCGTGTCCATATATAGGCCAGTCTGTTTTCTTTCTTCCTCATAGTATTTGTCCATATATTTTTTAACCAATAACAGCCATTTTGCTGTCCAGCATGGGTGGTTGAGTTTGATATCTTTGAATTGGTGTATCTGGAGCCAAGGTAATTCTTCAAAAGGTTTTCAATAGGTTCTCAAGCAAAGCCTCTTGTGGTAGAATCAGTCTGAAATGGTACTGTGAAGTTAAAGAGGGGATTGAGGGACGGAGAGGCACTGGCAAGCAAATGGTTCTACACTGAACCTTTGATTTTGCCTATCTGGAAACAAAGTAATTCTCAAAAGGTTGTTCAGTGCGTTCCCAAGCAAAGATGGTAGAATCCTTTTTGAGTAGTATGATGATGTTTGAGAGCATAAAGGGATGTAATGACAGCAACTTGTCCAGGAAATTTTAGATTACATTCCAGGCGATAGCTTTGAAGCTTTCTGCCAGTTAACTGATTCAGAATCATGTTTGTGTACTGATCTTGGTATTTATTATTGATTTCCTCACCTCAAGAGCATGTATCATATTGAGAAGTGGATATATTTCTAATGTACATCTCATAAATTATATGTGTAATAGTCATCCCCATTTATTTGCTTACACCAAGAAAAGTAGCCTCATTATAGATTAGATAGATTGATAGTAGACAGATTCTGCTGGAGCAAAGACAAAGCTGAATAAATCATGTCTGATAAACATAATATTGTCGTGCAACGTTATGGCAGTTAGCACCTCAATGATGGCATTAATAATAACTGTTAGCAAGTAAAAGTAAAGCAACACTCATTATTATGATAGTACCATATATATAATAACAATCATTATTATAATAGTAACATATATATATCATTTAGCTAAGATTTCTTTGCCGAGCAAGAACAAGGATATACAAGACATTTAAGTTTACAGTTTCTTTAGTCCGCTACTAATGAAGTCATACTAAAAACACGAAGCAAAAAGAACAACACATATGTGGTGAGTCAGTCATATGATGGAATATATGCTACATCTAAAATAGGCTTATATTACTAAAAACCAATAGAAAGGAATACTATACAGTAATTGCATTGATTTTCACTATCCCCATGTATCTGATTCTTAATCGGACATTTACCCAATTCTGCAAGTCTTCTGACTCGACTGCAGTGCCTTAGCTAGGAGACACGCAACCAAATGTCGCAAAGTATGACGTATATGGCTATTTGCAAGTGTGCACGAGTTTAGGGTCTAGAAACAAGACGAGCCACGATCCCTAGTGTGAATTTGGATTTGTATTGTTATTTCAGTTTTATTTTTATTTTTGTGTTGAATGGCATTGTACAATTTTACATTTTTATACAGGACATATCTATTTGTACTGTAATTGTTGAATAAATAAAGTTATCGTGAAAAAAGACGATACACTATATTTCTCAGATCGCAGTTGAAATCAACTGAACAAAATCCACTGATATTGAAATCATATCCATTTTGTGGTAGTTAGCCAGCCACTTTGAAAGCAGATTAGTATCAGTGGTATCCTGAACTAAATGAAAATGTATACAATTTACATATTTGCACATTACAAATTAATAAAATAAATAAAGGAAAATAATTACTATTCTCCTATACCCTTGGTTTCATTTCATTGCGAATTCCATTGTTATTCGCATTAGTTCGACGCCAGTAATCTGCTACACTACGTTGGATTATAACTGGAACACCTACAAAACACTGCTTTTGCTGAGTGCCCGATTCTCAAAATATCAGACAACATACACACACAGACACACAGACACAGACACACACACACACACACACACACACACACACACACACACACACACACACACACACACACACACACACACAGACACAGATTTGTCATTATTAGAGATATACTGTCTTGCTTATCTTCACCATTTTCCATTCTTCTGTGACTAAATGGCCAAAAATGACGGTCTTACTATATATCATATCTACCCATCTACCTGTTTTTAGGACACAGCAGGACAGGAGCGATACCGCACCATCACCACAGCATACTACAGGGGGGCCATGGGCTTCATTCTCATGTATGACATCACTAACGAAGAGTCATTTGGGGCCGTGCAGGACTGGTGAGTTGGATGTTTAGGTATATCTTTTCTTTCTTGTTTTTTCAATGGCTTTTGGTGAGCCTGTGCAAATTGTAGCCTCAGTTTCCTGTTCTTAACTGACATGAGTGGTACCTGTTGGCATCAACTAGCATGCCACATTCAAAGTCACTAAATATCTTTTCTTTCCCATTCTGATGCTCGGTTTGCGTAACTGGGTTGAACTACTTTGAGCTGGCTTTATGGAACCGAAAGAACTAGAATTGAGTTTGACTAACGGACATAAACCTGATTTTCGGTAAACCAGCTTTATGGAACAGGCCTCTGGACATGTTCCTTGCCAGACATTGAGCAAGCACTTGGACTTGGTCCCTGGTCATCTTGATATGGCAAATCACTGCCCTTGGGGGAAGGACAACAAGATGCTAAAATACAATTTTTTTAATTGGTTGACAATTGAGTGTGTGTGTATACCTTTTTGGCAATTAGGAGTGTGATTGATTTCTAAAGAAATAGAAATAGTCCACCAGCACAGAACTCAGAATGAGCTCAAAATAATTGTGCAGGTGAGAGTTACACTAATAATTGAAAACTGGATTTTCCATAGAAGCTCAACAGCATGATGGTTTTCTTCTGCCTAGATACAAGGAAAGAGAAAACAATAGTAGGAGGAAAACAGACAAGTGGACAAGATTGAAACCAGCCATTTACTGAACTAACTTACCTTCATAGTACACCTTCTAAAATGGTCTAAATTCAAATGTAGAGAAGAAAACAAAATCATAATCAGCCACTTACACACCTTCCACGTGCAGACAAATTGTATGTACAGTAACTACTGCAACCAGAGAAACACATACAGAGTGTAACATATGTTTTACCACTGGAACACTTAATTTAAAATGCAACACAGCCACAGTAGGTATGATCTAATAGTGACAAGTGAAGTTCTAATGAAAGCTGGATGAACACTGTGCGGACTTACTCTGGAATAGGTTTGGTTAATTGCCATCAAAATGTATACTCAGAGGCTCACATTTTGTAAACCCCTCTCATGTATATAATTCTAATCACTGCTTTCAAAAGATCAGAAGTGTTTTGATAACAATGTTAAATGAATATGAACAAATCCCAGGCTTACTTGCAACTATCAACATTGATGACAATGATCTCCCTCGGTTTCTTTTGCTCTATCTCTGTTCATCTAGCACCTTGACTATAGCATATTGTTATTTATTTTTCAAATAATTCACACAGCTCACCTAATCCTTCCACCCTTTCTTGCATTTGTTTCTGTTGTGCAGATTAGCCCAGTTATGTCTCTTTCCCTCCCACGCAATTTCCCCTGTCAGATCTTTGGCAGATGACACTGTTGTCATAGCACCAGGTTAACAAAACATACGTCTACTCTCTCTATCACTCTGTTGTAGCTCCACTGGCTTCAATAAGATAAATGTCTTAACTCTTTATTGATGAAAGAGGTTGGATGATCCATTTCAAGTTGTAAATCTATACATAGCAGTACTTTGCACATTTCCACTAATACATCAAAGTATTTTGTAACCCCAAACTGGAGTAATATTTTGTTGCACCTCAATTCAAATCTTGTTCAAACAGGTTTTTTACACAGCTATGTCCTATACTGTCCCAAGGTCAACCCAAATTAAGACGTACTCATGGGACAATGCCCAAGTGGTTCTGGCTGGGAACAAGTGTGACATGGAGGAGGAGAGGGTTGTGTCAGTGGACAGTGGTAGACTCCTGGCTGAACAGCTTGGTGAGTATTGTAGGCATGTCATGATAATTTTAAATCACTGATAAAATGGGTTGGCGTTTCCACACGACTTAAGCCTTAAATATTAAATTTACCAAGTACATTATCAAAATGCACATAACTTGCAACTATGCAATTTTTATCAAATCCTATATAAATGTGTAAAATTGCCTGGCACAAAGTGCCATATAATGCCCAGATTGAAACATTTTGTGTGGCAAACTTTCCTCCTTCACTTATCACATAGTGCATTGTCCTCCATTTGTCTATCAAGCTGATTTCTGATTCCTTTTCTTGCAGCAGTTCATATTATGAGTTGAATGAGCATTTTTCAACTATTCTTAAATTAGAGCCATCAGCACTTGCTTCTTTGTCGTCAGTCTTTTTCAGACAGGCGATAATTAAACACTTCTAATTTGTTATCACAACAACACCTCACTCAGGCTATCTGTGTGATTGGTAGGGTGAGAATGGGGGGTTGCATAACTGCCGAAAATAGTTAAGTTTCTTACTTTCTTGAAGGTTTAATTCCTGTAACTCAGTAAATGGTCGGAATTCTGAAGTGCTCATCAAAGTTACTTTTCTGAAAGCTGGGTGTATTGAACACTTTGAAGTGCACTCACACACATTTTGTAATATACTAGTAAGACACTTTTGCAGAAATATTATAGATCTTCTTTCACAATCATAATTTTGATAACCCTAACCTGGATCATATTTGAACTTTTGAACGTCCTCATTGATTCACTGTTTTTTGATTAATTCATTGACATTGTGGTGTTTATTTTTTGCCTATCTCTCAGGATTTGAGTTCTTTGAAACAAGTGCCAAGGACAACATAAATGTCAAACAAACATTTGAGCGCCTTGTCGACATCATCTGTGACAAGATGTCCGACAGTTTAGAGACTGACCCAGCCGATACCACAGGAACACCCAACACAAAGTTAACTGATAACATTCCTCCCTTACAGCAGCCAAAATGTGGCTGTTAATATCCCTTTGACCAAAGTACAACATTCAATCAACTGTTACAACTTAAATGTGTGGCATTGCCAAATTATTGTATCATGGGTAGACATAAAAACAAACCTTTAAAAACAGCATATTTATTAACTTAATATCTGACTCAGTCTCATAAATGAACATGTCTTATGTGCCTACTACATTTTCCACTGGACATGATCCATTTTCATGTCAAACGATAGGTTGTTATGGAACACACATCACACACATTCATGTAGAGTCCTATTGTAGACTGGGTTATGTTCTAATGAAATTGCCTTGCCAAGTCCTCTCTTAAATCTGCATTCTGTCACTACGTACAGTAGTTGGTCTGGTAGTCAAGGGGGGTAAATTTAAGATATTTACATATTCCTCTCTGTCATACTTGAAGTAACCAGTTTAGATGTGTATCAATTTTCTTATTCAGATAGTTATTCTACAATTTTAGGCATCAGAAAACACTTGTCTACATTTGCTCCACCATTAACTGAAAAAGACATGTAATTTTTTAAATAAATGGTGAAATGAGTGTGGTGGCAATGTGCCATGAACAAATCCTTACCTATTCCATGTTCAGATATTTTTTGGAGATTTTTTAAGTATCTAACACTGGTGAGCTGAGTTTGTCATGTCTTTCAAGGTTAAATCAGCGTTAGTAGAAGTGACAATGTATGCCTTTTAATAAATCACAACCTTCTATGTGGGAAACTTGTACAATTCAGATTCCTAGTTTAATAATAGTTGAGTAACACTATGCAACAATGAAGCAACCAAAGGAAAGCTCCCAGACACTTTTTTCAGGGGAATGAGTCATTGGATCAATATTTCACGGACCATTTTCGTTATTCATTCTCTGCCATCTCATTCTGTGCGCAGTTTCTATTAACCATGCATAAGACTGCTGTACAAATTGAATATATACCTTCCAGTCATGTTTTCTCAGTAAATTTCATTGATAAAGAAAGGTTCCTCAGTGCCAATGTCTTTGAATAGTGAGAGTAGTAGAACATTCTAAAAAGGTGTTTTGATATATATCCAGTGTCATAGCCAATATTTGCCAACAGAGAGTACGACAGTAGAACAAAAAAATTACTAACTTTTCGTTTGCAACTATTTCCAGTATCACAAACAAATTATCTATATTTCTATGTGTCTAATATCAGTTTTGTTATACTGTTGTGCTGTTTGTGCATCCTCAGGTATTTTCCTGTGGTGCAATGGGCCAAAAAGTGCAATATTTGAAAAGCCTTTTCTCTGTAAATAGCTTTGTCTCTGCCATGCATAACTGTTACAAGTGAATGGGGGTGAAATCTTGCATCAGCACTGTGGGAAAACTCAAAATCACAGTAGGAAGTACTAAAGTTTATAAATCAAAGAAAAGGTTGAAAGGCTGTACAAGCAACTTTTCAGTCTTTCCAGTGTGTCTGTTGGAAATGTAATAATATTGAAATGAAACATGGGAGAGAAGTCAGATTTATAAACAAAAATACGCTTGGAACAGTTTTGGTGTCTAGATAGTAATGGATTGCATGGTGATATTGTACAATCTACTGTATTTCAACATATATGGTATGCAACGAGGGATTTTGTATTGATATGCTAAGTGTAATATGTGTAATATCCATATTTATTATGTTAAATATGTATATTTTAAATGGTTATCTATTGTTTATTATTAGGCTTTATTTGTATTCACTCTACACAGAAGTACTGTTTTTGGTTAGAGCACTACTTAGGAGCCAGTAGAGCAAAAAATCATTAATATGTGCATTCAGACTGTACTGTTGAATGACTATAACTAAAATATACAATGTACAATATTATTGCATATACAAATGAGTAAGTGGTTTGAACATGATCGGTCCATTTGTACATATGAACTGTCATTTAGATAGCTCTAATATTGAAAATATATTGGGAATGATTCTTAAGCATGCTTGGAACTCGTGTTTTAGTGGTTATTTCTCTGTTTCTCTGTGCAGCGTTGACCAACCTCATAGCACAAATGTCAAAAGTGACTCAGTGTTGAACCTTCAGCGTCAGCATCATGCAGTGTGTTTTTGATTGAATGTTCAACATGCATACATTCAACATTCCCTTTTGCATCACTTCTCTTACAGAATTATCATTAATTGTAAAATAATTCTCCCCCCATAGTAGTTCCATTTTGTTGGACTACCATTTCACAGAGAGGTTGTAGGATGGAAGCTTTTTCTGCTTTGTTTGAGCTGTGAAGTCAACGAATAAGCCTATAGCTTATTGGTTGACTCTGCATTATAGCAATATTCTTGTGATCACCTGGGTGGTTTTAACATGACCAAAAGTTTAATGTTTGAACTAACTGTTTGCTAATGACTCATAAGTGGACCCTTATTTAGTTCCTTGGTGTTTGGTAATGAAAGGCCTCCTTTGCATCAGTGACAAACAAGTCATTAATAACTGTTGGCACCATTATTCATAGCATCTAAGTTACATAAGTTACATAGCTCAGAAACATAGTTTATAATTATAATTAATCATTTGACCATTGATACTAAATATAGTACTAAGTTATGTGTTAGACAGTCATTCATGCAGTAGTATGCAAAATCATGATTCTGATAATCATTTGACACCTATTTGGAAGTTGAAAACAGGCTGAGATTTTAGCACTGTCAACAATTATTCAGCAACGAATATGTTTGGATTTTCAATTCAGACAGAAATGTAATGAGAAAGTCAGACTAAGGTTAAGACTGTTTAACACAAAATCAATATATTGCACTTCGATCAACAGGACATATGTAATTGATGATTTAAGAAACAGCAGACAATTTGAGATAAGAATCATTTGCATTATTATTATACTGGAGCATCGGCAATTTGGTCCAAAGAATGAAAAGTTATGACTTTATGATGTTCCTAGTTAGTGTGCAGATTAAACAAGCACTTTTGAGTATTTCAATTGTGACCAAGAAATGCAGGTACCAAAGCCACTGAGAAGAACTGTTATCACAGGCTGCATCACAGCCACTGTGCCCTATCTATAATTCCAGATTTGTGAGTGTGTGTAGCTTCACCACTGGAACTGTGCAGTATCTAACCATAGTTACAAATGTATGTGTGTGTCTCATAGACTGTAAAAAATGGTCACGTAAGTAACAATCTCTCAAAAGTTAAGTCAAAGCATCTCGATCAACCCCTGGTGGCTAGCTGCAGTGTAGGTCATAAGTCCCTTCATGTGAGTGGATGGGACATGGGCCAATCTAAAAAGTCTGAATGAATGTCCAAAACAAGGATAATTTGCAGGTTGTTTCTGTCATCTTAAGTCATTATTATGACACTGATTACTTTTTAAAGTTTTTTCCCCCAGGTCTGTTTAATTAATAATTAGTTATAAAAAAAAGATAGGTAAGAAAGGTAGAAAAAGTTTTTTTTTCCTGTGCTTGGGTTTAGGTAGGGTGACTGTCAGAACCACGATACAACAGCTCCACCCCCTGATCAGTGCTGCGCAGACTCTGGCTCCAAATTACATCATCGGCACAAGATAGCAGCAACCTTATCTGGGATATTTTGGCTATTTGTACATTTCACAAAGTGGGAGGAAGCAGAGTTCCCCCCCCCCCCCCCTAGGTCTCACTGGTATCTTAATTACAGACTGCATGACTACATTAGTTTTATGATGTCAAGTATACTTTAAGAAAGTATTTTACTGTATTTTTTACATACACACGATAGAAAAAGTATTTTGATACAAAAATAAAGGTATTGCATCAACCCTATCAAATACAAAGACAAATTACAATTTTATATTTGACATACATATTGGAAATACATGTATTATAAATACTGCCCATTCTTGAATACACCATATGTGGTGCTCATTGCCAAATAAAGAAAGATATCGCCCTCTTAATGAATTGTATATTAATTATTTATTTTTGTCTATAAACAGCACCCCTACTTTCTGCTGTACCGAGGACTGAGGACGTACCGCATGTGCCTGGGTTTTATTCTGCCCCAAGGCATTTTATGCTTGTCTTCCTCTTTCTTTCTTCCCTGCCTTATTGTCTGTGTGTAACTGTCTCGACCCAATAAAGCAGTAAAATGCCAAAATTATTACTTCAGAAAAGTGAGTAAGACAACTTAAATTTACACGGCTGAGATGATCACCAATATGCCCAATCAGAAAAGCATGGTCATGTACACAAATATATTTTATTGCAGAGAAGCAGCACCATACCCTAACCTAGATAATGTTGTTAGAATATAGTTCAGAAATAAAACCACAAACAGGTTTTGGTGTAAGCAGAATCAACCCATGCTTTTATTTAGTTTGTTGCATAAGAAAGTCATTTTTGTGTTTAATATTTTTGACTGAGCATAATCTACAGTTCCATCCCAAGTGACATTTTGAGATGAGGGATCCATGAAAAAACATAATTTCTCATAAAGGTTGTTGGACAAAGCCTGAATAAATTAAATAACATTTAAATTTATTTGCATCTCAATAACAACAATAACAATCATTATTCATTATCATTATGATATAGCTACCATCGGATTTGGTCTAGGGCTACAGTATGTGTGTTTCTTACGTGACAACCCATTTAAAAATTCTGCACACTAACTACCACATTTTGTGACTGGACAGGCCATCTTGCAGGACAGTTAACTCTTGACCTGGGCTCAGGACAAACTAAGGACTCAGTCATTCAGATAGAAATACAATGCATAGATAATGCATAGAAAGAGAACTTTACTCATATATGTAATCCACTTCATAAATGACTTTTACTGTAGGCTAACTCAGGGTATGTTATGTCAAAAATAAGTTAAGTGTACTCTTAGAAACTATTTCCTTTTTAACCTTATTAATTCTAAATGGCTTTTTGTTTTAGTTTAGTAACACCCCTGAGTATGACGTACAATCGAATTTTCTACTTGTCGGTGATCCAGTAGTATCAGGTTGGAAGATCATATATACATACCAAGAGCTGGGTAATGCCAATCAAAATTAGTGCTTGAAAGAGTAGTGGCCATGACAACTTTTCTTATAATGTACTTGGGTATTTATACTTTTGCAAATGACTCTTTCTGTGTTTGAATGTAAATACATTGTAACCAAATTAGTAAAACATGTTTTCACAACCAATACATGGTACTTTGGGTAGACAACTAAGAAACTATATTTGTAATATGTCATATTTTGTATTTAAGGCTGTAAGGTTGAAAAACTTGATGACATTCCATTCCATAGTGCATTGCAACTTTCCATTAGTGATTTTTTACCAAGGTTTCTTACTTGGACCATCAAAGTTTATGAACACAGGGACAGGTAACCCTTTTGAACTGAATCATTTGCTGTGTTGCATACTGTGAGGATCCAGGGAGGTGTGGACCTTTGCACTGCTTTAATGTACTGTATTTGACCTATATCCCATCCAGTTACTGCAGCCGTTGTTTAACAAAGAGTTAAACTCTTAACAAAAGCACTTATTAAAGTATATCATATCACAGAGGAAAAGTTCAAATGCCCTGAACATGTATCTAAAGCAGACTAAAGAGGAAAAACAAATGTGCACATGTGCATAGATACACAATGCACTCACGCACACCCGCACAAGCACACTCTTATAAATAAGGACATTGTTTAAGGCACAGCCCTGAGGCCAAATACAAGTGGTGTATCACATCTGGTTTATCTCCTTCCCTTTTTACCCCCACGAATGACATGTTCATCATTGTATCCATTTTTATCACTTTGTACAGCAGAGCTTATACATGGAATACGAATGTATAAGAATAAACATTCTCTCAACAAGAGTTTTTCCAAACACAGCAACATCACCGCCATTAGGGATGATAGATTAAGAATCAATCATTTACATAATAAAACATTATGTACAGCTCAATAAATATACGGTCTGTAAACAGAGACAAACAAGAAAAGTCCATTAACAGGTAAGGTTGTCTGGTGAGGAAAAGAAACCAAAAACATGGCACGCAAAACTTTATAATAAAAACTAACATTATATTTTAAGACTATTTAGTCTAAATTCAATGGTAAAGCCAGGATCAAGTCTCTGGGCACATGTTATTAATCCTTTCTATCTCAAAGATGATAGTATTATGAGTATGACTATGCTCCCACCAAAACTGATAGGGAGCTCTAAATAGGTGGTTCACCAAAGGTTGCTAGGTACGTGTGTTCTACACAGAGCTGTTGCAACATAGGATGGCATAACAGTAACATACATAATGTATCCATGTAACACTGTCTACTACACACCAGCGTACGTATAATGTATTTATATTGCGAAACAACCATAATGCACTTGCTGACAGTGCATGACTTCTCATTACAGCAAATTTAAGTGCACCCGAATTCTTCTGTAATACATGTCCGTATACAGATGTTTCATATTTGAAGTGTTAAAAAGTGTATTAAAGAACACCTAATAAATCTTTTTGAAAAAGAAAAATCCACTTGACAAAAGGGTATGTGGTGCATTGTGCAAGTTGAGCAGAGAAGAAGAAAAAGATTTTGGCATAAAAAGAGAGCAATAGGGTTAAAGTGACATATTGTCCTGCAAAACACATCATATTACAACGGAATAGTGGAACATGAAGCACAATGTATTGGGTTTGTACAATGTACTTTGTATAGACTTGGTTAAAAAGCTTGTCCAAATCCTGCTACAGTACTTTCTTTAAATGACTACAGATTATATAAATTCATGTACTCTCTGAATCCTGAGGGCAAATGTATGTTCAGCATTTGAATGCAGAGCATTTATTTTATGTAACACAGCTTAAAAATGTCCTTAATGAAGCAGCTACTTCCAAATCTTTTTAAATGATTGTCCAGTGTGTGATCTATGCAAAAAATATAAAAAGATGATGAAGTCAATTTTCTCAAGTGTATGGCAATAAAATACCACAGACCATCATTAGAAAAAAGTGATGCTACGCTCTGGCTATTTAAAAATATCTGTTTGCAGATGATGGAATCCAATCACACAATGCAACAGACACATTTATAGATGAGGTATCTGTATTTTTGAAATACACAAAAAGCATTCCTCCTTTTATTTAGGATAAACAACTAGCAATGTATTCATTTATCATTCACCCTAGTTTATTGTTTCAGGATACCCAACTTTTGTTGTTGTTGCTTAATTTAGTAATTTTTGTAAGTAATTTAAGATAAGATAATTATCCATGTGTCTTTTTTCCATTAGATTTTTGGGGGGTGAACTGAATATTAATATGGTTATGAATCAAATTAAATATCTGACAGTGTTTTAAATTCATTGATAAGTTGATGGTTTACAAGACACACGTTTATGCTAATGTTAAAAAATGTGTTTTTCTATATCCGGTCTTAATAGCCACAGAGGTTAAAATCTGAGTTAATTTATTTGAATAACCCATAAATCAGATGTCAACAAATACATCAATATCTGGATAGTGAAATAATAAAAATGGAGCAATGGAGGGTAGCTGTGAGAAGTCAAGCGCTCTATCCCAGAAAGAACACATTCACTTTTTCTTAAAAATGAAGTACGATGACCATGATTGCAATATGACGAATATTATTTTCCCTCTCTCTGTTAATAAAAGTAAAATAAAAAAGTAGTTGTCATACATACATTACAAAACTATGGGGGTTGAAACTGCCTGTTCAGCTGTGGTTTCTACCAGTCTGGTCTCAAGGAAGACTTGAACTTTAGAAAAATGGTATCTTTGAATTCCTCATGATCCTTGTATATTTCTTTGTTTCTCTCCTGCAATATCCCTCATTGGACTTTCAGATGCTCCTTTTCTCCCTTCAGCTGAAAAACAGCTTAGTCAAACTACTATAACATTGCAGCCCATTTTTCTCAGTCTCTGAGAAAATCTTTCTTTCTTTGAAGCTAGTGCTCTGTCAAAAGTGCTCCTTCTCAAACTGTGGTTAGTCAAGAGTCATACAAAATCCAGTCTAGAAGTCCTGTTTACTTCCTGTTCTGACAGGAATTAGGCAGGACTAGAGAAGGGTAAGGTAAGAATGCTAAATATAATTGTTAACCTTTGTTGACCTTTTGAACTACTTCTTGATCAATTGTGTCCTAAAATGTCGGAAAACACACACCTCTTTCGCATATAATTCACCAAAAAGGTAAACAAAAATTAAACAAAAAGTTGACGGCAATATTTCCTGAGTGGACTGGGGTAGAGCTCCGGGAGTGTCTTGTGAGGTGGGGGTAAACTACCCTGTTTGCATTATGCAGAGTTAAGTGTGGAGAGGCCAGGGCTTGAGGAGTGCAAATGCACTTTGGAATGAGGCCATTACTACCACCACCATTGCTAATATTAGCATTATTAGCATCCCTTTAAATCATCGATACATGGCATTCTCCAGAGTTTAACAAACCCCATGTTTCCTACCAATGCTATGTATCAACCAGGCTCTGTTCCCCCAACTCGTCCTCCTCTTCCTCTACTTCTGCCATGCTAGGTTCTCTGGGGATCCAGACCTTCGCTTCTTCTCCTCCTGCATCCTCCTCCTTCACTTGCTCATCTAACGGGACCTCCGATGAGTCCTGAGTACAGATCGTCTTGTAGTCACAGCAGCTGTTCTCCTCTTCTTCATCTTCTTCTTCCTCAAGCTGGCTCCCACTGTCTTTCTCTATGTCTGACTCCCCATCCTCCTCCAGTGTGAGCTCGAATTGGAACTTGTCCCCCCTGGAAGGCCGGCTGGCGTCCTCAGGGTCGTCTGGTGCAGGTGAGGGGCTCTGTGGGATAGTGCTTTGGTACCACTCCCTGTTGTCCTCCAACGTGTCCAGAATGTCTTGGGCATCTGGGTGTACCAAGTCGGCCCATGTTTCCCACAGGGGGTGGACAATGTAATCAATGAAGCCCACCTGGAGAGGGAAATTGGTGTGGAACACATGCTTTACGGCATAGTCAAAAACCTTTTGCCTGTAAATGTCATTTACAATAATCTGATCTGGATGTTTGATTCTAATTAAGCATGAGTTTTCCCTACTAGTTTTGGTGTGCGTACCTGACTCTTTTCTACTGAGGCATTGTGTTTGTCACACATAGGGCTTATCTCCATTCCCCTTTCTCTCTCTCTGTCCCCCTGGCTAAAGAACTCCTCCATGATCCGATCTGTCCACTGGCGGTAGAGCTGTAAGGGCTTGGTGGGGTTGCTGAGGTCTGCACAGTGCACCATGTTTTGGAGGACCTAAAAAATAAATAGATATACAAAGAAATACAGAGAGCAAGAGAAGGGGGTCGTAAGTGCTGTTATTGAAACAGAACATCTTATTTTGACTTCAGGATAACAACCTATTTCGATAAAACATAAATAAGCCATTAAAAGGCCCCACGTGCAAGGGCCCCATACCTGTATCCTATCGGAGTAATTGTCTAGTAAGAGCACTCCAGAACTGGTGACTTTTTTGGTCTCCACCATTGTCTTTAGGTCTGCTAGGAGGTTCATGTGCTTGGACATGTCAGTAGCTAGTACCTATTTGGACATAAACAAAAGTAATAATGAAAAGCAGGAAAAAGAAAAAGCACAATTTCAATTGTAGCACACGCTGACACTAAAATCAATGCATCTAAGATGCAAAAAAGTTGCCATCTGGTATCTGCCTATTTAATTGTTACAAAGACAATTCAACACACCAATAATATTATAACATATTATGTTGTCGTATGGCTTATGATTTAACAGAATATCACTTCAACTAAGAATAATCTAATGAGTACTGGAATTTCTAAATAAAACGTGTTTCATATTAGCGTCCTGTTCTGCCACAACAAGATATCCCCCAAGTTTCTGTTGTCAGTCGACTTACTATGTCTATGACCATCTTTCTGAGGGACTGGCGTTGCTTTTTGGTCAGGTTCTGGAAGATGTCACAGTTCTCTTCCTGCAGCAGCTTGAAGCCCACCGCCAGGTGGTGGTTCTCCAGGACGGATGAGTCGTTGTACATTAGTGCCAACTCTGAGTCTACAAATAAAATTACAACAATGAGAGATGATAGGCTGCATTTATATACAGTCAATATGCCTTACTTCACATGAAAGCCCTTTCTTTGTCTCCTCTGGGTAAACTCTCTCACCTAATTTTGGATATATCAAGACAAATTTCCTCTGCGCCTCATTTCTCTCTCACCCCCCCCCTTCCCCACAGACACACACAACACTCCAGGGGGGGGTTTACTTAATTTGTCGGTTTGCCCTTGTTTGGCTAATACATGTCAAAGGACTGCATAATGACATGGATTGCATACGAGTAACTCAAAGTAACTACTTTGAGGGTTTCAAAATGCATATCTTTAGATAAATACATGAGATATATGGAAGATTATGTTGCTAACCAGTGGAAGGTAAATCAGAAAGGGTTAGGGTTATTACCCAATAATATAATACCCATTGTATTATTCAACTTAGAGTTAGTGATGAGGAAGATTATTGTTTACCAAAATTGGCAATAATGTAACAATTTAAAAGCATAATGTCCTACTATTGTGAGCATTTTGGAGAAGTGGAATTTGCTCCCAGAAAACAGTTACTATGTCTCATGACTCACTGCACAGTGAATGTTTCACTCTTCTTTAAGATAGGTTTCTGACAGTTACTGGGATGACTTTGAAGCTGCTAAGACTCAAGTATACAAACAATCTCTCACTCCTTTCTCCCTGTCTAATGATGGGAATTCCCCAAAGAGAAATGGGGTTGGATGAATGTCCATCTAGATATCTTTTTCAATCTTTTCAAGGTGTGTGCAGACTGATAATTGATTTTCTGTTTTAGGAATAACGTCAAACAAGGACATTTTACAAAAGAGCAAAATAAATGGATGCTCACTGGTATTGATGAGAAACTGGTTGGATACTCCTGGGTGGTCTACATCATGAATAGCACTGGCAAAAATAGCTGACAAAATCTCCAGGTCTGTGAAAACAGCCTGTGAATAAAAAAATGCACATTATCTACACAGACTGAAAAATCTCCTCCCCTCAGCCAGTTTTCATTTATTATATGTTTAACCAGTACCTCTAGAGCAGGTGAGGACAAAAGTACATGGGTGGACTGGGTGACATCTGCAGCATGGATGTTATTGTGGTAGGCAACATCTGCATGGTAATGGTCTTCTAGAGTCAACAAGTAGGTGATGAAGGTGTCTAATGGTATCTTAAATGTTTTTAATAAATCTCTTTCCTGGAAAAGGTAAAGACATGCATCTTAAAGACAGCATCTGAAGTTTATAGCTGTGCCATAGAGTAGTATATGCAATTTTTAGACTTGTTTAATTATGCACTTTAGCTTGAAAATCTTTTCAAAAACAGTCAAAATGCTCTTTACCTGGAAGATTGTGTACATCATAACTGTCAAAGGCCGATTTCCAGAAAACTCAGTGACTTTAAAAACATTAAGGCCCCATTTGTTAACATCCTCCAGCTCCTGCAAGAAAAATTAAGACATTTTCACTTTGGTTAAAATCCACTGTCAAATTATCATATTTAACACCAAACTACAGAGGTGCAAATGTGACTGCAGCCATTGTCATGACATTCACCAATATAGAACTACTTTTTATCATCTACTCCTAAGGTGACCCTCTCAAGCATCTAAATGCCATGTTGATTGAATCAATTTAGACTTAATCCACATTGAAGAATGAGTGTGACACTGCATTTTCCTTATCTGAATGCTATCAATTTCACTCTATATCCTTGGTGATGGGTACAGGAAGTTTAACAAGGAGCCAAAAGTAGTTAGGCCAAACTTAATCCACAGTTAGACAGGTATTCATGTATACATAAGCATATATACTATGTTAATGATACAAACAAGTGTGGTTGGAGGGAGGTCCTTCACGAAAGACTGTAGAAAATCTGATGATATACAGCATGTAAAGCCCCAATCTATGGTATGTATCGTAATTGTTTGATACAGTAGAAGCAACTCTTTATTCTGGAGTTGTATACATTTTAAAGCAACATTTTTGCTCTTCATTCCATTCTCAACAATTAAGCATCTTTTCAGGGCCTTTGCCTTTTCACCTTGGCAAGGGCGTCCTCTGTGTCCGTATTCACGCCATAGCGCGGGATGTTGGAGTTGGTGAGACTAGTGCTGTGCTGCAGCTTCTTTACCCCACTGATCTGAGACATGGGCTTGCTCTTCCTCTTGTCCTTCTCCTTCTGTGTCTGTGGACATGGCATCTCCACATCATGCTGCTTATCTTTGAAGGAGATTGACAGAAAGATAAAAAAAATATACATACATTAACAAGATTAACATTCTGGCTTTGGTCAATCTGACTCAGTGCGAAGCATTCTTGAATCTGAACGTCTTGAGAATAGTTCTGACATTTTTGGAAACATTTGGAGACGAGTGTTTTCATGAGGACATTGGGAGACTTTAGGGGCAGTTTTTGAAATATTTCAGTCATACCTAAGAACGTGCTTGAAATGAACTCAGAGACTTGGTTTCCAGAGCGACTCATCTCAGACAGGTGAGATAGCTCCCTGTTCAACATCCTCTTGAACTTGAGAAGCAACAAAAGAGAAGGAGAGATGGAGAAGTACTCAGAGATTAGGCATTCACATTACATAAACACTATATGAAATGGACAGATAATGATCTACTTCTGTTTTCAGTCATTGGAGACAGGGTATGACTGATGATAGCAGGTGTTTGTCATTGTTCAATCATGTAATCATTATAATAGGGTTCACTGAGATATACACTGTCCTTTGAAAATAAAAATAGAAATTCAGGTGAAATAACAATCGTCACACAAATCCAGGTTGTCCATTTCTGGTCAAGATCCTAACTTGAGACATTAATATTCTCTTTAAAAAAACTTTTCATGTACAGGATCTATACATCAGGATTTTACATTGTATTTTTTTATTTATCAAAAGCAGCAAACAAATTGTATACATGAAAGTGTACAGCAAAAGTGCATACTTTTGTTAAAGAACGATCAGAATTTACTAGCCACAAAAAACGAGGCTTGATGAACTAGTGTTTAGCAGTTCTTGTACAATGCCGCTAATAAAATATAGTGACCTGCAGAATGTAATAATTGTGGATATTACTGTATAGTATGAATGCCACCATATCCTCATGAGAAACGACATACTGTACTTGTATGTATCCCCAGGATACTGATTGCCAGTGATTTACCTCTGGAATATTTTGATGTGATCCTTCAAAATGTCAAAATATGATGAAATAAATGCAAAATATCATAAATCTCCCTCCCATGAAACCACAGTCTCTATTTGTATAATCTCATTACTGTGCAACTACAGGCTAATGATTCAAGACAGTCTTCTGATTAGCTCAAAATGTAAACTAGAATACTTTATGAAAGGAATAAGAATCAATCCCAAAAGTCACAAATGCTGTATGTCTACACAAATACTGTACACTGTAAATAAAAGTATGCTCCATGATTTCAAAATTCAATGCCATACCTCTGAGAGGTATGATAAAACCTACTACTCATGGGCAGCAGCAGACTCGTCGACCCTTTAATAACACCAGATCCTTATCTAATCACTTCAGTCCCTTTAAAGGTAGCCAATTGAAAACCACAAAGCAGATATTCGACTGAGAACACTCAAAATGTGCATATTAATAATGTGGTAGCTGGACTTCATATAGGGGCCTTTTTTTTACAATAAATGAATGTAAAATGATGAGCATGCTAGGACAACCAGTTAAGTGCAATAAGATATTAAAAATGGACGTAGACAATATAACTGCTATGTTTATGTATGCAAGCATGTGACTGTGTTTGTGTGAGAGGTTACAAAGTGGGTTTATGTGCTTGCAAGTAAATAAAAAGTAAAAAGTAGTAGTTTGTTTATGTGTCTGATCTAGATTCTGCATGCGCACATGCAAGAAATCTACCTCGGTCATCGCACTGTAGCAATATAGTATCAACAAAATCATACTTTCTTTCAATAACACTAACACATTTCACTATACTGTATTTATCTTTTATATGTCAAGCAAGATGGGCACAACAAAAAGACGAGCCTTCAAAGACAGATATTGCCAGTAATCAGCCAGCTGTTGAAGGAAATATATTGACACTATGCCAGAGAGATGTGCTGTTGTAATTGCTGCAAAAGGTGGACATACCAAATATTAAAGTTAAAAGTGGATAAAAACAGAAAGACTCACTTCATCTGTTATTTGTTTGTGCTCAGAGCAGCAACCATGTGCATGTTTCATGAACATTATGAGTTGAAATTATGTTTTGGAGGCGAAAAAAATGTAAATTTCTTCAGATTCGTAGGGTGTTCTAATAATTTTGGCCACCACTGTAGGTGCTAAGGTAGTGTGAAACCAACATTGATGCTTTTTATAAAAATACATAGTATATAGAAGTATATAGTGTCAACATAGTATAATTATTTCAAATACATGACATCTCTGCCATCGTTGATGGGTTTATAGCTCTGCCGTTTAAAGGGGTCTGAACCAAAAGTGGAAATATCCTTCTTTTTGATCAATAAAAAAATAAACACCAAATATTTTAGTGACAATGGAGCTAATGAAGTCTATGAATGGACAGACAAAACTATCCTAATCATATGAAGATGGTAACTCCCACACTAGACCAGGCTTCTATCCTGGTGCAACGTGTTCGGATGCAACAAGACATAGAAAGGATAAAGACAAACTGATTTGAGCAACAAATGTAAGGGTATGTAGCTTCCAATTGTACTGTACTTAAAGAGCAGGTTCAATATGTCCAACAAAATAGAAGTTATGTTCGCTTAAAAGGGATTTCTTTTGAACCAAATATGAAGTCTGGATTTTGAAGTTGTGTTCTGTTATTATCAGAGATGGCAAAAATACTCACATCCTTCACTTACAGTAGAAGTACCAATACTCATTTTTAAAATACTTGTTTAAAAGTACACCTGACTGACAACACCTTATGATATAGGCTCTGACATATACTTAAGTAAAACTTATCAATTACTACCACCTGTTTCATGTCACACTGATAACTGGACCTCACATAGGGCTGACAACTTTGTCATTATGAAGTACACAAGTAAATGTAGCCTGCCATAGCAGTGCAGGGAAGGTTTTGTATGAATTTAGACCTACAGTGTATTTTTTAAGCCATTTGTCATACCGATTGCTATTTGGCACATATACTTAACGTAAACTGATGTGCTTGAGGGGCACTGTGATTGGATTATGACAGGTGTCAGTGATCATTCTCAAGTGTTGAGAACCGCACTGCTGCTGTTGTAACAGTAGTTAGATCACTGTATTAGTGATGGGAAGTTTAGATCATTTTAACGACTAAGTTATTTGAATCTTGTTCAGTTAAATGAATGAACAAATAATTTCACTCATCAACAGTATTTAAACCCCAATTCCTCTTCCACACTTCGCTAGCTCAACGTCACTACCAGCGCATTTTAGTCTGCACCTGTCTTGTCAGCTTGAGTGAGTCTGATCATTTTCTGTCAATAATAACCTTGTCTCTCTTCTATTCCCAGACCCGGATCACCAATTCACTGTGAGTGTCAGCCAGTTCAGCCTTACCTGTCCCACACCAGAACTTATTTTAGTTATCGTGTGTTTATTCGCAATAAACAAATCTACCTTAACCTCTGTGTCTGAGTCTGCACTTGGGTCCACCCAACAGCTAGCCCTAACGCTTAGTTATTCATGGCTCCTGTAATTGTTTTGAAGCACCATGTCATCAAATGGCGATATTCCCTGGGTGTCCTCTTCCCTCAACACACATTCAGTTGCACTCACTCAAACACACACACACACACACACACACACACACACACACACACACACACACACACACACACACACACACACACACACACACATAGGCGTGCATTGAATTAAAGCATAACAAAGGTGCAATGTTTAAAAGTTAAATGTGTGTTTTTTTTAAAACAGTCTCAAAAAGCAGTGATAAGAAAAGGTTTGACCTGTGTCCTTAAGTTTGGCTATATTGTCAGTTTTATCTTTCTTCTGTACGGACTGCTGGCATCAGCTGATTCTATCTGCTGCCTGTCGAACTGTTGAGAATTCAGAACTTAGTTAAGTAGCATGGAGCCAGACTTGTGGACTGGGTCTGTGTGTGAGTCATACATCCATACCAGTGTGTGTGTGTGTGTGTGTGTGTGTGTGTGTGTTTGCGTGTTTATATGATTAAAGCCATCCACAAGCCTTTGAATCAGTGTACAATATCACCCTGTTCAGTGGTCACCCTTTGGAGCTCTCTGTGGCCATTCGATATTCATATTCATATTTGGAGTTTTCCAATATGGCAGTAGTTAGGCCAACCCACACTGACTCCGTATCTGTGCAGTTTCTGTTTGAAGCCTGCCAATAGGGGGGGTACCATGACAACATCATTGCCTCTCCTTTTGGATGTGTGTGGTGGGTTTGCGTGTGTCCACTAAGATAAGTGGCTGAGTGACACAAAAGTTACCCCGTAAGACTGATCCTGATCTTTCTGTACAGTGTGAATACATGAGTCCTTGATCTGAGCCCAACAGTAACCTTTTCTATCCTACTAATCCTATGCGGATTAGAGACATGAATGGCCTCACTTGAGGTACAAGTAAGGGAGAGGTTAGTGTGTGTTGAGGGTGCACAAACAACAGAGACAGCAGTGTTTTTACTTTTTGAATAAACACAATTATCTGTATCTGTAGTTTGGTAGAAACTTGAAGTGGGTGTGGCCTTGACAGATAGTATAAATATCCAAATAATTAGTTTTGAAAAAGTAAAATGTGTCACTGTAAATTAAATGTATTCAATGTAAGTCAAATGTCACATAAGGGCTGAAATGGTGGTACCAACTTAGGCGTTGCTAATGATGACCACATGACAGGGAGAGAGAATTACTTGGCAAACCAAAACATAAATGCATTTCACTGTTAATTATTTTAGTTTAATATCGATGTGTTCTTCATTGTTCTCATACATTATGTTTTCTGTATTTATAAATATTTAGGTGATTCATGTCTTTCTCGCACTTGGCTAAGAATACATTTTAAAGATAGATTGAGATGGCAATTAACTGAACATAAATTCAGAATGTCACTGACACAGCCTGTGCTCTGATTAGTTTTTTACACTTGGGAAACTGATTAAAACAAGTTAGGTGAAATCATTTTGGTTGTGTCAATTTTGCGACCCAGTGAGTATATAGGAGGACGCTGGAGTCCATTAAGTTACTTAAGGGAGACCAGGAGAGGTACAGGCGAAGCTCAGGGTCAGTGGACATTGCCTGAGCAGAGATTCTCTATACTTTGTTTCAGTTTATACCTTTGATTTTATTTTATCCCTCATTTTTATTATTGTTGTTGGACCAGAGCAATAGGGTTCCACAAATGTAATAGTTGGTTTAGTGCTCAAATATACCAAGTACTGGTGTGCACAGTTAAATCACAGTCAAAAACATGATCCCAAAACAATTTATATCTGGACAAGCCAACCAAATAGTTTATCACCTTGTATCACTATCCTTCAACATGTACTTTTTCCCTTTGAAGAGTTATGTGAGTAGAGATAATTAACATTTAGGGCCCTAATTACACGATCTGAAATGCAAGTGTCAAGTGTGAAATGCAAGTAACTTTGTGGGCAGGACTTGGGCGCTGTTGCAATTATACCAGTGGGATAAATTACTCTTGCACCCGGCACAAAGCTACAATGGGTTGGTCTGAAGCAGCTACATTAGTTATAGGTGTGGTTTGGGTGTAACGTGCAATGAACTAATCAGAGCGTCGGCTCATATTCCTTTTAAAGGCAGGAATGATTGTTCCATGGCGGATTGCTATTATTTGCCAGGCGCATGTTTGGAGTGGTTCACGTGGATTTTTTGGAAGTTGTGGTGTCTCTGTCTCTCATCAGTGGAATGGTCCCCTGACTCCATCGTCTTCTCGTTCTTCCACATTGGAAACATTTTCGTGTTACGCAGTAGAGTGGTAGTCACTGCACTGCATGGGTGGCAGACCCGAAATGATTGAAGCGGCGTTTTGCTAATGATTATACTCAGCTTCTACAGTTGACTGAATACATTATTACTAGTCTTAGTGTCAAATATACACTCACCGGCCACTTTATTAGGTACACCCGTCCAACTGCTCGTTAACACTTAATTTCTAATCAGCCAAACATATGGCGGCAACTCAGTGCATTTAGGCATGTAGACATGGATGCATCTCTGAACGCCCAGTACGTCAAACTTTGAGGCAGATGGGCTACAGCAGCAGAAGACCACGCTGGGTGCCACTCCTTTCAGCTAAGAACAGGAAACTGAGGCTACAATTTGCACAAGCTCATCGAAATTGGACAATAGAAGATTGGAAAAAGGTTGCCTGGTCTGATGAGTCTCGATTTCTGCTGCGACATTCGGATGGTAGGGTCAGAATTTGGCGTCAACAACATGAAAGCATGGATCCATCCTGCCTTGTATCAACGGTTCAGGCTGGTGGTGGTGGTGTAATGGTGTGGGGAATATTTTCTTGGCACTCTTTGGGGCCCTTGGTACCAATTGAGCATCATTGCAACGCCACAGCCTACCTGAGTATTGTTGCTGACCATGTCCATCCCTTTATGACCACAATGTACCCAACTTCTGATGGCTACTTTCAGCAGGATAATGCACCATGTCATAAAGCTGGAATCATCTCAGACTGGTTTCTTGAACATGACAATGAGTTCACTGTACTCAAATGGCCTCCACAGTCACCAGATCTCAATCCAATAGACCATCTTTGGGATGTGGTGGAACGGGAGATTCGCATCATGGATGTGCAGCCGACAAATCTGCGCCAACTGTGTGATGCCATCATGTCAACATGGACCAAACTCTCTGAGGAATGCTTACAGCACCTTGTTGTATCTATGCCACGAAGAATTGAGGCAGTTCTGAAGGCAAAAGGGGGTCCAACCCGTTACTAGCATGGTGTACCTAATAAAGTGGCCGGTGAGTGTAGATGTACAATTTACCATGGTTCCTATAATTCTTAAACTCAACATCTTCAAATACTTTTCTTCTCATTCCAACTTGTTGTTTACACCATCAATGGCCACATCCCAGCGCATGACATACGTCACGACCATACATGGTTATGGCAGATCCAGAGCCACTCTGGAGCCACTCTGTAGTCCAGTAGTTTTATAATTCTGCAGAGTACCCACCTTAGCGGAAGTAACGTTGGATAGGTCCCAGACTCTCTGTATAAGTGAAATGTACGAGAGTCTGGTAAGGACCAGACTAGCAAGATAGGGCCCTGAATGTTGATCTTGCACTCATAATCAATCTAGTAAGACTAACGAACAAACATCTTGGCTATGCTTACATGTATAAATGTAATATATTATGCTACCCATCCATTGCATTATGCTAACCACACATATTAATGAAAATGAACTGCACATAACAAGTCACCATGGACCCTATCTGTCTCATGCCAAGAAGTTCCCTTTTTCTGTATACATCTATTGCACCGTCTTTCTACTTTTTTGCTTTTTTCCGTCTCAAACTACCCTGACCATCTCCCAGGTTTCCTTCTCTCCACTCTTCTCCTTTCCATTATGGCGTGTGCCAGTGTGTTGGCACCAGTCAGCCTCAGGGTCATGCAGGGTGTGGTGCCTTGGCTTGCTCTCCAAATTCTAGGCAGCAACACTTCCCACCTTTTCTGAACTCCCCTGAGTTCAGAAACTGTTGGGTCAAACCAGCTATATACTATACAGTTCTGTAGTATGCATAAAATGACAGGACAAAGTTTGAGATGGTTTATGGTCCAGAGGGATATGCAGTTCAAACAGGACATGACAGGACATTCATCGTTGAGGAACATATTCCTGGAACATTGGAATGTCTAGTTCAGTTTTGTGTCATCAAAAGATCTCGATATCAATGTCTGACCCAATGCCTTACACTATATTCCAAAACATATTGTATTACAAACTCATGGCTAGTGATTCAGTAAAAAAAACAAGCACACACAAACTCTCTCAAAGACTTTTCTTCTGTCTCGCTGTCTGTCTGGCATTTACTCTCAGCTCAATGCTCGACTTGAATTGACAGCTGGGGTTTCCATAGTAACATGGGTGAACATGCGGGGCTATGTGCGAGGTGGGGTGTGTATGTGTGTGGCACATGCCTAGGCCTGTCTGTCTGTGCAGTGTGACAAATGCGTGTGTGTCTTTATCTGTTTGCAGCTAAGCAAAGCAATGCCTGTGAGTCAGGTGCATGGTCAGTGAAAATGGAAAAAACACAAGAAAATAAATGGTGGGAAAAATGGACAATTGGAAAGACCGAATGACAGAATGTGGCAAATTGTATTTGTTAACACCATGGACCAAATCTGTGTTTGTCAGAGAAATCTGAATATTTCTGAAAAAAAATTGAAGATTATACTGTAATGACCACATTTACAAAGATTTCTCCAAGTAGAAACACCTCAGGGCCAGACTTAAAAAATAAAATTGTGTTCTAAAACAGGCACGATAATTATTTGCTCATAGCATAACAATCCAATTTTCTCAAGTGGCTCCTTTACTAAAATTCCTTTGTTAACTCCACAACAAGATGGATATCAACACAACTGAGTAAACTAGCAAGAAAAAAGCAGCACAGATAGTGTGTAAAAAAGAATGTAATAAACATGCTGTAGCTGGAGGGCTAGGGTGGGAGAATTGTAGTCATTAGACTTCTATGACATGGAAAGCAGAATGGGATCTTGTGTCTGGGTTTGTCTGGACAATGCTGCTTTCAGACTGTGGTTGTGGCATTTTATAAAGAGACCAGTGTTTAGGTTGGATTCCAGCTTATCTGTCCCAGGAAAGCTTCCAAACCACCTTTACAGAGTTGGGAGCTGGTCAAAAGCCCCATCCCCCAAATCTCACAGCAAGAGTATATGCACATGGGGTTGTGCAAATGTTGAATAGTATTTCTGATGATATAATCCAGTTCTGATAATATGTGATCTATGCAATACCTAATCACTTAATAGCTCATTTTGTTCGATGCATAAGATAGCAAATGTCAAATATGAGAGAATGTGATAAGAAGGGATACCGGTACCTTACTGTGGGCCCTATTGGCATGATCATAAACATGTACTTTTCCCTTTGAAGAGTGATGTGAGTAGAGATAATGAATATTTAGGGCCCTAATTACACGATCTGAAACGCAAGTGTCAAGCGCTAATCACGAGTAACCTTGCGGGTGGGACTCCGGCGCTGTTGCTATTACTATACATATACTGTATACTGTTGCTATACATTACTCTTGCGCCTGGCGCAAAGCTAAATTGGGTTGGTATGAAGTAGCTACATTAGTCACAGGTGTGCATTGGGTATAACGTGCAATGAACCAATCGGAGTGTTGGCTCACATTCCCTGTAAAAGCAAAAGCAGTTGTTCCATGGCGGATTGCTTTTATAAAGGCAGAATGGCCAGGCACACGCATGAGGGGTTCACAGGAGGGGTTCAGAGTTGGACACCCACAGTCTCAGCAGGGCGGTGAAAGACAGAGAACTTACACTATATGGGGATGGTAGAAATGCAGTTAGCCTAAATACAGTGTACGCCCATTGCTTACACACTAAAGCCAAATGCTTAGACCAAAGCCTCAATGCCTGAACTTTTTGTGGCACACATTAAACACAGTGTAACCATTGCTTAAACAAATTGTCAACTTCGGATGTTGTTTGCAATTCTGTAACACACTCATTGAGAAACACTACATACATTTTCTTACATTAGACCTGAAGATGGGCAACCCTGGGCCTCGAAAACACCGTCCTGAAGGTTTTAGATGTTCCCCTGCTCCAGCACAATTAATGAATGGGTCTAATGATTGTTGGTGGTTGTTATCAAGCTTGATAATGATCACTCATTAGAATCAGGTGAAAACACTTTGTTCAAAATTCAAAACTTATCTGGCAATTGTAGGCACTTATATATACACTCTAAAAAACACTTGCATGGAAAATAGAACACCAATCGTTCTGAGCCTAAGCACTACAAACAAGCATCAGGTAAGACATTCTGAGGACTTTGCAAGGGAGAGAGGAGTCGGATGTGTAACAGGACGAGGACAAAGACGATGACCAGTGTAGAGACATGTATCAGTACAGTTTTGACATCATGAGCCAAATTCTGTAAAAAGTGTGTAAGCAATAGGCAAAAACTGTAATTTGGGTCTATGTGTACGCTAGATTTACGCTAGATTTTTTTCACATCTTCATGGATGGCACAATGATTTCCCTTGTTTGGTAATATTTGTTTTAGTAATTATGTTAGCCAAAATGGGGGCTGCTGTGTCTGTGTAGATGAGAGAAGTGCATGCGCGTTGTGCACAAGCTACATTTTTGCCAAGCCTGCACCCGTAAAATACCATTTGAACAACATGCCACCGACTTTTAACCTCCCCTTTCCTGGTCTGTGGCAGAATTGTTTTCTGAAACCGTAAAATAGCACCAGGGAATGTGTGTCACAGAACACGCCTCTTTTTTCCGTTGAACCGCCCCCTGGAGCTCAAGTTCATTCCCTAATTTACCGACGTGTATCTGTGGACGGAAATGTCTGCTGTGCGTCAGGTGCAAAATAGGAATGATACGAGTCGATGTGCAAAGTCAATTGCGCAGGGTACAAGATAGGGAACACATTGGTAAAATGTCAAATCTAGATTAAATTCTTAGAGGCCTCTGAAACTAAAAGCTGTTTGTTAGTCCAGTTGTGTTTCATATTTTCAAACCAAGTGGTGTGTGTTTGCTACATTAAGGGCCTATGGATGTGGACAGTGTACAAGCGTTCAACCATTTTTTAACTAGAAAGTAGGGACTATTGAATGTGGAGGGAAGCCATGATGAGGGAGCTGTAGCAAGCGAGTGGGTTTGTTACTGTCGTGTACTGAGGCACCATGTGACTTTCACAATAACACACACACACAGCAGCATTGACTGAATGACCTTCAGAAGCCTCCAAACAGAACAACACATAGTCATACACACACTAGTTGGCAAATAGCATAGGCATGCACAAATGTCAACTGTTTAAAAAAAAGACACAAAAAAATTATGGTGATATGACAAACACCTGCACTCACTGTATTTAAAAAAAAACTTTTGCTAATTTTGTAATTACACAAATTGGCAGCTACTCAGTGTCATTGATAGTATAGTTAATCTGTATCATTGTTTTATTGTAGATGTGGTGATTATCACAGACAGACAGACAGAAGACAGACAGACAGACAGACAGACAGACAGACAGACAGACAGACAGACAGACAGACAGAGACAGACAGACACAGAAAACCTCACACAGAAACGCATTATGTTGTCCCTCATTTCACCTCGAGACTCCCGTGTACTGATGACATCACAATGTTATAAATTTGAGATGCCTCCATAGCCAAGGCACAACAGGGGATGCTAATGCTAGGCTTGTCTAGTGCTAATGATAGCAAGGGTCCCCTTTCAGACACATACTGGGTACACAGAGTAGTTCCCTGCGATCTATGATGTATGTCAGATGCTTAGAATGGTGGGGGTGGTGGAGGGTGTGTGTGTATGTGTGTGTGTGGAGGGCTGGTATGGATGCCTGGTGTTGCTGCAGCTGAGCATGGCTAAGGAGTCTATTGAGCCTGCACCAAAAAAATCTCCCAAAGGATGAAAACAGGATGGGAAGAAAATGAGCATTTCAACTCAAATAAAATTGTTACAACTTCTTTCAAGTTCTTCTTACACATAACTGTAACACTCACCTTCCTCAAGTCTAAACAGGCGGTTTCTGAAGGGCTGCTATTCAGACAGCTACATGCAAATTAACTCACCAGATGTGAAGTTTGTTTCTAATAGGGTGGTATAGCCAACATCTTCTCATGGAGTCAATAAAAACAAACAAATCAAAAAACCAGGTCAACAAAAATACATTGCACTCTTACCTTATTGGAAGCCATCTCACTGACTGAGTGTCTGGTCTGCAGAGTCTCTAGTTGGTCCAGGCACCAGTCCAGTTCTTCCAAGGTCTCTGTGGCCAGCTTCTGGTAGGCCTCCTCTGGAGGGGGGAGACAAGTATTGGGGGCCAGGGGGTGAGGGTGTGGGACAGAGACAGGTAGAGGAAGTGGGTGGTCAGTTTTGAGGCGTTTGACGCGGCTGGCCGATGTCTCCTGGCCGCTTTCGCTATCGATGCTGTAGATGTTGGCCATGGCTGGGTTTCCATGGTGGATGCATGGGTTGCTTTTCATAGCAAAGGGTGGGGGTTTCTGGAGGGTGAATTATAACGATGGCAAATCACAGGGGAGAAATTTTTAATTAAAATGTTTTAATATTCCTTTAAAATTGTCTCTGAAATCTTTTTTGGTTGTGAATTGTCAACTTCGAATGTAGATCTCTGAAATCTCTACAATCCCTTCTCTTAATCTTAAAACATATTACAGATAGTTCCACAGTGTAGAGTTTTTAGAATCCGCAATGGATTATTTTAGAATCCTCACTTGGCAATTTGGTTCTTGGTGAAGTTTTATAATTGAGAGTTCAAGTTTTAGATGGAAAAATAGGTTCACAGTATCAAACTTTGCCTAGTCCAGCCTTGGCCATTGTACAAAGGAGAAAACTCCAATGAGGCTCAATGGTCCATAAGTTCAGAACAAAAACACGCACATACACTCAGATTCCTGCACCCACACTCACATACACACACAAATGTGTTTCAGTGTTCCACATGGAGCTGGGCTCCATCCAGCCCATAGCATTCCCAGATTTCGGGAAACCAGAAAATCCGTTTTATGCATCACTCCATGATCAATTTGTTCCGTAGGGGGACATCTGAAAAAACAAAAAACTGGAAAACTTCAGGGAGAAAGGGCTCTCTCTGTTCTCCAAGATGAGGAGTTCTCAACAAAAGATATATTTGCAAATGTCCCTTGTTCCTCCTGCTGCAATTCCTTTATCCCCCTTCTCTAAAGACAGATAACCCCATTTGGAGCCCCCCTGCCCACACACACACACACACACACACGCACACACTCTCGGATAAGCATATTTCCTTAAGATCTTTCCGTCCTGCAGTGGTGATACACTTGTAGATGTCCACTGCTCTGACTGGCACACAAATGTACAGATGTATTGAGAGGTCCGAGCGAGTCTGACAATCGCTAGAGCAACTTGTTTATGAGATTTTATTGTATGGTTGAGCCTAAAGCACAAGCTGCTTGCCAGTTTCCTGTGAAAAGACAGGCTCAGAGAGAAGCACTGATCAGCATACAGAAAATACAGAAAAGGAAAATCTGGGATGGAGTAGCAGCTGTACTGGAATCGGCTCTTCCTGGTTCAGCAGTAAATTAGAGGAGCCCTTTACAATTGGAGTTTAGTATTTTTACTGTCCTATAAGGGCTAGTTTATGGACATTTACATTTTTGATTACCCACTGTGTCTAATGTGTGTGTGTGTGTGTGTGTATATAGATAGATAGATAGATAGATAGATAGATAGATAGTACAGTGAACACTCTCCCCTCTCCCCTCAATCCTAGAAATCTTCCACACACGATGCTCCAGCAAGGCCAATAGTATCGTTAAGGACCCCACCCACCCCTCCCACAGCCTCTTCCAGCCGCTACCATCAGGTAGACGATACCGGAGCATCAGAGCCCGCTCTGCCAGACTGATCAACAGCTTCTTCCCCCAGGCTGTGAGAGCCCTGAACTCTTCCAGGCCTCTATGACTACCCACACAATAACTAAGACTATCAGAAAACTGGCACTAGTCACTCACCCACTGCACTTTTCATACACACTGCCGTGTGTACACAAACTGCACTAAAGACTCTGTAATAATATGTTTCTATTCTTCGCACATGTACAATACTCTATGCACATGCACATCGGTAAGTATTCGTACAGTTTGTATAGTTTGTATCCTGTTTAGTTTATGTATAGGAGAAATGTTATATTTATTTTAAATTGTTTGTTGTTAGACTGTACTGTTAAATGTCTGTACTTATGTAGCACCGTGGCTCTGTGAGGCACGACATTTCGTTCCACTGTATGCACCCGCATGTAGTGGAATGACAATAAAGCACAACTTGACTTGAACTTGACTTGATAGATAGATAGATAGATAGATAGATAGAGAGAGAGAGAGAGAGAGAGAGAGAGAGAGAGAGAGAGAGAGAGAGACAAGCAGTTGTCTCTATGCCGCATCACAATGTGAAGCTTTGGAAAAAGCATTTGTCAGAAATAACATTCAGGGAACATTCATTACTACATCAAACTACCATGATATAAAAGATATGAAAAAACTGCAGTACTGACATACTTTAGTTATTGATAGTCTATTTTATACAATGGTGTACCAGAACATATTTTCTGACTGATCTGTCTTTAAAATCTGAAAAATCATAACCCTGATGAACATGATGTATGCTCACACTCACTGATTGAGCTTTACCTGAGTAATTATGCATGGTGTTTGATGGGAACAAATCTCAAGGATTTGAGGGATTAATTGTCATTAAGGAATGACACAGAGGCAGAGGCATGTCCGCTTGGCCATGTGGTTATTCCCTGAATTTCTCCCTAATCCCAGATTATATCAAACCAGAGTTATCGTGGAATTTATACATAGATATTGTGCATGTGGCCCCATGCACGACACAGTACTGAAATGTCTTCCCACAAAATATGCAAGTATGAAACAAAGCAATTGGAGCAATGCATCAACATTGGCAGTATTGGTTTGGGATTGAGAATCTATCGTTCTTGTTTACTCTCTTGTTTGAATGGTTTGAGCGTCTTAAACTGTGATATCATTCACATCCAAAATGTTCAGCCTCTCTGTGACTCATATAATGATGTCAAGGAGAGAAAGAAAAGAGGAGAGACATGGCTATATAAAGAGACTGATAGTGCTAGGTTAAAAAGAATGAAATGATGGAAAGACAGTAAAATAGGATTGTTGTTGTTGATGTCTCTTTGTCTGGCTGTCTCAACCTGTAACTTTTCCTTTTCTCAGTTATCCTTTCTTTATGGTGAATTCAGTCTACTTCCATCAAACTATCACGGCTGTCAACTTCTGTCTTTCAAATGGCCCCCTATCACTCATGTATCTTTCACTTTGTTTTCATGGCTATCATCCTTCATTCTATTTAATCAACCCTCTATTTCTCACTTCCTCCATTTTAATCTATTTGTGCAGTTTTTTAAGGGGGGGGGGGAGTCCTCTGTCCTTACTGACAACATCTCCTCTGACGTCAATGGCATACTTCTACAGCTAAAGTGTGACATACTGGGTCCGCCCCTCACAGGGTAATATAAGGTCTGGACTAAGCCGTGAAGTGGATCACCAGTGATCTGGATGTGGATCTGGGATTGGGGCTCAATTACAGATGGAAAGACAGTCTTCAAGGTTGAGCAATGCCACTGACATTCATAAGGTTGGCAAAAAAGATAGTAACTGTTTTATTGCCTAGTTTGGCACAAAACACGAGCATCTGTGATTCACAGCTACAAAATATCAAAGTGACTCAAAACATAGATAATCTATTTTCCGTAGTGTTCTCTAATTGTAAATGCAGTTGTTTCACCAAACACTTCATCCTTGTCTCTCCAAAACACAGTTGTGGCCTGTTTCTAGGCAACAGGAAAGCAGAGGGGGAGTCTACCTTACCATCCTTACTCTCTTCCAATTTTACCGGCTTCATAATCAGACCAATCAATCTGCATTGGAAGGTGATAGTGAGCAGATCAGGGCCTTGATTGGAACTGAAAATTGACACCGAACAGTTTATTTAATTAATCACTTTTTCCAACTTTTTGTGTAGCACTGGGTCAATCAGATGGACAGTAGAAGCTAGGCTGTAGTGTAGACTGAGACAGGCGTAAATATATTTGGGCTGTTTATTGAATCATTAGTTTCCTCCTTTACCTGAGAAAAACTTCTTGAGGTGCCGGAAATTAATAAAGAAGAGTCTGAGCAGAGACTGCTTAGAATTTTTAACCAAGATCATCCAATATCCAATATTCTATTTACCTCTAACGGCATAACAATGTTAAGGTGGTTTTACATCCTGCCCCACCACAGTTTGTGTGTGTGTTCCTGTTTGTGTATGTATGTGTGTTTGTTTGTTTGTAGGCTGTGCAGTGGCATGGAAAATATAATGTAATCTAATCTGATTTGGAGATTTAGACTTGAGAATTTTATTGGACTTCCAATCCTAAGAAGAGGCAACCAACACTGTTTCTTAGTGTGAAGAAATGCTTTGCATATGAAGCTGTATTTATCTAAGACAGCATCCACAGACTCTTCCAAAGTCTAAAATGTATGTGGCTTAGTAAAGACCAGTAATAAAACCAAATGAAGGCACAGGTTTCAAGTGCTCTTTGTCTCCCCTGTGTGTACATATTTGGAACAGCATTACTACACCCCTACTAATCCATAGCTGTGTGATTACAGACTGGATTTACATGTTTCCTTTATGTATGTTTTCCCTTCTGTGTGTTTACCTTTCATGTACAGTATACAAGCACATGATTGATCGGTGAAAATCAAATTAAATAACTATGAGGAAAGACGCACTATAAGTAACAAAAAGGGACTTTTAGAGATCTGAAAGCACTTATCCAATGCAGCACTGCCCTTGGGTTCTGAAATGGGCACCTGCAAAATTGCTAACCCTAAAATTCAATTATAAAATGACAGAGATTCCTGACATTATTATATTGATGGATGAAGCTGAACTCCTTGTGTTCTGAACTTACTACCATATAAAGTTGTTGACAGTGTGTGTAGTGGTCTCACCTGAGAAAGAGGACTTAGTAATGGGGGGCTGGTTACACATGGGTGATCGCCTGAGAAAGGAAACATGGTAATTATGTATTGTAAAAATGTATGACAAAGAAAACGGCTGTATAAGTTATGTTTTAGATATAACTCACTTGTTTGAGGCTCTGTCATGTTGCAAGTTGGTAAGTGCAGCAAAGTTATTTCGTACTGTTCTCAAACTAGCCAGGACCTAAGTAATTTGGGGCACAGTGGAAGTACAGTATCATAAGCCTAAGTTCACATATGCTCTTTCAAAGGATTAGAAAAAGATAACCAAATGCAAGATGGATTTTAAATCAAAATGATAAATGTCACCTAATAAAGTGAATTCCAGTCTAACCTGTGCAAATGGTGTAACTATCAGGTCATCCCCATGACTGCAAGAGAGGAAGAGAGAGGCTGCAGGGTTAACGCACACACAGTGACACAGTCATCTTTTCACATTTGGGGAAAAAATAAAACGAGTTAACTGAAGAAGATATTACATGCAGTTGTCAACACAGATAAACCATATATTGAGATTCTTGGAATGTTCTCTTGGAATCTTCTCTCTTGTGTCAGCTTGCAAAAACTTGTACATTAAATATACAGTATAACACATAAAATGAGACAATTATATTTGTGTATATTTAAATAAATATAGGGTGTGTCTGTGTGACAAGGGACGTCAAGGCAATTAGGTAAGCACACTGACTTTGCACTACATCCAATGTTAAATAAATGTCTTCCCTTTCAACCACATGTGACTGAATCTGCTGTATCGAATTCATACATTTGATTTGTTTTAAATTTTTACAAGATAATGATACAATAACGTTGTGGTTATGGTTCCAGTCTATTTAGTTACACATTATGTGTGTTCTATTTGTTTAGAATATAGTCTATTTCTGTCTCTTTCTCTGTGTTTTTGTGTGTGTTGGTCCGACAGTGTTTGAGTGCCTGCTCACATGCCAACTGTGTGTCAGCAAGACCTGTCTGAGTGAAGGAACAGTGGAACACCAAGACTTTGAGTGGTTCCACTCTGACAAAGGTCTGGCAGAAATCCATCTCCTGACAGATACAAACACATAAACTGTGTCAAGAAAGCTATTCCTTTCCTCTAGCTCCCTTTTTCCAATCTTAACTACGTCCCTAAGTCTGCTGGTTTGTTTATTTATTTATTGGAAAATCACCACAGAAGCATACTACCTTCCAACTCTCAGCTCCTTGGTTTCTCTTTCCTTTTTCCCTTCTTTGTCCCTCCAAGTATTGTCTATCTTTGTCTGTGTGTCTCGCTCTCCTTGCTGTATCTTGATTTACCAATTTACCAAGAAAAGGCCTCTTGGATCTGCTCTTTGGAGGAAGAACTAATTATTTTTAAGTAATCTTTGGGCTTGGACAGGTCATCTACAACCAAGTTGAAGATAAGCGGACTGCTGTCTACAATTTTGCAATGTTCACTAGTATCTGTTATAGTTCACAAACTGATCAAATGAATAAAAGTTAAAATACTTGAAAAAAGACAGCAAATCATTGTTTTCCTAAGGGCTGATCAGCTTAGCCTTGAGTTTAATTCATAACAAAGGATATGAGAAAGGGTGTTATGTGTTATGTATAATACAACATATGCCCAAGAAAAGAAAAATTATTATTTCCCAGATGAGTTCTTAAGTACATGTCCAGACGGGCATTCCAGAAAGCGGGTTAACAAATTTAACCCTGTACTCTGAGCCTGAACCTAAAATGGCAAAATGTTCCAGATCAGATCATTTGAATGAGTTCAATCACTTTGAAGTGTGTCCACTTAGAGTTAAGGAAGCGAATGTGGTCCATTACAAGCAAACATTGATGAAACTCCGATAATAAACAAAATAGTAAACAAAAACATCCTGCCACTTTAGTTAATACTTACATAATGTTAATATGTGTTTATGGTGAATCTGAGCACATTCAGGAAAAAAGAAACATGGCTGTACCAGTGAAGGAGAGACAATTGACAATTAATGCAGGTGACTGTTAATATTACTGGTGGAAAAACAGAAAAACACACAATAAACAGATGACAAATATTTTGCTTAGGCCAATAAGCATGTTATTGTAACCTGTCATATCAGTTAGTGCCTATTTCCACTTATAGTAACAATAACCACCAACAGAATGCTTTTCAACACAGAATGATGATCATCATGACAATGAAGGGAGATTGACTGCTGCTGCAGAGAGGGATGCAGAGATATCTACATGTGTGATTGATACTGGTAGTTCTCTCTCCATGTACTTTTATTTACACGCTTGTGCAGAATTGGCTGTTCCATCAACTTCACAATGTGAGGTGATGATGTATTCCCAGTTACCAGTAGGAGTTCTACAAACTGCATCTCATGAAGCAAGACCAAAAAACTGACCAGAAGATGGTGGCTGATCTTTAAATTGATTTGCTGTAACAGGTGATTAATGTTATTCATAGGAACAATATATAAATTCTAATTGTAGGATTTGTTTTTGTAGGCAAAGAAAAACAAATGAAATTTCAATTAATTTACTTTTTTTGGTAGCATAAAACATTTGGTTGGTTCTGAGTGTTACACTGTGTGTAACATTTGTGATGTAAAAGCTGAGAATGTTGCACACAAAAAGTGTGTGACAGAAAATGGTAACGTTCACTTAGACATTCATCAGGATTCAGGAATCAAATCACATCTAATCGCAATTTTTATATTCCTCTCCTGACGTAAGACTAAGAAAATTACATTTAGTTAGATTTGTTGGCTTCACCAGGAAAAGACACCCCATGCCAGCAGTATCAGGCTAAGAAAGAGGGAGGGGATATGTAAAAATGCTTGATTTGTTAAGCCAGGTGAGCAGGTTAGGTTAACAGAGTCAGTTACCATAGACACTGACCCTCAGTTTGCATTACTTTTCTTTTGGGAAAGGCAAACCCAGAGTTTGCCTCATCTTAGGGTTAGTGTTAACTCAGGGTTTTCACTAAACCCACTTTCTGGAGTAAACAAGCAGTGTGTATAAAGAAGCATTTCTTTTAGTACATCCAGTACTAAAATGTATACAGTTCATCCTGTAGATCCCCCTTGATTTCCATTATAGGCTTGAAACCATAAAGAAATGCTGTTTATGAAGTGAGATGAAACAAATGCTTGGCCAAGTGCTTGCTCTGATTTTCATTTAACATTGTAGCATGTTGTTGATGACAGTACCATGACAACACAAGTAAACATAGACTGACAGAAATACAAGAGTCTCATACATTGTTGTTTCCTTTCTGCACTTAAACACAGTGAAAATCTCAAGAGGTGTTATTCAAAGCTACCCTGGTGTGCAGTTCTCTCATGTGGTTGTAAATCGAGGGAGCGGAAGAGGCATTAAATGGAGAAGATAGTTTATCATTGGATGTGGTTTCAGTTAACTCCAGTAAGAATTAAGTTCCTTGTTCCTCTAATCTTTGTATTAGAAAATTTGCTGTGTAAAGGCAAGAACACACCAAAGTTAAAGACTAGGACCACCAGCTCCTCAGTGGTGGTCAGCAAGTGGAGCAAGCATACGATACATATTTCTTTGTCTATTCTTGTTTCACTGCTATACACGGCTCTACTGTATCCATGTATGTATGTCCGCGGGTAATTGTGGCCTATAAATATTACTCCTAAACATATGACACCCATGACCGCAGCTGCAAGGGTTATTGTTATGTCAACCAGACAGCACCGTATGTGCTGCAAATAAAGTGGGATAAACTTAAGAGCCTGAAATGCATGGTTATTATGTATATTATTTCATTTTCAAAAATAGGTTTAAAGTGTTTCATACACAGGTAAGTTTACTTGTTTGCTTTTCTTTTGAAAACGTTGCAGCCATCCGTCCGTATCTCCCTAGTTGTAGGGCACATATCAGTTACATGCAACTTGATATTTTACCTCACTCTATTTTCACATAGCTAGCTGCATTATATGCTAAGCTCATCACCGAGCTCCCATAGGCTTTTGCATTATGCATATGTTGGTGTTGGGTTACCATGAGTGAGCAGACGGGCAAACCAGAGCAACATAAAAACCTTGAGACACCATTGTTCATTTAGTCTGTAACTATTGCTGTCAACCTTCTAAAAGTGTGCATGCTTTCCATATTACTGTTACACATTACTATATGTTACTGTGTCCTTATAGTGTAATTAAACCAAAGTTCTTGTGTATTAGTCAGTGTAATTACTGAACAACATCTAACTATAAAAGCAGGTGTGTCTGTGTGTGTGTGTGTATGTGTGTGTGTGTGTGTGTGTGTGTGTGTGTGTGTGTGTGTGTGTGTGAGAGAGATAGGCTTGATTATCTTGAGAACCCAGCACACAGTAAGAAGTTTAAATGTTGAAAAGTATATTTCACAGGATCTACATTTAAATGTGTTCACTGCCAAAGGCACTTCACTTGTGTTTGCTACCTAACACTTGGCCCATGGACACTGCACAAAAGTTTGCTGAAAACATGGCAACAAGACAGAAGGTATTTTGCAAGAAGCAACAGGTGCCACTTCGATAATACTAAATAATTTGGATGTAATATTATTTGTGTAAAAATATTGTTTGTGTAAAATCCCCAAATTCCCTTTACATTTCAAGAATGATTTGGAAATGGAGGGTCTACTAATATTAAACAGGTAATCAGAATAGGATTAGAGTAACAATACTATCAGGTCAGCAGCACGATAAATACGTTGAGGTCCGTCCCTTTTTGATTGCTCCTGAGCGGTCTTTACAAGCCAGTAGAATCTCCACTGGCTCTTTAACTCTGCTACATAACTAGCTTTACGAGTTTGCTGTTAAATGTTTCTTGTGTTCTTTATTGCAGTGCTGGCCTATGGTGTAAGTATATGCCTCTTTTTAGCAAATGTTTTCCATTAGCTTGCTATTTTAAATTCAATGTGTTTTGTAGTGTATATTTTCTTGATGCACATTGATTGACCTACCATTAATTGCAAAATGTTGCATTTATTTATTCATTAATTTTTTTGTATGGTGCATGTTTCTAATTATGTAATATTTATTCATGCTATATTGGTTATTTGTAATGTTAGCACATCACATTCTCCAGGAGAGTGCTCGATGACACTATATTGGCCCAGATGGGTGTTTTTATCCCTCCTCCCTTTTTCCCCTCTATGAAGCCCATTGTGAGGCCTCCTGGTATTAAGCAGGCTATTTAAATCAAGTTTGAAAAATAGTTTGATTTGAAAAGTACAAAGCTTACTAAAATACACATGCACAACATTCAAACTGAAAAAACCATATTGCTAACTCTTCATATTAGAGGATAGTCATTCTGTGCATTAAATATAATATTGTGTCGCTACATGTGCATTTTTGTTTTGTATTAAGTTTGGTTTGATAAGTATACAAGTGACTAAAATACACATAGACAACATTCAAACAAAAACAATAATATCTCTAACTGTTAGTACTTTAGGATAGTCATTCAGTGAATTAAATATAATATTGTGTGGCTATATGTATATTTTGGTTTGTACATAGGTGAAGTGAGGTATAAAGCAAGGCATTGAAGACACAGGCAGAACATTCCTCTTTAACAGCATGACCTGCACGTGCTGCGAGTGGCCAACACTTCAAAAGATACCTCCGTCATCAGGCCTCCATAACAATGTCATAAGCTTGTCAAGAGCAAGTGTGATATTCAAGTGATATTCATTTAAATGACTACTTAAAAAATTTGTCCAGAGAAGAAACTGGAGTTTCACCTCAACATAGCCATGTGATACCCATCCAGCTAACTACTGTACGTAGCTCACTAATTGAACGTGGCTCAATTTAGAATATTCATTAACTGACTGAAATGAACTTTTCTTGACTTGTACAACTAGCTGGTATAGTATAGCCCTTGTTAGCAAGTTTCCCTTAAATTATTATCTGGACAATGACTACCAGAGGTAAAGTCATGGCAAGTGTCATGTTATACTGTACAAATGACATTTTATTTAGGCCCTTATGAAGGAGGTCTTAAAGTGTTACCAATAAATCTCACTACATCAGCAACACCTTCACTTACTTTCCACTAATGACCGGCTCAGACCGTCGCGAGACCAGGCCTGGCCTCTGCAGATGGTTATTCCTAATGATAGGAGCACAACATGTATGGCACTGAGCTGGGGGTCATGTAACGTCACTGTGAGCCACGAAATTCTGGACACAAAGTGTAAATTCCTGGATTTCCAGTACTTCAAAGTGACTATTTCCTCATTTGTGATTTGAACTGACAATAAGGAATTTTGCCTAATGTTCTTGTAGTGCCACCAACAACCGTTCATGTGAATATCAAGCAGGAGTAATTGTTCATTCAAATGGTAGGCCACCACTGTTTTTCATATGATGGGACCTATTTTAGTGCATTCTTTGTCTCTGTCACTGCATTGGCAACCAGATGCACTATCAACACATGCATCCTTAAATGTAATATATTTGGTATGAAGATCAAGACAACATTATAGGCAGTACTGAACATTTTAGATACATACACGAAACACATTTTAAACACAGTAAAAATGAGTTGAGTCGCTTATATAAAAGGAATGACCTTGTGGACTAGTATAACAAGTCATGGAGAAAAAGGGTGAATTAGTTTTAGAGAAAAACTGAATCACATATATCCTCATAGTAAGTTATGGAAAGCTAAGCCACAAGACACAGTACTATAGCAAAGGTTTCTATAAGCAGGCCAAATAGTGATTAACTTGACAAGACCTCCAAAGTGGGCCACTGTTTGTGCATTTTGTATCTGGTTATAAAATGTATTTGGACATCATTCTTTTCGCCAAACAATTGGTCACTTCTGCAATTGCCTTCACTTGTTGTGTCATCTGCACACAAAAATAAACTTGAGATAAACTTAATATCAGTCCGGTAAATCCTTTAGAAGGCCAAGAAGACACTCACGTCTGAAGTATCTTACATGGTGACATTAGTGACTCTGGCTCTCTTTCTCAGCCAATGAACAGAGTACACTGGGGACATTCTGTATGGATTTTTTCAAACGCACCAGATTAAACAGATGATGGTGACTCTGGCAACAGACAGAACACCTACCCCCCAAAATAGTATCTTCTGTGAGAGAAAACACGCCTATTCTAGTTTTTTCTTACATGTCGCTGGCTATCGAAGAATTTCGGGACATGGACTTGGGCGACAGGTCGTAGTCGCTGTCTGAGCGGTAAAGGAAGGACTCCCTCCGCTGGCTGTGGACGAAGTTGGCCTGCAGAATGAGGCCTGAGCTCGGGCTGGCCACAGGGTCCAATGGGCTTCGACCCACCGACGAGCCATTGTCCACATCGAAGCTATGGAGAAAGAAACAAAAAAGGGAGTGGTTGTGGGGGGAGGTTCTAACGTAAAATGTAAATTGAGGGGTTTATGATAACTTTAATGCTGTATGCTACAAGTAATTATAAGATTGATGTAAAAGGACTTTACAGATGGCACTTTTCCATGTCAAAAGTACATTTATAAGCTACAGTTGTGACAGGGAGTCAGACAATTGGAGATTGATGAAAATTACAGTGTACAACAAGGGAGATCAGTTGCTCTAGCAATCTTGACGTACATCTTTGCCGGAGTTAAGCGCAGATTTCCCTCATACTATTACCTTGGCAAGAAGCCCACAATAGCTTTGGAGTGGTGGGTTCATGTGAGGACTTAGGAAAAACCCCTGTGGGTGTATTTTGTGTGTGTGTGCTTGCATTTACACACATCTGGCTAATCCCAGGAGGATGATATAAAGGCCTTACATACATCAAAAGAAAGTGAGATAAGAGACATGGTTCATCCATACAGATGTACTGACGTCTAATCAAGTTTACATAAAAACATATACAAGCACAGTAGGGATTTCTACTATGATGTGAACAAGTCACGACAGCACTTCCCCAAATCTGTCTATAGCCTCTTCTTTTTTAAATCTGTTCCATGATGACATGCCCAAAGTTTCAAAGTGGGGCAGGCTAATTTCAAGAGGAGCCCAATAAGTCTGTGTGTGTCCATGCTTATCGCTGTTCTCACCAGAGCAGTGGCACCGTGCACTCCAATACTGTACGTCACCCAGTGTGACGCAAAAGAGGCCAGCATCTATTAATATGAATGCACTGATCTAGTTCTTCCATTACATAAAAAGTGTAACAGGGACTGGATTTCTGTAGCTCACTTAGTATTAATGTCAGCAGCAGGGTTGAATCCCTGCACAGCTTTACACAGATTGATGCCCCCCACCCCTGCACCCCAATCATTCAGATATTGGTAATAAAGCAGAACTCTGGCATTAAGTGACTATACATTTCTCTAGTCTACCATGACCCAGGTCCAAATCTGTCTCAATCACTGGTTTTAATCTAAAGTAAAAACACAGCGGAATATTCAGTAAGAGAACAGAATGTTAGCAATACCATATTCACATTAGAACCATTATATTTCAAGTTCATCACAAGTGGATCTTGAGAGAAAGAAAAGATACAGAAAGAACCATGGCTGCCCTTTATGGATGCTACTATGACAAATGACAATTATGTCATGATGGGTGCCCCTTTTTAGATATGTATCCTGAAAAGGAAAAGAACAGACCACAGAAAGACAACATAAGGAACTCCTGAAAAGCATAAAACATGTGGGACCTTTCATTTGACTCTTGTACAGAGTAGGATTTTAATCCTCAATAATACCTTATAACTTGCTAAATTGTAGGAACATATGGGATTTGTTTTAGGTTTCTAGAGAGTAGTATGAACCTACTCTATGGCTCAGTATCCAAGTCAAACAATTGCACTTTTGATTAAATGAAAAACATTAACATTTGTGTCTATGTTTTATTAATTTCTGATGCCCATTGCCAATATGTCCTGACAGACATATTGTTAAAATAGAACAATCCCTCTAATATGAACAAAATCCCTTGGAAAAAAACCCAGACCCTCTTACTGAGGATGAAGTCAAAACCATCTTATAGTATAACCCTAATCCTAAACTAACTAGCTTTTCTTATAGCTATGCTTATTATGAATTCCACAAAGAATTATTAACAGTCCTACATGCCTGATTATAAACAGAATTGAAAATCTCGGTTCTAAGTGTCTGAACTGCCTTTGCATCTTAGCCTTGTACAGATTTTTTAAACGTCATGGCAAGATGTCATATGCAGGATGTTCGCCGAAGGGCTACAAACAACTAAAAGGACTTAAACAAAGCTTAGTTAAATGATGAACAAGCCCCCACTTCAAAACATGAATACAGACAATAAAGGCTCCCCCTCTCTCCTCACAGTGCAAGATTACATTGACAGGCTGGGCTATATGAGGGATGAGGACAGAGACAGGAGAAGACAGAAGAAGTGGGTGAGAAAATGTGAAGAAAATGTGTACTCTACAGACACTTGATCCAGTGACAATTCTGTTTGGCATAGTGCATTACACAGTATGATGCACTATTAGAGTTGGGGGGATGGAGGAGAGGGGTTGAAAATAGTATAAATCAAAGGATGACTAAGGAATAAAACAAGTTGAGCGATCAACTGGAAAACCTTATATATTCACTTTGGCCAGATATTTTCTATCAAGGATTGAGTGTATGTTAGTGGTTGGGCAATTTCAACTGCACCTTTACAACATCCACTTAACCCATACACCCTTCACCTATAACTTGCTTGAGATGATATATCAATATTGTATATGAAAACCCTTGTGAATGTGTTGTGCAGGCTTGGGTCCATAAGAAGGTGCACCTGTTTTTCTAGTAGTTCCCGCCCTTTTACCCTACATCTCCTATGCATTCCTTCTTCTCCCACCCTCTCAAAGCCATCATCTCTTACTCCCCACCCTTTTGAATTCCATGACCTACCACCCTACAGAAGGCAGGCATCACTGCTGATCATGCTTAGATGGGAAAAGGACTATGTCAGAGAGGAGGATGGTGGTGGTAACTGTGCTGAGGGTGGCTGTGCCTTTAGGCTAGCATAAACAGCTTGATGCCTGTGTGAGATAGACAGAGTTGTTTACACTAGAAGGATTGAGATGCATGGAGGAAGGGAATATGAATATGTGGAGAGGACAGTCAAGCTGAGACATACTAAGAGAGGAAGGGTGAAAAGTGGCCAGCTAAGGAGGAGAGGAGATGCACATAATCTTAAAGGATTGTTTGTCAAAGGGAGGGAGATGGGGCAAAAACGTGAGTAAAACAACAAGTTAGGTATATATATGGATAGAGGAGAAGCAATGGAAGAATGATGACAAAGCGGGATAGACTGAGAATAATCGATGGATGTGTGCTTAGAATGTGAGCAGAAGAATATCAGGTGCTGAATAAAATGAGGGAAAAGGTAAAGGACAGAGAAGCTGGCATGCCACCCTTGGCCTATTTCTGCAGAGGTCATCCCTAGATAGAACGCCAAAATGCATTTGCAAGCATGCACACAAACAATGCCTGGAGTGGCCCTTTGAAGAAAATGTGCTTTATTATTACACAATTTTTTGGACTGAATGTAGTCACATTATGGATTAATTACATGTTAAATGCTATACTACAGTAAAATCCTTAATAACAAGGACTTGTGTGCAATTTTCTTTTCTTTGCCAAATATCTATCCACGGTGTACCTATATCTGACGTGTCTCTTTGGCAGGCTTACAGGATTAAACTGTCCTGTACTGTATTTAGAACCTAGATATCAACTTGCAAGGGGCATTTCTCCTTATCTCCATGCAAATGCAGACACAGTACTCTGGGGCTGTGAGGTGACAAAAGAAGGGGTAGCAGCTGCTCACTAGCCTTGGCTTGAGTTATACACAAAGAAACACACTAAACAAAACAACAAACACACACAGGCATTCAACACTCTCATCTCATTTACTTGTGATGTTGCAATTCTCTGGTCCAAAAACAAAACTACCCATGGAAGAGTAATAACTACTCAATTTCATGCTCAGTCCTTGTTTTGTACAGTTGTGTCCGGTTTAGGTTACCTACCATATGTCACACAAAACCTTAAGCCAATAGGAAATCAATGACACTATCACACACATCCTAATACACTTACAAATACTAGGTTTTATGACTGAACATAAATGTTTGATGATGGCTGTCTTTCAAGAATTCAATGGCTTTCAAAAACATTTCCGGCCTTAACAAACACATAACTGTTGTTTAAACACAAAAAAACTTACATTCCATGATCTTTAAATATGATATACCAAATCTGACAATGCAAGGATTTTAACACACACTCCACCCTTGTAGACAATCGGACCCATAAAAGGATAAGCATAGTAGGCAGGATAATATGAGTGTAGCATCCTAATGTAACCCCCGTCTATGTTAGGACTGTACCTAGGGGACAACTGGCATGAAGTTATAAGGATCCTTAACTAACACATGCTTCTGCCACACAACCTTGCTCTTCTTGTATGTATAAAATCTGAGTCAAGATACCAGGCGACGTAGCTGATTAAATGGCACCCACAGGCAACTGCACTCACACTTGGGTTACCTTGACCACATTTGATTCACATACACCCCTTTACACACATGCAAGTACAAAAGTAGATGCAAAACTTTCAACTAAAAATATACTGAGTGTGAAATATTAAACATAACAGAGTGGAGAGGATGAGAAGAGAGGGGAGTATAGTAAAAGGCAAGGGAGCAGAGTATGGTTAAAGCTTGATGTAAAAAACATGAAGAAAGAACAAGCTACCAGATTCCTTCAGAATTCCTTAGTGAGCTGGTAGAGCGAGAGCGAGGTTTCATTATGATACTCATGCTGGCAAGATGCAGAGAACCTTCTTTCTTCAACTTAAACTTTTACGGTCCCTCGATTTCTCCACTCCTCTGTTGAACCCCTGCCTCAGAGGTTAAGACAGACTGTCCTTTCAGATGAGGCTTCGCATTGCCTGAGAACTAACATCAGAAGAGTCCACTCTAACTTCAGTCAAGGGCTGATATGGTTTTCTTTTTCTTTCTTTCTTTCTTTCTTCCTTTCTCTATTTAATATCCTCTGTTCTAAAATCCTCACTCGATCTAAAAGTACTGGTCTGCCTCCTTTTCACTTTGCAGATGCTTATACTTTCCTCCCTTTTGCTCTCATCTATATATCACTCTCGATACCTCTCTCTCACTTTTTCTCTCTCTCAAACTCTATCTCTCCTTCAGGCTGAGCAAGCATACAGAGCTACTATCGTGTTTCCCCCCCCCCATCCTCCTCCCTGTTTTGCTCTCCACCCCTTTCTTTCCTTTTCTTTTTTCTCCCTCTCTTCACTCTTCCCTCCCACCTCTCATGAGTGTGCGGCTGGCTTTCTAGAGAGATAAACCCAAGGGCCCTTTCTGTCTCTGTGTTTGTGCCATGTTGCAGAGTGAGAGTGACAGTAGCCCTAGGGTTTGAGCAAAATGTGTGTGCATGTGTACATGTGTGTGTGTGGGAAAGGGGGGTGTCTGGTGGCAGTGTCTCAAATAGTCTCTCTCTCACTCACACAGAAACACACACAGACACTCCCGGAGGGCATTTCCTCTGGGATAACAGCATGGAAATATATCAACAAATGAACATGAAAAGACAGAACCGAAAGAAAGAAGGAGAAGGGACGGTGAAAGGCCATTCAATGTAGGGAGGGGGAAAATGTGAGGAAATAATGGTAAGAGTGTAAGAAGTGTACAATGTCAAGAGAAGGAAAGTGAGAGAGAGGGGGAAGGAGATATTGGATGACTGTCAGGTACAGTACAAGGAATACATGTGGAAGTAGGGAGACATACATATATAAGGGTAGTAGCATGGAGTGTAAGACAGAGAAAGACAGAGAAAGAGTAACAGAGCGAAATAAAACAGAGTAGGAGAGAGGGAGGACAAGGGAGGAAAGGGTAGAGAAAAGAAAGAGAGTGGCAGAGGTCAGGAATAGCCAGGGGCTACAGGGCTCCTGCAATACATTTACTGGGATTAAGAGCCTCAACTGTACTCCACATGCCATGGATGACTACCGCTAGCTGGTTAACACACAGATTGCCAAACACTCTCCTATCCTTTGGCTTCCCAATAGTCCCCAGTCCTTAATAGAACTAGGCCTTGTGGGGAATAGCATGTCCTGCTATGAGATCAAATGTTTTTAAACATAACCCTATCTAACCTGCCCAGCCAATTTCAATTTAATCTATGTCATAAAGTGTGTGTGTGTACAGTGGCTTTCAAGTTGTGTGGGTAGATCCGCCTTGTGGGTAGTTGTGAAGTGTGAAACAGCCTTTCACCAATCACCAGCATTATTTAGAGGAGGGGTTAAAGACTGATTGTGTGTCCTTCTATAGGCTGTGAAATACAGTATATGGCTTTTAGTCTTTAAATGGCTATTTCAGTACACAGAGAATAGAGTAGTATACATGACATTGCTTCATGATGTGTTTTTTGTCATGATGTCAACAATGCTGTGGATATCAATGACAAACGTCTGTGTAGAAAAGTCAGGTGATTTTGACAGTCATACCATAACAGCGATTGCATACACCGTGTTAGATCCCTTTTCTAAGTTAAATAAGTCCAACCCACACAGTTAATGTCAAAATCCCTTCAAACATATATTCCGTCAGCTCTTTACAGTTTATCATGTCTCCTTGTGGTCAAAGAGATAAATACATGAACAATGAACCACATTGGGAGAGGACTAAATCTACATCAGACCTTCATTTGTATTGGCTCATTGCATGAGTTAGATAGATCTAGGTGAGGTGAAACCTAAATAAAGCCCATCTGATGTATCTCCTCTAAGAGCGCAAACAAGAAATATGTCTAACTACATCTCATAAACATGCAACTGGCAAATGGGTACTGCAATTACGTTCAGGTGGTTTCCAACAATGGCTGGATGCAAGGTTCTAAAAAACAGATATACTGTTTCTCAGATATAGAAAGAGATTCCCACCACTGATGAACCCTGTCATATCTCTCTCAAACACAATTCTCCTTTTCCTATACTGCAAAGATGACAGATGCCGACTTAATGAATGAACTTTTTCCTTTTTTTTCTTTTTGCATTGATTGAAGCTGGCATTCACTCTAACCACAGCTGAGATGAATTTATTTGGTGAAGATTCCTTAGATATCCTTATTAATAATATTGTTAATCACTGTCACTGTCATAATGAGGTGAAATTTAAATTCTGATGCTACAGCTGTGTGGGGTAAACGCCTTGTTGAAAACACACAATTTAGCATATTAACCTATTACCTAGCCCACAAAAATACAGACAAGACCACATGCCATCATCATTGTAGGGCTCACCTGAAACCTGCTAAACATTTACAGGAGCAAGCTGGTAAATTTTGTACAGCATTAATTAGAGGTAAGCACAGGTAGCGTTACCTAAGAGTTCTACCTGGTTAAGCTGTACTGTACTAAGGCTTATGGAGTGCAGAGACTGAGAAAAGCTGTTGGCAGCACCTGTTCTTTGCTTTACACTATAATGCACATACAGGACAGGACAGTTGAGGTTCTTTTACAAAAGCACTGACACTATGTAATTAATAACCTTTGACAGCAGATGACAAAAGCAAGGAATCTGTTCTGCTTTGTACAGTTATGGTTACCTGTTGGATGTAATGGCTTAAATAGGCTTGGAGGAAACATACAACATACTTCAATGCATCAAGTGTTGGTGGTGTAGTTGAAGTCAATAGAGTGAATAGGTTTTGCAGATCTATACCACCATAACTTCTGTATTATCTATACAACTATTATCCTTGACTACAAATAAATATGTATACAGCCAAACTTGAACAAATCAGTAACCTTAGCAGTAAGTGTTCCTACCTGTACGATTTAAGAAGGCGTTTTCTCTTGGTACCTCGACTTGGGGACCGGTTGGCTATACCAGGCGGCACAAAAGACCAGCAGGAGGCAAGTTGTGCATCTAGAGAATCCATGTTGTGAATAGGGGGACTACTACAGGATTACTACAATTCTGTTTACACAAAGTGTTAGTAGCATATGCTTACTGAGACAAATTCTGCTACGGCCAGATTGCTTCCTCAAGATGCGCTAAACAACCTCTCTTTCACTTCCATGCTATTCCTCTCTCTTCTTTCGAGTATGCAAAGTGTCTGACAATCCTCCCTCTCTCTCTCTCTCTCTCTGTTAGTTTTCCTCTCCTGCTCCCTCCTTCCGTGTCTAACCCTCCCTTTCTCCACACCTACCTTCTGTTTTTCACTGGTGCAGTAACAACTTTACTCCAGGCCTGTCCTAAGCTCATTAGTGAGCTTAATCAGTCTCTTGGTCATGCATCTGATTTGTCTGAGCACTAGACTTCAGGGCTACAATTTTTATTAACTACCATTGTTTGTGCTTCAATATGAAAATGTATTGTAGAGTTATATATACTTTTTTGCTAACTAGTAACTAGGATCCTTATTCTAAATACTTTTCAGTAGGATTCCAGTCCAGGTTCAGTTCAGGGAATGCTGTTCGCTGGAGTTTGGGTTCACAAAACAGGCACAGAAAGACTGAAAACGGAAGGTTTGTGGCAGACCAGGGAGACAGCGGGAGGCCAGGGGGCGGAGCCCAAGGCTCCGGTTGGGGGAGGTAATTGACGGCAGGTACTTCCCAGTGCAGGTGCTCCAGCCAATGGGAGCTCGGCAGTGGACGCACCTGCCGGCAATCCCCAATCAAGGGAGTGTATATTCGGCCAAGCAGCTGCAGGAAGGGGAGAAGAAGCCAGGAGGCCACGAGCGGCAGCTGAATAAGGAAAGAAGCCAGGAGACCGTGAGCGACAAATGAGCGAGAGAGAATTCACAGTGTACCCAATTGGAAAGAAGTTCGTCTTTTTATTTTCTGTGAAGGTACTTTTGTCCCAGAACCTCATCCCCCACTTTTGTGTTAAAAGACTCTTTTTGTTAAACCACACCCCTCTTGTTGGCTCCTATCTTCCACCCGAATCTCACATCCTCACTCCAGGCGCCACAGGTTAAAGAGGGAAAAGATTGAACTTTGTTCAGACTGACCTGCTTTAAACTCAGTTTAAATATCCTCTGATACACACTAGCCAAAATGTAGGTACAGACAAGCTAAAGCAATCATCTGAGGGAAAAAGTATTGTGACTGGTCTAAGGAAGCTAACTGCACAGGGGTTCTCTTTGTGTTCTATTTCCAATATATACCGAGAAAAGAAACTAAAAATTAATGAAATGGTCTCTGGATGGTCTCTGGATGGTACTGAGAAAACGTATGTAACAACAGATGATTGGATAGATCATTGTCAAGCAAAACCAATTCATTTAGAACTTCAAACACTCTTGGAAAGGTAGGTATAGGTAGTACCTATACCCCCATAGTATATCATACTATGGGGGTATTTTTCAGCCGCAGGGACAGGACGACTGGTTGCAATTGAAGGACAGATGACTGCGGCCAAGTACAACAATATTCTGCAAGAAAATCTCTTCCTGAGTGCTCAGGACCCAACAAGACAATGAGTTTAAGCACACAGCTAAAATAACAAAGGATTGGCTTAGTAACAACTCTGTGACCATTCTTGACTGGCCCAGCTAGAGCCCTGACCTAAACCCAATTGAGCATCTCTGGACAGATCTGAAAATGGCTGACCACCAACATTCACCATCCAACCTGATGGAACTGGAAAGGATCTGCAAGGAAGAATGGCAGAGTGGTCTGAATACTTATGACCATGTGATATTTCAGTTTTTCTTTTTTAATATATGTGCAAACATTTCTCAAATTCTGTTTTCCGTCAACATAGGGTGCTGAGTGTACATTGATGAGAAATAAAATGAAAAAAATGAAAAATTGGTGGCTGCAATGAAACAAAGAGTGAACATTTTAAAGGGGTCTGAATAGTTTCCGTACCCACTGTACATTGTCCACTAGATAAAAATGACATCCAAGCTAGCAATTTCACCAAACCCAACTGCAATTTTGTATACCATTTGTAGTGTATTATGGTTGTTTGAGTTAAAGAACTTTCTAAATGAATGAATCAATGTGAAATCCAAATGTATAAAAGAGAGAAACCCAATCAAATTGGTTTTCTTTCAAACCTAGAGGTGTAAAAGTCTACCTCTGCCTAAACTAATATGCGTCAAGTCAGATCACTGAGTTTCAACATCTATTCACACATTTAGGGTGCTTTCACACCTAGTTCATTTTCTTGGTCCACATCAATGGATGAGTTGCTATTTTGTTGCATTTTTCATTGGGTCCGGTTGGTGCTCACACAGTCCTGTTATCAGCAAACCAACGAAAAAAGAAAAAAAAATCAGATACTGAACAATGACACACAGTCATACAGGTTGTTTGACTACTGTACAGAAAATCCCTTTCTTGTCACAAAAAACAATAGAGCAACAGCAGTGTATAATGGTCCAACTCCATGTCCAAGCCTATCTCTAGAGGGATTTACTAACTAGCTAGAAAAGTGTGTAAATGTGTAAAGAAATATTTTAGAATTACTAAAACTTCTATTTCCCTTTCAATATAATAATTTTTGGAGATGAGATGTTGACTGTGCATGTGGTTACATTTTATAGGGTCTACCTCATGTGTGCAACAGATCAAGTCCCTAGGTCAATGTGACATTTATGGACATTTGTGCCACAGATTCACAGATTTCCCATCCTGTTCATAATTAGCCATTTTGTAATGTATTCCTTATTGCTTTGCATCCTATAGGAAGACATGTCCTACAAATCAGTTTCGTATCTCAAGTCTGTCGGCGGTAAGGTTCATAAGGAGAAGAATTTAGAAGTTTTGGACAAATCGGTTCCAGAATTTTGGGTCTTATGACCTGAAAATTGCGTTACTTTGAAAGTTGGCCTATGGAGGCGTGGCCTGTGGCGGCATCTTTGATCTCACATGGGCCATGTTTGGTATGGTAGTTACTAACGGTATGCCATTCCAACATACCAAATTTCACAACTTTTTACATGACCAGTGTAGGGGGCAGCCATTTACTCCCATTGCACCAACATAATAATAATATCACTAATAACAATGGGTGTCCCCCTACCTGAGAAACCCTAAATATCCAATTATTAAGTAGCTTTTACATAAAGATGGAAAATGAACCGAAGAATATTGAGCTAGCAAATGTTACCTTGGACATCTCAAACAGCTAACTTTAGTCTACAAGTGAGAGAGACTATTTTTACAACTGAAATTTAGAACAACTATGAGACTTTAGAAAATGTCAGGTTATTGTTTCCCCCATAAGATTTTTGCCCCTAGTAGTCCATACAGGATGGATGTTTGTTTTCGGGGTTTTTTTACATTTTAGCAGTTTTTAACATTTTAGCACCATTCGTAGCCACGCACTTTGTGGCGTGTCAGGGCATTTTGATCGTCTATGACTGGTGCTTCCAGGAGCCAGAAAGCTGTTTGCACCGGACATGCATTTCTCCATGCTGGTCACCAAGCCTTTCACCTCTAAGCTTTCCTTTTGCCACATATAACGCTAACATAGTACATAAATATGGCTTAGACTATATTAAGAAAATGTGTAATTCCAACAGCCACCCCAAAATAATCCCAGCATTGATCCCTCTTTACATAGTCCTTAAAAATTGGTGCTGGGGATCATACAATTCCCTTTGCTTTTCATCTTTGAGAATTAATAAGATCCATTGGATCCACCTCTTTGAATTTCTCTGCTGAATTTCAAACTGACTTGTGAGTTCTCTCTCAGTATGTCGACTTCACGTGTGTGTGGAGTTCAACGTGTGACAAATCATTTCTCTCTGCCATTAGACATACCATTCAGAAACAACTACGGGTATGCTGGCCTCAAGATATCAAATCTTCTATTTTCATTTGTTATAAGGCTAACCACACGGAATGTCCGTTAATTACCAACATTGTGTAGTTAGGTTTTATATAGGGTGAAGGTATAGGGTATAGGGTATAGGGTATATAAGGTATAGGGTACGTGTATGGGGTATAGGGGGTATAGGGGGGTATATGGGGTATAGGGTACGTGTGTATGTAGGCCTCCCAAGTACTATTTAATAAATAAATACAATCTAAAACTATACAAATGTTAACTGTAATCCACAATTAATGTAATAAAATCTTAGTCTCACATACAGGGTGAGAAGCGCTTAGTGTAAGCCCAAGATTTTATCAAAAAATCGTAAAGAGAAAAAAGGCAGCGTTTCACACTAATCACGGCGTCTCGCAGCCAGTGTGTTCAGGTGTTATAAGTAGCCCAAAAGCCTGCCACACGCGACCAGTACATTTTACATCTAACAAATTTAAGAATGTAAATCAATTTTAAAACAATACAAATTTATTGTAATAACTCTTTTCTCCTTGTTCCACTCAAAGAATCATCACACAATTTAGCTTGCTAACCACCAGATATGGAAAAAGGCTGGCCGTTTAGTAAAAATGGAGCGACCAGTGTCCTAAGGCGGGTTAGCGAACACATTTGGCAAGGAGCAGCTGACACAGCAGATCTCTATGGTGCTAAACCTCTTAGGTGGGACCAGAGCTGAAGCCTGAGATTACATTTGACATTTCAGAGGCATTTAAAAGATTAGTTAAAGAATGGTAACAGTCTTGATTTGAAAGAGTCCTTTCTTGCTTGAACAATGTGAGTACTTGAAATCAACAGTTGTCAATTAGTGGCAGGAAGTGCCAGAGGACACTGCAAAGTGCATGCCATTTGATAAAGTTGGTAATTACTTTCATCATGTATAAGGAAAATAAAGACCCATTATATGAGGTAAGGATATTTAATTCAATCATAGAATATGATGCTAGTTCAATGATGAAAGTTGTTCTCTCAACAATGAAATGTAAGTCCCCTGAACACACTTTCCTAATCCTATTAAAGCCAGTGGCATTATCCGAAGAGATAAACATGACTATGACTAAGTCTACAACTTCCTGGAGTACTTCCACAGTCTCACAATTCTATTCTATTGCTACAGAGTAGAGGGAGTTTCCACCACATACATGCACAGACAACTAAGGACAACAATTTAATATAATATAAATAAATTGGCATTTTTGAAGGAGTAAGCCTAGTGTTATTTAATGGATAATTTTATGTAAATGGAGAATCTTTTAACTTAATTTGCAACTCAAGTGAGCGGTAGGGGTACACATGCTGCTGATGTCTGGACACCATCCTCTTCTAAGCCAAGACCTCAACCTTGACTGTCACACGCACAAATAGAGAGACTGCCTGAAGACACCTCAATGTATTTTAGACAGTGTATAACAGGATAATCAGATCAAGTATATCAATGAAAGCTTAAATTACTACTGTAAGCTCTGCATGGTGCAAAGAAAGATCTGCAATGTGACTGAATGTGAATTCCAGAATGACAGGTAAAAAATGCCCTTTTAAGACACTGTAAAAGGTTCCATATACCATTACTGCTCTGGTCAATATGTACCTTTCAACTCAAAGAGGTGGGCTAATATATGTTGAAAGCTCTACGATACAGATAGGTGGCCCAGGTAAGTGTACACCACTCCCCCTGGGCTCCCTCTGTCATCAAAGCATTAATGCAGGCACAGTGTCATCCAGGCATATCATCTTTTAGTTGCAGACAGAAGCAGTTTGCCCGACCTAGTAAACATGAAGATCTCAATTCAGCTAAGTATATAAACACAGTGGTGCAAATTTAATTTCTTATCTGGAATCTATAGCATATGGATATACCTCACAAGTGAGAAGGTATCGTCAATCATACAGTCAGCTACAAATAAAACATTTGTCCAGTGAAAATCAAACAGACCATGCTTTTTTACGCCTTTGCATCTGTGCTATACGTTTGTGTGTGATCCACATTTATTTATTACCTTTGACTGTTCTTATTAAGGCTTTCCGAATGCAGCGATAGAATGCCTAATGATCTAGTTTAGACACCTACTATGAGAACATGAGACCTGTAATTTGTGTGTATAATACCTAACTGTACATACACCGACACAGTGTGCTAAATGAAATCAAAATGTAAAATCAAACTCTATTGACAAACTGTAATATGTATGAATGAGGCATGGGAAACATTCATATAATTCATATATTCATATAATTTAGCGTTGGTCCATTGTAAGCCAGAAGCTGGACTACTTAAAATAGACTAGAGGTCTTTGATCTGATTGAAATAGACAAGAAACTTTTCAGTGTTACAAATTTCAGAAAGTGTGCACTCATGTAGACACAGTAGGCTACATGAAAGTACTGTATAAGCAGCAGGTACAGGTAATCTAACTTGCGCAGATAAGCACTTTGCCTAGTGACAGATGAAGCTAGGTAGTACAGAGGCCCCTTCCTTTGACTAGCGATCTACCATGTAAGTTCAAGTTCAAGTTCAAGTTGTGCTTTATTGTCATTCCGCTGCGGGTGCATACAGTGGAACGAAATGTCGTGCCTCACAGAGCCACGGTGCTACATAAGTACAGACATTCAACAGTACAGTCTAACAACAAACAATTAAAAATAAATATAAAATTTTTCCTATACATAAACTAAACAGGATACAAACTATACAAACTGTACAAACTGTACGAATAAACAATACTTATGACTAATTCACTGAATTTAATGGAAAGGCCAAGACTGTTCTTAGGAATTCCAGGTAAGGACAGCACTGTTTGAGCTGGTTGTTCTAATAGCAACCAGGAACAGCATTTATGTTTAAGGTAATGGGATGCTAACCATTGTTATCTTGGATTCTGCTATTGTATAGTGCAAAACAAAAACAAATCTTGAGTGCAGATGTGATCATAGACCACACAATTTTGTAGTTAAACTGTAATGCCATGACTATTGGAACTCATTAGAACTGGTTAGCTATGCTCTTGATACACAGTTACTAGAGAAATTTAGGATGTAACCTTTATTCAGTATAAAACAATAGCGCTCTCAACAGCAGAAGCTTTCTTTCATTGGGGGAGGCAAGCTTTTTGTCTCCAGCTGAGGTATTTTAACAGTTGGGGGCTGACTGTGGTAGGGGGGTTCATTATGTTATGAATAGAGTGACCCTTGTAAAGGGACATCTGCCCAGGTGGGGCAGATGCCCCCTATAGATTTAGGAGGGTGCTTATCACTTGAATGGAATTTTGGGGGACTGTTGTTCTTGGTTCAAATAACTATATCCCGACGGAGGAACTCAAACCTTATTTGTGTTAATGACAGTATAAACTATTGAGTTTGGAGACAAAGACTTCAGACAACTTTGTAACCGCGATCAGACTTGTCTCAATGCTGGCAAGCATTGAAACTTCCATCCATCCATTTTCTTCCGCTTATCCGGGGCCGGGTCGCGGGGGCAGCAGTCTGAGCAGGGAGGCCCAGACTTCCTTCTCCACACACACCACCTCCAGCTCCTCCGGGGGGATCCCGAGGCGTTCCCAGGCCAGCCGAGAGACATAGTCCCTCCAGCGTGTCCTGGGTCTTCCCCGGGGCCGCCTCCCGGTAGGACATGCCCGGAACACCTCCCGAGGGAGGCGTCCAGGAGGCATCCGAAACAGATGCCCGAGCCACCTCAGCTGGCTCCTCTCGACGTGGAGGAGCAGCGGCTCTACTCCGAGCTCCTCCCGCGTGACCGAGCTCCTCACCTTATCTCTAAGGGAGCGCCCAGCCACCCTGCGGAGAAAACTCATTTCGACCGCTTGTATCCGCGATCTCGTCCTTTCGGTCATTACCCAAAGTTCATGACCATAGGTGAGAGTAGGAACGTAGATAGACCGGTAAATTGAGAGCTTTGCCTTCCGGCTCAGCTCCTTCTTCACCACGACGGACCGGTACAGAGAGCGCATCACTGCGGCCGCCGCACCGATCCGCCTGTCAATCTCACGTTCCGTCCTTCCCTCACTCGTGAACAAGACCCCGAGATACTTGAACTCCTCCACTTGAAGCAAGGGCTCCCCACCCACCCGGAGGGAGCAAGCCACCTTCTTCCGGTCGAGAACCATGGCCTCAGATTTCGAGGTGCTGATTCCCATCCCGGCAGCTTCACACTCGGCTGCAAACCGCTCTAGTGCATGCTGTAGGTCCCGGTCCGATGGAGCCATCAGGACAACATCATC